>JAKSZP010011826.1:0-435014 GCA_022478985.1 Massospora cicadina | reverse complement strand
AAGGAGAATGGTCTGGCAGATGCTTTGAGCCGCAACCCTGCACTAGCTCCCAATCCTAAGGAGGTAGAGGTGCATAATACCCATTTGATGATTCCTCCGGGTAATATTGTGTCTCAACTTCCCTCTCCTTTGGCCAACGGGCCAGCGCTTTCTCCTCTGAAAAATTTGTAGAGATATGGTATTTTCAGAATGGTAGTCCTTTTCCAGCCTTTGTCGACCAAATATACTTTAGTCCTTGCTAAGAGCGTGTTGAATCAGGAGGATATTACCAGGGTTATCATGTGAAGGATGAGATGGTGTGGTTTCAGGGGCGCCTATAGGTTCTGCTGGACCACTTCACCTGGGTCATCTGGGACCATCATGATGGATTCACCATTGATCATCCTGGGAAGGCGAAGACTCTAGAGCTAATTCACCACACTTACAATTGGAAGGGGTTAGCCACACAGGTGGGCAGGTATTGTAAAGAATGCCTGGTCTGCAACCAAATGAAACCAAATCACTAGCCACTAGCGGGGCTGTTGGTACCAGTTTAAAAGGCAGAAGGGCCTTGGAATTATCTATCAGTTGATCTTATTTTGGAATTTCCTAGTCTGATAGCTAAAATGCCATCATGGTGGTGATGGGTCATTTTACAAATTTCGCCCACTTTATTCCCTACAGAACCACAGTCACTGCAGTGGAGATGGCTAGGCTTTTTACTACTCATGTGTTTGCTCATCACGGGGTCCCCCAAGAAATAATTAGTTATCATGGACCCCAGTTTACCTCCATCTTTTGGGAAGAGTTGTGTAAAACTCTGCAAATCCATCCCTGCCGTTCAACTGCCTACCACCCCCCATTCAGATGGGCAGACTAAACAAGTGAACCAGTGCCTCAAATAGTTCTTGCAATGTTACACCGCTGCAGATCATTCAAATTAGGTTTCCCATCTCCTCTGGCCCATTTCTGTTATAACAACGCCCAACGTGCATCCATTGGTTGATCCCCATTCTTTGCCAACTATGTTTTAATCCCGCCTTCAACATGGAGCCCAGTTATGGGTCCAAGATGGAAGCGATGGTGGACTTTGCAAAAAGGATCAAGAAAGTACACCAGGGTGTGAGCACAGATTTAGATGCGGCCATGCAGGCTTATGACGAGAACGCTGATGCTAAGAGAGGAGTTGGACCATCGTACAAGGAAGGAAATCTTGTGATGCTGGATGCTAAAAACTTTCCAATCAAGCAACCATTCAAAAAAACTGGGATCAAAGATGATTGGGCTGTACCTTGTTGTCAAAAAGGTGGGCCACGCCTCATACCAGTTGAATCTCCCCCCCTCATTTTAAATCTTTTCAGTATTCCATGAAAGCAAGTTCACGTTGTTTGAGGGCCCCAACAAGAGAATCCTGAGGCTTATCTCATGTATGGGGCGCTGGAGTGGGAAGTTGAGGAGATAGTAGCCTCCCGTCAGGTAAGAAGGAGAATTGAGTATCTTGTATCCTGGAAGGGATTTGACACAGTGGAGAACAGTTGTATTCCAGCGTGGGACTGTGTCCATGCCCAAGACTTAGTTGAAGCATTCCATGAGTGTTTCCTTGAGGCTGCAGGTTTTAAGTCCAAGAAAGCCGTCGCTGCCATAAGTTGGCCCCCTCACAAAGACTTCTCCTTGGCGGTTGCCCCTGGAGGGGGGGTGGAGCCCATTAAAGAGGATAGGGTGATGCCATGTTCACACGACTTGATTGAAGGGACAATAACCAGGACAAGGCTGGTCATCAAATGGCTAAGAAGGTTAAGCTTCAGGACCTTCCTGACATGAGGCACACATTGGACCAACGCTGGTTATAGGCCAGGTATGCCCAGGTTGGTTCAGAGAAAGTGCAACCTGCCCTGCCATGCATAACAGCTGTAGCATTAAGATTGAAGTTTTACCACCTGAATTATGACGGTTCTACTCAGTTAATTTTTGAACGGGATTTTGAAACCTATTCAATTTATAAAAATTTCTAAATCTGGGCCAGGCTCAACTTCAATCAATCACTTGATTCTAAGCAATTTTAAAGTACATTATTCAGTCAGATGAAAGCGTGCACTTATTGGTGCACCAGGGATACATACCACTTTTTCTAATTGATGATTTCCTCAAGTTGGCTTATTTATGTTTTCTCAAGAGAAAACTTTCTTGTTGATCATCTTCCTTTCAATAAACGCCTCAATAGTTTTACATTTTTCCTTATGTTGACTTGAGTGAACCTGTGCGTGGACCTCTTTGAGGAGGTCTTTCATCACGTTAGCCAATTCATTTGTCTTAAAATTACAACAGCATCAGGGACACCGCTGGCCCACCCAGGTTCCCTCCAAACTGAGGCGCCGGTGCACTCTAGCCTTGTTCAACGCTTGGTTATGAATGCATCTTTGGGGCACAGTCAAGTCTTGCTGTTTGTTTAGCCTTTATTTATGTTTACCATGTTAACCAAACCAACCTATGTAACTTTAGCTCCAGCACCCTCTTTAGAGCTATCTTTCATTTAATACTGAAGACTAGTTCCCTTGCGTTGGTCCTTGCACCGTGCACCACCACGCTGGGAACTGGAGAGTTATAGACACTCTCCTGACACCTGACTGGTGTCACTGTCCAAGAAAATCCTTAAAGCATTCTAAAAGATAACCATATTGATGTAGATAATATTTTGAAACTAAAATTCTATATTGATACTTATATACTTATTTGAGGCAAGCCGACCAGGGGATGGACATTACTGAAATAGAGAAAGAAAGTATTGACATGAAACCTGAGCAGGGTCAACTCTGTCATAGAAAGTTTTTTTCACCTCCAGATCGGGACTCAGATTTTTCTGGTTACATCATGGTAAGGTTTTCGTGTTATTATACCTACTAACCGCCAGTAGCTTCCTTTGGCTGGCACCCCAATCGCTGTGCGAAGGGTGGGAATCAAACCTGCAACCTTCATGTTGATAGAAGTACACCCTACCGACTCGCCTTCCACCCCCTTAAAATTCTATATTAATTTGTATAATATATATATAGAAATTAGTATATATATTCCTGCCACATATCATGTATTTGTTAATCTTAGGTACTACACTAATATCTTTCTAATTTAACTAGTATACTGATACTTTGTAGATCATTCAAATTACATTAAATATATAGTTATCTACACAGGTATATAAGCTCCATTGCTTATCAACTAGTCTTTGATTATATTTCTCAAGTCAATGTTATATATAGCTTTATAAAGACTAAATTTATATTAAGCGCTTTTCTTTCCCATAACAATAACATTAGTTACCACAATTCAAATAAAACAGCAAAATTTGATAATCACACAGGAGAGATGTGCGATTAAACAAATCACAATTAAATTGGGTGAATGCCATATCAGGCAATCAGCAAAGTGGTGCACCAAAGGCAAGAAACGCCCTGAAGGGAGACCTGGAACCAATGCTGCCAAGAAACCACAAACTCAGACACCATATGGGTTTGTGGGGTTCACCGCTAAACAAAACTTGTACATGGAAACCAGTATGCCAAGCCCCTATTAAAGGTAGAGCATGGGCTCTGACTTTTTCTAGGGGTTTATTCTCTAACTTTAAATTTAAATTTAAATTTATTGCGGGGAAGGACGACCATGGGACGGACACTTCCAAATTTGACCTGAAGGAAACAAAACTTAGTAACAGGGAAGGCACCCCAGAGAAGCGATGCTATCTCTTGTTGCCAGCGGGAACGCCACTTATGGGGAAGGGGAGGGAACGCGTGAAGGGGCCGTAGCCACAATTGAACACATGTGGAGGAAGGGGTCTGATTTGATGAACCAAACTGGGAACCAGGAGGATACCTGCTGTCGGCGGCGCGGTGGGAGGTATCCAAACATCCACACTTGAAAGTGGTCCACCAAATGAGACTGGAATCTGTGGACAGCTTCTAGGGGGTGGTGGTGGAGCCTGCGATGGCATCCAAGACAATCGTGTGGATGGTCCACATGGCGATTGCAACCACCAGAGCATGGAGGGAGGGTGGAAGGGGGGAGGCCATTGATAAAGCAAACATATCTCTTGACAGACTGAAGGGATGTGTTTGATTCTGGCCCAGTAAACGTTGAACTTCGCGCCATATCACTTTAGAGGTAGGACACTTCTCCAGGCGGTGGAACAGCGTTCCATACTGGCCACACACGCCGCAGTATGATTGTAAAGCGTTAGAGCGCTCAGCTGTATGGTACACCCGCCTCAGGCAGCGCCACACGTAAAGCAGATTTGAGGCTGCAACAGAGGATGGTGAGCATATTTCCAAATGGTTTTTTGGGTCTCAATGGAGTAAGGGATGTCCATCATGTCTAGGTAGTCCACCCTGGATAGGATATGGGGCCTTATGGGGATCACGCCATCATGGATGGGTAGCCCCTGTACCTCTTGTGTGAACTGAGGAGAGGGGCGGCCTCTTCTGGTTGTATGTCCGCTAATACAAATTCTCCACTCAGCACTCCGCATGGAGAGTAGGATTCATTTGTAGTGGGTTTTAGTGCCGTGAGGACCTGTGGCTGATGGGTGTGAAGCCAGGTATTTCATCAGGTATTGGGGGTTCAATGGATTGTTGAGGCCCAAGGCGCAGGAGAAGTTGGAGCGGGCCGCGCAGGACCATTGTTGAGGAGGGAATGTAGGGGCGGTGATGGCCGCAATCCAGGTACCCAAGATCTTGGCCGCATGGGCTCTGAAGTCAAGCAGGCCCATGCCACCATGTTGATAAGGGTCAAACATGACTTCTAACCGTACTGGTGGAGGGCAGCCTGACCATAGCCATCCTTGCAGCAGGGCATGTAAGGATTTGAAGAAGCTTAGGTAGAAGGGGATGGCGTGGGCTCCAAACCAGACTTTGGAGAGGAGCATAGAGTTGGCCAAAACGACCCTACCAGTAAGGGAAGTAGGGTGGGCTCTGAGGGAGGGGATGAGCTTCGTCACGTTGTCTAGAATATGACTCTCCATTACTGCTGATGCGTATCCGCCTGCCTCCACCCACACGCCCAGATGGCGGACTGGCCCTATGGTAGGGCTTGGCACAAAGGGGAGCACCAGTGGGGCGGTATGGGGTGATCTTGGAGGGCGAGCGCGTTTGTGAGCAGATGGGCTGGGCTGGGCACTGGTTGCAGGGGCCCAGCAGTTTTGATACCGACCAAGGAGGATGGTTTCGGTTTTGTTGGCGTTCAGTGCAGTGTTACTTACCCGGGAATACTCCTGGATAAGAGCTTCAAGTGCGCGTGCATCTTTATTATTAGACACCCCAACCACACAGTCATCTGCAAACGCCATCATCTTGACTGGGGCTTGGCCTGGCACATGGACCCCAGTGAGTTGGGCATTCGCATTTCAAAGTAGTGGGTCAAGGCTGAAGTTGTATAAGAGTGAGCTAAGGGGGTCCCCTTGTCGCAAGCCCCTTTGAGGGCGAACTACTTCTGTTAGGAAGCCAGGGCCACGTACTGCCATTGTTGCAGATTCCGTGAGCAGCATCACCCAGTTGATGAAGCGAGGAGGTAAGCGGATTTGATGGAGGCAGTCCCTGAGGTATTCCCAGTTTACTCTATCATAGGCCTTCTGTTGGTCCAAGAATTCCAGTGCCCAGAGGCTGTGGACTGGCACGCGTTGGCCACCAAGTGCACGTTGTCCCAAATCGACCTTCTGGGTATGAAACCGAATTGTTATGGGGAGATGGTGGCAGATGCTACAATCCCTAAACAGTTAGCCATGATTTTTGTTAAAATTTTTGTATCTATGTTAGTTAAAGAAATGGGGCGCCAGTTGGCTAAGTCTAGCTTGTCCCCTTTCATGAAGAGTGTGACAGTGAAGGCCTCTTGTCCTCCTGGCAGGAGGCGGGTTTCCAAAAGGCTCTGGTTAAGTGAGGCCAGCAGTAGTGGGGATATATATTTGAAGTACTTTTTATAGAATACATATGGAATGCCATCTAGGCCTGGGCATTTTTGGTTTGGTGCACCGTGAATGGCTGTCCATAATTCGTTTGGAGTAATCAAATTCATTATTTCCGGGTATCAGGAAACGGTGCAGATGTGGGCTTGGTCAATAAATTCTGCCACTTCAGCCAGCTGAATTGGATTGAATCGGTACAACTTGGAGTAATACTTTTGTGTTTCAATTGCCACTTCAGCTGGCGTATCCGCAATGGAATCATCCAATCTTTACACTTGTGTTCAGGCCACACTCTGGCGTGGTGCAAAATTTTTTCTAAAAAAATATGCGGTGCACTTGTCACCTTTTGTGATGCATTTGGCCCTGTACTGAACACAAACCCGATGTTTGTGTTGCCTTTTGAGTGCATTGAGGTGGGCGGCTGCCTCCGCCCACTTCTGGCCCCATGCAGAGCTGTATCCTGTAGCTGGGATGTTGGACTCCAGGTGTGCCAACTCTGCCAGAGCGTGTGAAATGACAGCCGACGTGGCTCATGAGCATCTGGAGGAGAGGTGGCGAGATTGGCGGATGGTATTTTCTTTGAAAGTTGCCCATGTGGAAATGGGGTCCTCGCAAAATGATGCAACAAACTCTTTTGCCAAAGTTGCTGATTCCACCCACGTGGAAAATCCTGGTGATGCAAGCTCGGGGGGCGGATTTTTCACCAATGTGGGGCCTTAGCAGCTGTGACAGGTAGGTGGTAGATTATCAAGACTAGTCAATGGTCAGAGAATTCCATTTTTGTTGTTTTAAAGTGGGATATGTGGGGTTGGAATTTCACCAACGTAAGGATAAGGTTGATACGGGACATGGACCTTATTTGGCCATTGTGGATGTAGTGGCGCATCATGTTCTCAAGCAGCGGGGCTTGCCGCAGCAGCGCATCCATTAGCCCAAGGGTGGCCTTTAAAATGCGAAGTTCAACGTGGCCCTGGGGGGCGTGGGAGGAGGGAGGCCACCAGTCCGTTGGAGTGTTTAGCCAACAGTTCATGTCGCCGACTATGAAAGGGTCTGAGGGTAGCAGGAGGGATTTGACCAATGAAAAAAATTTCCTGACGCTCTCGTGCACCATTTGGGACATAGATGTTGATGATAGCATGTACCACATCAGCCCACGAAAAGGTGACAATGAGGACTCGGCCATTGAGGAAGGTTTCTGATGATAAAAATTTGAAAAAATTATTTTTCCAAATTAGCACCCCACAGTGCTTTGACCAAAAGGATAGGGATGGGAGGAGCATTGTTTTCCAAGCTTCCTCAGAACCTCGTGGACAGTGGGACTCCTGGATGGCCAGGATATCCATGGGTAAATTTTGTTGTAAAAAACTCAGTTTCCTAGCCTGGGATGGCAAGGTCTTGAGTCCAGCGATATTCAACATCCCTAAAGTGAAGGTTTCCCCATCACACCTTAGGTGCGAGGGGGTGGGCACCCAGTCCCACTAGCCTCCTCTAGATCCCCATGGGCCTTCACGGCAGCATGGGTGTTTACAGTGATGCTATTGGTATTTTTGTTAATTTTTGCAGAAAGGTTTGCGTTGGCTTTTGCCTTCGCTTTTTGTTTCCCTGATGTCAGACAAATTTTTTGCGGTGCGGATGAGTTCAGTGCACCATTGAGCAGGCCAAAAAAAAAATTTCAGGTAGGTTGAAGGCTAAGTCAGTTTTGACTGGAGCTTGGTTGCAAAGATCGGGAGAATTTAAGTCACCCATCAGATCCTCAGATTGGGCGGCCCAATTGGTATGGGCTTCCCAATCTGATTGGTTGGTGGATTCCCAATTTGCTTCCGCTGTGAAGGTTTCGATGTTCTCCTGGCGTTGGGAGTGTGGGATAGCAGTGGTGACTTTGGCCGCTTACTTGGCTGTGGCCCTGTGGGCCTGCTTGGCCTTCTTCCGCTCTTGCGGGGAAATAGGTTTTACCAGAAGGTAGCAGCCTTGTGCTCCCCATGGGAAAGCCTCTTTGGTGCTTACAGTTGGTTTGTAGTGCACCTCTCCGCTGGCCATGGCTGCTGAGGGGTGCTCTTGGAATGTGACGCCCTCCTTGGTGGGGCATGCGTGTGCCTTATGGCCAAATGCGTCACAGTGGGTGCAGATGGGGGGCGCGCTGTCCACGGTTACCCGGAAAGGGTGGGTGGTATGCCCTTCAATGTTAATAAAAGTGGAGTGCAGGATATAGGTTAGGTCCTTTGCGATCTCCTCAGTTGGGGTCAGAACTGCGATGGATTTGCTGGTGCACAGGTGTGGCATCAGCGTAAAGCGTTGCATTTCAAAAGATTGTATTTCGCCATAGATGGCAAGACCATCTTTCAGGTGTTGCTCCAAAATGTCACATTTTACCGTAGTAGGCAAGAAGTCAAATGTGAGGAAAATTTGGTTGTATTTTGTCCATCTAGTGCATTTTGTTTTGATGACCCATTGCCCTTTGAGGACGTCAATCACTACGCACACCGCAGAAGCCTCATCTGCTGCCTCCTTGTTTTTTAAACCTAGGTCCAGCCAACCACATGACATGGAATGAGGTGTGACATACACCGCGGTTGGGAAAAAAGTGTGCACATCCCCACAAAATTTTTCCCATAAAGCCATTTGTTGGATGTCCAGAAACACGCGGACTCCATATTCCACCAACTGAAAGTGACTGGGAGTGCGGCGTATTGATGTACTGGTTGTATTGTGCTTGCCAAGCGAGGATTTCTGGGGAAATAGTGACCGCCAGTTTTTTTTAAATTTTTTTCTATTCTGCCAGTTTCTCTGGGGCGTTTTCAAATGTTTGAGGCCGCGGGCCTCCCACCTGCTCCTCTTACCTTACTTGCCCAACTGCTCCCTGACCTGGGCGCAGACTAATCTCCTCTATGAGATTTATCAAACTAGATTCAGACTTGAATTGATTGGGTTGCATAAGTGATTGCAACGAGAGAAAAAAGTCCTTTATTCTCTAACTTTGTGGGAGAAAGTTGGCGAGCCACAGGCCTCCCTTTCCCCCAAGAGATGTACATTACCACTCATAGCATATACTGCAGCTGTATTGATATGGGCTCTAAAACCAAAGAAGATGCAGATGCTGCCATAAAAGTCTGCATCAAAATTGGCCTACCCGGGGCAAATGAATTGTATGTACCACATGCACCATATGGAACAAAGCAAACAAATTGTTCATCTCCTTTTACTTACTCCCTACCAACTTTCCCCATATGGTAATTGAGTAGGAGCTCCAATCTAGACTTTCCAGCTATGGAGAAATTAAACAAAACAAACTACAGCAGTTTCACCTGATGCTGAACCTGTGCACAGGAAAGGCAATTGTTGTGATCAACCCAATCCCTGAGGTGACTGAGGTCCTCATAAAAATTTCACGCACAGCAGTGTTTCACCTCCCAGATGGGGGAGTGTCAAAGGTATTACACGTCACACTGGAAAGCGTACCGCCTATAGCAACCACTGCAGCGCATTGGGCACAAGGTACATGCATGCCCCATGAAGGATGGCATACTGGCCCAAGACTTCTGCAATGACACCATAGATGAAGATGACAAAGACTTCATTAATTTAAACAACACCAACCACGCCTTTCTCTGGGGAGAGGATGGGCAATACATTATCATAGATCCAGTATCACACAAAGTATGAAAAATGGAACAGAAGGCCGCAAGTGGGCAGCAGCCAAGGCTGCATCACTTGCGGCCTCCTCCATCAACCCCAGCCAAATTCAGGACATGTAGGAAATCAACTGAGCCAACCAAGCAGAGCAGAATACCCAAGATGAAAATTTTCTTAAAAATCTAACTAAATCACCATGTGGTATCAATTAATAGAAATTAGCTGGATAATTTAGCTCCACTATTGGCGAAAATGTGGGACCTACATCTTCAAATTTGAACCCCACAACCACAGAAAACAATTAGTACACCATACTGAACCATCATAAGTCATGAGCGGGAAAAACTGACTCAAACCTTAAAAACGCAAGACCCACGCGAAATCAACATAGAATAAGGGATTGAACAATGACACTGATTGGATAGACCCAGTGACACGGAGCAAGTTCCTGAAAATGTGTGCTGAGTTAGGGATGGATGGCCCTCCCAACCACTCCTGAGGCGCTGCGGGCACCTCAGTGTCAGTAGGGATGCTAAACATTGTGTGAGCCAGCTTTCAAGCGTCCCAAGTGTGAGAATTTAAAGATTAGCTCGTTTATTAATGAAATCCTGTTTGATAGTTGGGAAGAGTTTTAGCCAATAAATCCTCAATAATGCTATGTGCCTTACAGTATTTCCTAACTGTTTGGAAGTTCACAAAGCTAAAAAACAATAAATGACTCTTTTGGTCTTCGTTTGGGTATATTTTCCCTCTCTAATCAGGAACCCTCCAGACACAGGTAATTATGACAAACACCACTGAATGCTTGTCTACACTTCTTAATATGAATTCAAATTGATATAAGACAATACAAGATGAAAATGTAATTATATGAAATGATGATGCTTTTATTTTAAGGCCAGGCGCCAGTATTTTATACCTCTAGGACATCTCCTGGCTCTAACGGGTGGGTTTGCCCCAATATGACACTAAGTCATTGGGAAGTAAGAGCCACGTCGCTGACCATACTAGGGACAGGCCTGCAGAAGCCCATCCCTGAACCCTTCCACCATGCCTCATCAATGTCACATATTCCCGCACTACTGTCCCCACAACGCTGCACATCAAAAGCAGGGTCTGGCTCCATGAGAGGGCTGAAATGACGCCAACTCCACGCCAAGCTCATTAATTGAGCTCATTTTTCCAATCCAATAATATACTTTAATAAAAATGTCATTTTATAATAGCCAAGCAATTTTATTAATTTCTGGGTTTTTATTAGAAAATGCAACTGGCCGTTCAGGGACCAACCATCCCCTAATAAATAGCAATCTGCTAGTATTATAATAAGCTCCCTCCTATGCTAGGCTCTCTCAAACACCATCCAGAATATTGCTTGTGAAGACTCCACATCACACTGGATTATCAGCCGCACTGTTTGTAAGCCCAACGTCATATTTTCTCAGATGCATTTTGGTTTCAGAATGTCGAATCTTATTAACTCCAACTTCCTCAAGTTTAAGGCTCTTTCTATAAAGGTGATATTTAGACTAGGAGCCGCCTGGTCCGAAGCAAATTATGGATCAGGTGCAGCCTGATCCGTTACATCACCCCCCTGTGAGGCCCAAAACTCCTGGACCTTCCCTGGGCATCGCGTGCAGTCTTCCCTCATCTGCCATATCGCCTCCTCCACCAGGTAACCCTTTCCACTTCACCAGAAATTGCTGCTTGCCCTTCACCCATCTCACATTCAATATCCGTTCCACTTCATATTCCAGAACATCCCCTTTCCTAGGGTTCAACAGTCCTGGTCGCTCTGGCCCTATTCCTTTTAATGCTTTAACTGGGAAGCATGAATCACTGGATAGGCCTTAGAACCTTCTGGCAATCTCAATTCAAAAGAAACCTGATTAATGGCTCAGATGATCTGGTATGGGCCAAAAAACTTCAGTCCCATCTTATGACTCTTAACTGGCAAAGCATAGTTCTTAACCGCCACCAGTACCCAGTTCCCCAGGCTTAAACTCCAGATCTTGCACTCTTTGTTGATCTGCTTGATGCTTTTTCCAAGCCACTGCTTGCTCCAAATTTCATTGTAGCTTCTTCCAGATATCTGTCATGGTATGCGCCATCTCATCTGCCCCCTGACACACTCCATCCACAGATCTCCCCTTTGATCTTGGATTTAGACCATGATTCACAATATGGAGTCACCATATTGATGATTGACAATGATTGTTATAAGTGAACTGGGCCATCCAAACCCATGGAACCCAGTTATCCTACCAATCGTAGACATAACATTGGAGATACTGCTCAAGTATCTGATTCACCCTCTCCGTCTGTCCGTTAGATTGGGGATGGTACGCCAAAGAGTGACCAGGCCTGATTTCCAAATTCCTTAGCAAACTTGGCCATCATTTAAAGACAAATTGTGTACCACAGTCCAAAATAATTTTCTCAGGTAATCCATGCTGGGCGAATAACTCATCAATGAAAATCCTTATTGCGTCCTTTGCCAAAAAACTCCCTGTACATGGAAAAACTTGGCATATTTGGTCAGTCTATCCATGACCACTAAAACTGCAAGCTTCCCCTGCACCTTTGAAGGACCCATTATAAAATCAACGCTAATTGAACTCTATGGCGCATGTGGTATCTGATGTGGGTTGAATTTACCCAATGGAGGTTCCCTTGAGGGTTTTTATTTTGCACATACCAAACACTCCCTCATATACTTTTTGACATCATTCCGCAGGCCCAGCCATGAATAGTCCTGTCACACCAACTCCACCGTTTTCTCTACTCCCAGATGACCCCCCAATGGATGATCATGAGAGACCCAAATTATCTCCAGTTGTAACGATGTGTTAAGCACCAAAACGCAATAATCGTGGTATGCCACCCCACGCCTCTTCATGAAGGCCCTATGGCGCTTATGTGGCTGTCCTTTCTTCATCTTGGCCTTAAGTCACTGTATAAATTATGACCTTATTTTCTTCAGGTGGACTTCCTCCCCCAACTCGCTCCCCCCACCATCAATAATCGTGAATTAGTCTGGTCAGAACATTGTGTCTGCATTAAACTCCTCCAATTCATACTTCTTTTATGCTAATCCTTTGTCCCAACTCAACCAGTCTGCTAGAACGTTTGATGAACCCAGCCTGTATTCTACCCAGAAGTTGTATTGGACTAGCTCCACATGCCATCTGGCTTGCAATGTTTCATCTTCTTTGGTGCACAATAATATTTTAATGCTCTATGGTCCATTCAAACAACAAAATGCTATTGGGCATTGAGCAGGTGGTGCTGCTATTCCCGCAAGGCTGCCATCACTGCCAGCAGTTCCCTATCATATATCAAATAATTAGTTTCGGCGAGGATCATCTTGCAGCTAAAATAACACATGGGGTGTTTGAGCTCGTCTTCCCCCTCCTGTAGTAACACCACACCTACAGCATAATTTAAACATTGGTTTCTACCACAAATGGCTTCCCAGGATCTGAATGGGCCAATACAGGTGCAGTAAGTAACTTATCCTTTAATAATTCGAATGCCTGCTCCTCTTTTCTTCCTCACTTGAATGTAACATCCTGCATTAGACGCATGAGAGTTAAGGCCATTTGGGATAGATTTCTCACAAATTGTCATAAGAAGTTTAATGTTCCCAAAAAACTCCGCACCCCTGTTTAATCAGTAGGGGCCTTCCATGCTTGTACTGCGTGTAGTTTATCTGGACATATTCTTAATCCATTCTGAAACACCACATTGCCTAGGAATGTCGCTGAGCTTTGACTAAATTCACACTTGGAAGGCTTCAATCTCAGACCCATACAGCCAATTGCCACCAGAACTTCCCAGACATCTTGAACATGATCTTCTCAGGACTGCAAAAACACCAAGATATCATCCATATAGGCGGCGCAGCATTGACCGATCATCCCTCAAAGGACATGATCAATAATCCGCTGAAACACTGCTGAGGCATTTCTAAGACTGTATGACATCACGCAATATTGATACACCCTCAATTGACACTTAAACACGGTGTATTTTTGATGTTCCAGTCTCAAAGGTACCTGATTAATTGTGTCCGCAAGGTCTAACTTTGTAAAAATGGTGCATCTGGTAACCATTGGGAGAATATCCTCCAACAAAGGCATCAGATATGGATCAGGTTCAGTGACATGTTCAGACGTCAGAAATCCATGCATGGGCGTAATTCGCCACTCAATAGTGGAACCAGTAATACGAGGACCACTGGTGACTTAGAAGGCTTGATCAAACCTTTGTCCAACATTGATTTCATATGGCTCTCCAAAGCTCCTTTCGCTCAGTGGTTAAGAGGGTATACTGGACATCCCCGGGGAAGCTCCAAACCTTCCTTAAACTGGAATTAAAATGTAAAAGAACCAGTAGGGGAAAAAGGCGAGTTTCTGATAGGACCAATACACCCACAGATTTCTGTATTTGACTGGTAACTCTACCTCATGCATTCCACCCATATTTCTGCTTTATTTAGAACATCACTCCTAACCTCCATCTTCCACCTCATCTGAGGCCCTGTTGGAGGATTCAAAGTAATTTTATTAAGCTGCAGATCAACCTGAGGTTGGAACTGATGCCACCATCGCATCCCCAATACCACAGGATGGGCCAGATTTCTGATTGCACAGAAGCCCTCTTTGAACCAAAATTTGTTCTGCCAAATAACTACCTAAGGCTCCAAACGCCATGAGGGAGCCTTTCTCAACACATCAGTTAACGCCACCTCAGGACCCTTCTTCATTTCCAACTTGAAAATTTCTGCCATGGCGAATTCCACATAGTTCTCCTTGGCCCCTGTATCCACCAGGGCCAACAACTTCTCCGTCTGACCTTGCAAATATAACTCCACTGGAATAAATAACCGAGGATAAAGTGAAGAAGTAGATTTAATGTTTAAAGCATTCTCAGATTGCAAATTTGCAAGTAAGGTAGGTTTGGGACCAATATTTTTCCAAGTTCCTGACCTCCTGTTCTCCCCAACTCCTCAATGTTTCCCTGGAAGAACCCTCCATGGATATTTCCAAAATCTCTGGGTGATCCTTGCCAACCTCCTTGACCTCTATGAGCCACTGCAGGCGACTGGCCCCTTCCTGGAGACATGGAATCATACCATCAGTTTTGATTAAGGCCAATTGTTTCTCAACCTGTACCACCAACGTGATTTCTTCAGCAAAAGTACTCTGAACTTTATCAGCCATCATAGCGGCCAACATATCCATTTGCAGCCCCTGTTGAAACATTAGCAATGATTTCAAATCTGATACTCATGCTGCTTTCACCAAAGGTTATTAAACCTGGGCATATTCTTCAACCAATCCTCTCCCCTGACTCACCATCAGCTAAGCCAACCACGCCTCATCCTGCACCACATCTGGACAGGCAGCCCGTTTGATTCAATCAACACACTCATCCATGGAACCTGGAAGGCGATCTTGCTCCTCAATCAGTTTTTACAACCACCCCGCCAGGTCCAATGGTAGTGCCTCCACAATTTGCGCAATATGCACTAAGAAAGGGGTCTTTCCTCCCGTTGCTTGAGCCAAATGTGCCTGAAAACTAACGTGTGAGATCACTTGGTGAATCTTCTTCAAAGTTTCATGGGCAAAGCCGCCCAAACTTTTGGAGATTTAGACACCCCATGGCTCTCCTCCACCTCCACAGGACTCGCGCCACATACCCAAAAGACCTCTCTTATTACGAATGTTAATGAGAAACTCACCATCACCACTGTCAAAACATGGCGATACCATTCCTCCCCTCATGAGGCTACCACCTCTTCTTGGGGCCCCCACAAGACCAACAAAATGTATTAGAGTTGCAGCTAATGTAACAGGTGGGTTTGCATCAATATGCTACAAAGGAATTGGGAAGCAAGAGCCACTTCACTGACCATATTAGGGACAGGCCTGCGGAAGCCCATCCCTGAGCCCTTCCACCATGCCTCATCATTGTCACATATTCCCACACCACTGTCCCCACAACGCTGCACATCAACATTAGGGTCTGGCTCCATGAGAGGGCTGAGAATGACACCAACGCTGAGCCAAGCTCACTATTTGAGTTCATATTTCTGATCCAATAATATACTTTAATAAAAATGTCATTTTGTAATAGCAAGCAATTTAAAAAAATTTCCAAATTTTTTTTCTTAGAAGATGCAATTGGCCGTTCAAGGCCCAACCATCCATAATAAATAGCAATATGCTAGTATTGTAATAAGCTCCCTCCTATGCTAGGCTCTCTCAAATACCATTCAGCATATCTCTTGTGAAGACTACACATCACACTGGATCATCAGCCACTCCGTTTGTAAGTCCAAGGACATATTTTCTAAGATGCATTTTGGTTTCAGAATATCAAATCTCACCACCTCCAACTTCCTTGAGTTTAAGGACTTTATATAAAAGTGGTATTCATATTGGGAGCCACCTGATCCAAAGCAATGTACAGATCAGGTGCAGCCTGATCTGTTACACTGGCCATACTCATCTATTAGATGAGCTCATTAAAAACATGTCAATCCACTATGGACTATGGCAGTGGTTATTAAAATATCCCAAAGCTAATTTGGCCCTTGAATTAACTTAATTACAATCATTTCAGCCTGATTGAAGGCACTACTATTCTTGTAATTGGGAAGATTATTAGGCTTAATATTAGCACCTCAGTGGTGTATAATCTCCTTGCAATCAGCCCAATTATGTTTCGTCATACAGCTGACTAAATACAATAAATAGGGAGAAAAAACATATAAAGTTCAAATAATGACACACCCCTAATTGGGACGTCAGCAGGCCTCTCAATAGTACTAGGTACTCCTTAATTGAGCCATCCATGTGCAAGTACTACCATGCTAACTACAATGATTAACATACATTAAAAATAAAACATTAATAGTTTTTGCATTAAATTC
This sequence comes from Massospora cicadina, assembly GCA_022478985.1. Classification (NCBI taxonomy): domain Eukaryota; kingdom Fungi; phylum Entomophthoromycota; class Entomophthoromycetes; order Entomophthorales; family Entomophthoraceae; genus Massospora; species Massospora cicadina. Next base: position 418,521 of record JAKSZP010011826.1, on the reverse strand, counting down.
GAAAATACAATTAAGTTTGTGCCATATTTCACTTATTTCACCAAATTGGATCCCATAATCGGCCATAATGATATTATATAATAGCTATTATTAGCTAAAATAATTAGGTCATTTAGACGCAATCAAGGTGGTTTTGAGGTGAATCTGATTTATAAGATTATGCAGATAAATTGGGAAGGATCAAAGAGTCCATCAACAGGAGTAATTTATTAGCATTAATGGTTTTCCCAAAGGGTTTATTTTTGAGTCAACCAACAAAATCTAACATTCCCCCCACTTGACTGTAATATAAACCCTGAGTTTTCCTGATTTCATCTTCAATGTCTGAAAACAGCTCTTCCTCAGCCTACGGTAATTTCTAATTTCGCTTGAACCTAAACAACGGCATCAGTTCAATTAGTTGGATAGAACTATGTGTATGCATATGTTTGTAGGCTCCCTCCGAGCAGCAGAGTTATGTCATGGTTGGATGACAATATAGTGGGAACTGATGCTAGAGATAAGGCTGGGCGACAGGAGGCCCAGAAGGTGGAACTTCAGGCTCTCCCTGACCTGAAGCACACCTTAGATCAACGCTGGGTGCAAGCCAAGCATGCCCAGGTTGATACTAATGGGGTGCAAAACGCTCAGCCTCTAATCTCAGCCCAGGCACTAAAACGAACGATTTATGTTGTAAATGATGATGGTTTAATTTGGTTCATTGGAGAGCAAGGGTTCAAGTCCCGCTCAAGTTATAGAAATTTTGAGCTTGGGTAAAATATGACTTCAATCGATTACTTGAGTGAAGGCACTTTTGGTGTGTTTTACTAAAATGGACAGAAGCATTTGTTTATTGGAGCGTCAAGGCTTGGGCGCACTTCCACAGAACCTAGAATTTCCCCGGTCCAGTTCAAATATGTTTTTGCGACCAACATTCCTTGTTGGTTGACTTTTCTTAAATAAAACTCCCGTTATTTTACGTTTTTTTATCAATGGTTCCTTGGGCAAACTTGGTGGTGGACCTCTTTGGGGAGGTATCCAACCATGTGGGCCACTACCTTATCTTGCAATTTGCCATAATCCCAGGGGCTCCTGTGGGCCGCCCAGGTCCCCTCCAGATCGAGGCACCCAAGCCCCCTGACGCCAAGCCACACTTGATTATGGACGCCCCTCTGGGGTCCACTCAAGCGGTGATGTTCCTTACTTACCTGGTATTATATGTTGCTCTTTACACCCTTGCCTGGGGTACCCTTTGCACTGGCACCATTTGGGGTGCCTTCCTACCCATTCTCCTAACGGCTAGTTCCCTAGCAATGTGGGTTTGCATCCCACATCACCTTGCTGGGAACGAGAGAGTTACAGACACTCTCTTGACATTAGTCAACCAACCCTTTTATTATACGTGCATAAGAATTATCCATGTGGGACTTTCATTATTAGTAAATTGGGTGCGCTGGCCATTTGTCACTGCCACGATGGTGCTCACCACAGTTTTCTCGTTTGTTTTTGTATTGGTGCGCCTTGGCATTATTCTTGCAACTACCAATTGGGAAGTGCCCACCCTTCCTGCTCATACCTGGTGTTCTTGGACTTTTTGCGATCCTAATATCATGATTCTTCGCCTTTCTCCCGAGATTTACTCAGAAATTCATCAGGCCTTAGCTTCCCTTGAGCCAAAACCCGCGTTAGGAAAAAAAATTCGTCTAGTTCACGTCCACTTTTGCAAGGAGTGGATCTGTTGTCCCAGTTGTCTCCCGAGGTGGGTGACTGGGTTTTTGCAGTACTCTGCACACAGCTGCTCTTATGGCAGGCAATAGGGGGTTTGGAACAGGTCTTGGAGCAGAATCAACCTGATGAAGCATCCCTCCATTCCTTCTTTAAGTTCTTTTCTCTGAGTCAAGTGGGTCATCCGATGAAAGTATACTTGAGTGAATTCTGAAAAAAAGCCCAGGCTTTGCCATTAACTGACAAAGTTTAAACATCATTTCTCCATTTGACCTTGGACATATCAATGCGAAACTCCCCAATTTGGCATTTGCCTCCTTCCAAATTTGATCATCTTGTCAAAACCCTTTGGGGTAGTTTCTCCGCCCCAACCCAGAAGGGGCCAGGTAATTTGGCTGTCATTGGATCAAATCATATAAATACAGGAGCCAAAAAGTTGCGCGCGCCTCTGGAAATGAGGGAATCTTATCCTTCTAATCCTTCTACTTCTTCTAAATTTGGAACTGTACAGGGTTCTAGCCCTGAGAATGAAGTAAAGGTTTCAGATGATTCTGCCGCGATGATGTCACCCATGGTCATCCCTATAAATAGTGCTTCCTCAACTAGTGATTTTTCCTTGAATTGTGAGATGCTTCCCACTGATTTCCTCCCCATCTCAGCAGAAATCAGGAACATCAGAGGGTCTGAATCCAAATTTAGCAAAAAAAGGATTCCGTTATCATTTTCTCTCCCTAACACGTTTCTGAGGTGCATGCTGAGGCATCGGCTCTAGGCTTGGGGGTGATGGCCTTGGATAGCAATGCACACCAAACCCTCAGAGTGAGTATGGGTTTGTTAGAACCAGAAAACGCGTTTTATAATGCAAACGATTTATCCCAAACTGAACCGTTTATTTGCTCTTATGGTCTGGATGAGGACCCCATCTCAGTATATCAGATTACTCCTGAGAACCCTCATTTGACCCCTACCATGATTAGGGGCTCTCAGGAAGTGGAAAAGGAACTTCGTTATAAATATAAAGATGTTTATGCACCTGCAGAAGGTGTGGTGGGATATGTGGCCTCAGTAGTAAGAGTGGCCCACTATCCCTCCCCCTTCTATGATTCCAAAACATACCCTGATGGCTTGTTCAAGCCAGAGGAAGAATTTTCTGGTGAGTTGATGGCGTTTTCTGCATTGAATAAATCCCATTCTGGATACTTCTTGTTGACTGCTACCCTTACATCCTCTTATGGAAAGTTCAGCACAACTATTTTGGTGGATACTGGTGCCTCAAATAATTTTATTGACCAAAATCTTGCTGACTACCTTGAGTTGAGTTACTCACCAGGTGGTATGGTTAGAGGTGGGGCTTCTCAAGGTATCCCTACACTAAACATCATGGAGTCAGTCAATTTCCAGATAGGTTCTTATCTATTGTCTGATCAGTTTCAAGCTATCAGAAACCTCTTGTTTCCCATCATTTTGGGTGTTGAGTGGTGGCGGAAGTTTGACGTCAGAACAAATTTAAAAGAAAACACTTTATCCTTGTCATTAACAAACGGTCACCAGTTGATTGTTCCTCTGTCTGAGGATAACGCCCAGGGCAAATTACCCCATTGGCCCAATGTTCCCAGTCCATATCTTGCCCCTTTGCTGAAGCCCACCGTGGGACTTTCCTTACCTTCTTGTTTGGAGGAGTTGGCATCTTCTTTTGATGCAGCTTCAGCTAGTACGCTACCAGAACATTCCGAGTTTGATTGTGAATTTAAACTTACTGTGGATCTGGTGCGTATTTCTTCTCCCATATACCCATTGACTGTCCGGGAGGAAGAGGTTTTAGATGTATGGGTGAAGGAGCAGTTGGCCAAAGGTGCCATCTTTCAGCGTACCTCCCCTGTTTGCTCCCCACTGCTCTTTGTGGAGAAGGCTGATGGAACTTTATGTCCATGTGTCAATTATGGAAATTTAAACAATGTGACTGTACCCGACCTCCATCCCATCCCTTTAGATTCCCAGATTGCGCGCTATGTGGAGAAGGCGAAGGTCTTCTCCAAGATGGACTGCCTCAATGCGTTCAATCAAATCTGGATAAAGAAGGGCCAGGAATGGTTAACCGCATTCCATACCAGAAAAGGAATTTTCCAGTTCTGGGTTATGCCCTTTGGGCTTAAGAATGCCCCTGCCATCTTTCAACGCCGCATTGATGCTGCGTTGGGAGACTTGTTGGGGGTATGTGCGGTTGCCTACATGGATGACATTCTGGTGTTTTCCCCCAATCATGAGTCACATGCAGTTCACCTTTGACAAGTAGTGGAGAGATTGAGGGCCACTTGCCTTACCCTCAAGTTTAGCAAATGCGAATTCTTCAAGTCCCAGGTTACTTTTCTGGGCAACGTCGTTTTTGACCAGGGCCATATGATAACTCCAGACAAGGAAAAGGCTATTCATGAGTGGCCTACCCCCACCTCTGTCAAGGAATTGAGGAGCTTTTTGGGGACGTGTACGTTCCTCAAGAAGTTCACACCCAGTCTCTCCGAGGTGGCAGCCCCCTTATATAAGGCTAGCGGGGCCAAGGTGCTTCAGTGGTCCCCCATTTTGGAGGATGCTTTCCAAGCGGTGAAGTGCACCTTGTTATCCACATCCATCCTTCGCCATGTTGATCCTGCAAAGGAGTTCATTGTGTCCTCAGATGCTTCCAACTTCGCCATTGCAGCTGCCCTGTTACAGGTGGGTGAAGATGGGTCTGAGCATCCTGTGGGATATTTTTCTAGGAAAATGTCTCTGCATGAGTTAAACTACGCCGTTTATGACAAGGAGTTATTAGCAGTGGTGGAGGCGCTGATTTATTGGCGTCACCACTTACATGGCTCTTCCCAACCATTCTGGGTATGCACTGACCACTGAGCCCTGTTGTACTACCATGCTCCACATGTTTTAACACCACGTCAGACCCATTGGCATGAGACCCTTGCCCTATTTACATTTTCCTATGAGTTCACCAAGGGCAAGGAGAATGGTTTGGCGGATGCTTTGAGCCGCAACCCTGCTTTGGCTCCCAATCCAAAGGAGGTAGAGATTCACAACACTCAGTTGATGATTCCCCCAAGTATGATTCTGCCTCAACTTCCTAAGTCCACGGTACATACGCCAGCGCTCATGCCTTTGGAAAATGCAGCAGAATATAGCATGTTTAGGAAGGTAGTTCTTTCTCAGCCGTTATCAGCCAAATATGCTGTTGTTCTCGCTAAGAGTGCTCTGAATCAGGAGGACTTATCCAGGGGTTATCACATGAAGGATGAGATGGTGTGGTTTCAGGGACGCCTATGGGTTCCTGCTGGACCACTGCGCCTGGAGATCATCCAGGACCATCATGACGGAATCACCGTTGGTCATCCTGGGAAAGCAAAAACCTTGGAGTTGATATGACGCACTTACAATTGGAAGGGCTTGCCTGTTCAGGTAGGGCGGTACTGCAAAGAGTGCCTGATCTGCAATCAGATGAAACCCAATCGGCAACCTTTAGCAGGGTTGCTGGTACCAGTCCAAAAGGCTGAAGGGCCCTGGACTTCCTTATCAGTGGATTTCATTGTGGAGTTACCCGTTTCAGATGGGTATGATGCAATCATGGTGGTGGTGGACCGCTTTACAAAGTTCGCCCACTTTATTCCTTGCAGAACAACTATAACTGCCGCTGAAATGGCCAGGCTCTTCGTCGCCCATGTATTTGCGCTTCATGGGGTTCCTCAAGAAATCATTAGTGACCGGGGACCCCAGTTCACCTCCATCTTTTGGGAAGAGTTGTGTAAGACTCTTCAGATCCGCCCCTGCCATTCAACTGCTTATCACCCCCAATCAGATGGGCAGACTGAGCGAGTGAATCAGTGCTTGGAACAATTTCTGCGTTGTTACACCACCGCAGACCATTCAGATTGGGTTCCTCACCTTCCCATGGCCCAGTTTAGTTACAACAACACTTTGCATTCATCAATCAGTTGTTCACCTTTTTTGCTAACCACGGCTTTAACCCTGCGTTTAACATGGAGCCCAGCTGTGGTTCCAAAGTGGAAGCGGTGCTGGACTTTGCTAAGACTCTCAAGAAGGTTCATCAAGGGGTGTCCACAAGTTTGGAGGCGGCTATGCTGGTTTATAAGGAGAATGCCGATGGAAAGCGCCAAGTGGGTCCAGCATACAAGGAAGGGGATCTCGTGATGCTTGATGCTCGCAACATCCCTATCAAGCAGCCATGCAAAAAACTGGGTCCAAAGAGGATTGGTCCTTACCGGGTAGTTAGAAAGGTGGGACATGCCTCATACCAGTTGGATCTTCCCTCCATGTTTCAGATCTTCTCCATCTTTCATGAAAGCAAGTTGACCTTGTTTGAGGGCCCTCCTCCTGTGACCCCTGAGGCTTATCTTGTGGATGGGGCACCAGAATGGGAAGTGGAGGAAATAGTAGCCTCCCACCAGGTTAAGCGACGCCTTGAGTACTTGGTATCTTGGAAAGGGTTTGATGCAGCAGAGAACAGCTGGGTGCCAGCACGGGATTTGTACATGCCCAAGACCTGATCAAATCATTTCATAATCATTTCCCTGAGGCTGCAGGATCTCAGCTGGAGCCAGCCGTTGCTGCTATGAAGTTGCCGCCAGCACATAAGAACTTCTCCTTAGCAAACGCCCCTGGAGGGGGGTGGAGCCCAAGAAGGAGGAGAGGGTAATGTCATGGTTGGATGACATAATAGTAGGCACTGATGCTAGAGATAAGGCTGGGCAACAGGAGGCCCAGAAGATGAAGCTTCAGGCTCTCCCTGACCTAAAGCACACCTTAGATCAACGCTGGGTGCAAGCCAAGCATGCCCAGGTTGATACTGATGGGGTGCAAAACGCCCAGCCTCTTATCTCGGCCCAGGCCTTGAAATGAACAATTTACATTTTAAATGGAGATGGTTCGATTCACTTGGTTGGAGAGCAAGGGTTCGAGTCCCACTCCAGCTATGAAATTTTGACTTCAGGTAAAATAAGGCTTCAATTGATTACTCGAGTGAAGGCACTTTCAGTGTATTTTACCAAAACGGATGGAAGCGTCTGTTTATTGGAGCGTCAAGGCTTGGGCGCACTTCTGCAGAACCTAAATTTCCCCAGTCCCATTTTAAATATGTTTTTGTGACCAACATTCCTTGTTGATCAACTTTCTTAATAAAAACCCCCATTATTTTACGTTTTTTCAATGGTTCCTTGGGCAAACTTGGTGGTGGACCTCTTCAGGGAGGTCTCCAACCATGTGGGCCACTACCTTATCTCACAATTTACCAAAATCTCAGGGACACCTGTGGGCCACCCAGGTCCCCTCCAGATTGAGGCACCCAAAGCCCCTGACATCAAGCCACACTTGATTATGGACGCCCCTCTGGGGTCCACTCAAGTGGTAATGTTCCTTACTTACCTGGTATTTTATGTTGCTCTTTACACACTTGCCTGGGGTACCCTTTGCACTGGCACCGCTTGAGGTGCCTTCCTACCCATTCTTTAACGGCTAGTTCCCTAGCAATGTGGGTTTGCATCCCACATCACCTTGCTGGGAACGAGAGAGTTACAGACACTCTCTTGACAGAGTGAGATGTATTTTTGGGTAATAATGTCAGTAAAGCCGGAATATCCCCAATGGATGGTAAGGTCTTGGCTATTGCTAAGATGACCCCCCTAAATCTCTATGAGATATACAAGTTTTCCTAAGAATGGTGGGTTATTATCGCCAATTTATCTCCTATTTTGCAGTAACCTCTGAGCCTCTGGTGTATCTACTGAGGAAAGGAATACCAATTTCAGTGGAAAGAAGAGCAACAGCAGGCCTTTGACCTGATATGCGTCTCTCTCTACCACTCTCCAGTACTTATTCATCCAAATTTTGATAAACCCTTCCTCCCCTTTACTGATGCTTGCAATGTTGCCATCAGAGCCATTCTGTCTCAGCATGATGAGAACTTAGTAGTCCATCCCATCGCCTACTACAGCAAGACCTTATATAAAGCCAAATTTAATTATATCATTACAGAACGCAAATGCTTGCGTCCTAATAGCCATTAAGAATTTCTAACCTTATTTATAAAGGAAGCATTTTACCATTGTAACCAATAATGCTTCCTTACGTTGGCTACAGCAAATTAAGAACCCTGATGGGAGATTAGCCCGGTGGGAGTTAAAACTTCAAATTATGGCTTTTCCATTATCCACCAACCAGAACCAATCCATCAAAACGTGGATTGCCTATATCAGCTTCCCATCTTAACTATAACTGACCCTGAAGAAGATTGACTCTATGATCTCCTAACCCAACCACAGTTATGGAAAGACGAATACCCAACCCTCCAAAAGGAATTAGTGAAAAGATTGGAAAATCTCCAAGTCAAGAACGGACAATTGGTTAAACTTGTGTCTAAACAATGGGTGCCTTATGTAAGATCATCAGCTTGAACTGACATCATATTAGAGGGATATTGGTAAGTTGGCCATGAGAGAATTTGGAAAACCTACCAGTGGCTTAAAACTCAGTGTTATTAAAATGGAATGCTTGTTTCTATCCAGGATGTATTAGAGTTCTGTCTGGTATGTAAAAACTAAGCTGGATCTAATCCCCACTCTCAACATCCAGTGCTCCCACCGTGTGAACCATTCCATACTATTAGCATTGATGTTGTGGGACCTCTTCCTCGAGCCTCCAATGGACATCAGTTCCTCCTACTAGCCATGGGCCATCTAACTAAGTGGATCAAAGCCGTATCACTCCCCACCACTTTGGCAAAGGATACCGCCATGTTTATATATAATAGGATTATCATCCAGCATGGGTTCCCTAACGTCATTCTTTCTAAATATGGACAAAAGTTCCACTCAATGCTGGTGAAAGATTTAGCCAACCTGATGGGGACCACACAGTTATTCTCCACCCCCTACCATCTTGCAACCAATGGAATGGTAGAACAGGTAAATGGTACTCTAACTGCAACCCTTCAAAAAATGGCTATGATTGACCCCCTTCATTGGCCCCAATATTTGCCTAGTGCAATTCTAGCCTATTGGATAAATTACCATCAAATTACTAAGCTGTCGCCATTCCAAGCTTTGTATGGAATAATTCCCCATCTGCCTTCCAAAGTCCAGGCGATGCTTGACCAAGCTTCTCCTGAAGCACCTGAAGTCTCTATGTAAAGTATTGCAAATGAAGTCATAAGACTTCAGGTCCTGGCTGCCAAAAACCTGTTTGCCACAACCAGTAAAGAAACTGTTAATTCAATGATAAGCATGATCCCCTACAAACCTCCCAACCAGGTGACCTCGTCCTATTCTACCATCACCAGCCTGGATATCACAATCATAAACTGGGCACCAACTGGTCAGGCCTTATTGAGTCATATACAGATGGAGCAATGAACACTCAATTGTAGAGGTTGTTCAGGGCACAGTCATAAACTGCATATATAGTCACTTTCTCCATCCGTTTTCCCCCTGCGCCAAGATCTAGAGGGGGTATTGTCAGGATTCTTACCTGAATGGCTGATCTGGAGGCGTCAGATAATGGGAATCGATCCTGAACTGACTTAAAAGCCCAAAATTCAGTAAGGGTTCTAACCTGAGCTATGAGATGGGCACAAGCAGACCAACTGAGATAATTGGGCTGCCCTCAAATCCCTGATTCGTTCATTTATTAGATCTAGGCTTGGGCAGCTTAATTTTCCCCCAAGAAACCTCTCTGAATACCCTTAAAAACTGGTATTGAGTTAATAAACATTTCACTTTTTCTCCCCTTTTCACGATTTTAAGTAAAAATTGTATCTGTTTAAATTTTTCACACCAGACTAGATATCTGGATTGAAAAGATATCTTGATCAAGAGAAGCAACCAAGGTAAGTATCTAACACCCTTGGACTTTGGGTCTTCTGGCCAACATACTACAAAGGATCTGTGGTTTCAACCCGTGATCCTGACACCAATACTCACCCTCCCACCAGATACCATCCTGCTGGGCGACTTCAACTGCTGGGATAACCCCAATATGGACAGATGGCCTAACCCCTCAGGGGTACCCCCAGGGCATATCAAACTTCATGAAATGAAGGCATCCCTTGGCCTACATAATACCCTCCCCTTGGGTCATCGCTCCTCCCCCACATGACTTGCCTCAACATATGTGAGGGAATGCTCATCTCAATGAGCTGCATTGACTCCATCCTCTCCCTGAAAACTCACCGCTCTAACATCTCCAACTTCTCAACAAAAAGATCAACTTCTCTGACCACTAACTTATTTTGGTGAAGCTTTCACCAACCAAACTCCCACACAGGCGTCAACCTGGAGGAAGTTACACCCAGAAAATATAAATTTGCCCAAAATTTCTGACTGGGTCAAATACAAGGCCACAAATCCAAAATTTGTATCTCCATTCATATTAGACCCCATCAAAATCTGGGCAAATAAAAAAACTAATAAATAAAACTCGCCATATCACCTCATGTAAGTACACTGCTGACACAGCCACAATCAGGTGCACCTTGGCGGAACTGGACCACCTCAAGCTCAACACCATGAAAGTCCAGCTACATCCCCAACTGGGGGCGTAAATGGGTGGAAATATCCGCCCGCCTAAACGCCCTCATCTTTGAACACCAGCACAGAATCAAAGTTTTTGAAAAGGTAAGTTCATAAAAGATGGCGAAACCTGTTTAAGGTACTTCTTCCATCAATTTCACTCCTGTGGCAACCAGCCAACATGAAAACAGGTCCGCAAAGATGATGGCACCATGGCAACCAACCCAGCGGAGTTAAGGTGGATTTACACCGCTACTATACTAGCTATACCATGACACCTTAACTGACCCCCAAAAAATAAAAAGTTTTATACACGCCACTGGAATACAAAGCGCACCTCCTGACTATAACCTCCTAAACCTTATCACACAGGAGGAGCTCTGGAACACAGTCCGCGGTGCACCACATAGGAAATGACCAGGGCCTGCTGGGATACCCTACAAATTTTACAAAAGTACTTAAGCAAATTGCCCCTCTTCTCTTGGCGTCAATGAACCAGTGCCTGCTGGAGACACGCCTCCTACCTGGTGGCCAGGGATCCTATGTCATAACCCTGTTTAAAAAAGGCGACAAACTGGACCTGGCCAACTGGCACTCAATTGCACTCTCTAACACTGATACAAAACTATTAACTAAAATTTTAGCCACCAGATTAGGCACAATAGCCTCCAAAGTCCTGTCGCCCAATTAGTTTGGGTTCAAACCAGAGCATTCAATCTGGACCAATATACACTCCATCGCTAACATATGCCAGACCCAAAGCAACTGGAGCCCTGGTTTTCCTCGACCAGGAGAAAGCATATGATCATGTAAATTGGCCGTACCTGAAGGAATGCCTAAGCGCCTTCAAACTCCCACACTTAGATTCATAAACTGGTTGATGCTCCTAACAGAATCTGCATCCATGGCTGTATGCGGCCCTGGCTTTCTAACTAACAAGATCACATCACACAGAGGGCTAAAATAAGGGGACCCCCTCAGCACACTGCTGTATAACTCCAGCAATGATCTGCTCCTCTGCATCGCTGACTCATGCCTTATGGGCATAACAGTATAAGGCCAATCAACAGTCAAGATACTAGCCTTTGCAGTTGACTGTGTGACATGTATAGCTAACAACAATGATGCCTGACATCTGGAACTCACCCTGGAGGAATATTACATTGTGAGTAACGTGTCGCTCAACAAAAAGAAAACAGAAATAATCCTCCTAGGCAAGTACAATGACAACTGGGCCACAACACCCAACACACAGCCCCACATGAAGGAACAACCCACTCATCCTACCCTTCAAATCACCTCCTTCAACCAACCCTGTCCGCCACCTTGGGATATGGCTGGAAACAGAGGGGTATGCCAATGAGACAATTGAGAACAACCTAATACAGTAGATGTCCAACTGTGTTGCCTCCCTCAAGGGAAGATCCCCAGGACTAACGAGGTGAGTAAGAGTTGCTAACTCACTCATCCTCTTAATGCTGTGGTTCCCCGCCCACGCAATCTCCTTCTCACCTACATTCATATCCTCAGTCCACGCACTTGTCCAAGTATGGCTGTGGCCTGAGTTCTGGCCACCGTATAGGGTGGAAACACTCTTTGGCCCACGCTTCAGCAAAGGCATGGGCCTGATAGACTTTGAGGTCCATGCCAACTGCATATTGGGCACCAAGATAGTTAAGTCCTAGCCCCAGACCTCCTGCAACAACACTGGTCTAGAGCAGCGAGGGCAACTTTGCGCAGGCTCTCAAATTATCCAACCCACACAACCCATCCAGCCTGCTCACATACCTTTCAAACTGCCCCAATGCAGTGGGCCCACATGGAACCCCCCCTCATTTCAAGCGCCTCCTCCACACCATTCAGCGCATAGGGTGAACCATCACTCTCACAGGCACTAGTCAGGGAAGGGGAAGGCCAAGAGCTCACTTCACACTAAGGTAACCAGACAACCACACCCAGAGGGACACACGACGTGGCCTCATTCATTGCAAGAATCGACTACCTGGATGCTTTATACATCCCCTATGACCTCACAACACAGAAGGCAATATGGAGGCTAACACATCATCTGCTCCTCCAGCCAAGGGCAAGAGCTAACACCTGGCGTTGCCTCAGAAGAACCTACAGAGCAGCAAATCACTCCAACTCTCTTCATGAATCATGTGCAGTGTGTGGAGGGGATGGCACCCTGCACTACTGCCTCAAAGCATGCCCCCTATCTAAAGCCATATGGCAGGAAGTTGCACGTCTGTTAAGAACCCACAATGAACAGGAGCTGTCAATCTCCAGAAGCCTCCTTGCACTCCAACTTAAATCCCTGATACCACCCACACTCCACTCCCTGATAGTCACCATTGCACTGTGAAAAATTCACACCATAGCACTGGATTTCTTCAAGGGAACCATGCCAACCATCCGTGGGACAATCAGCAGATTTCATCTACACCTACTGGAACACTTTCAAGTCTGGCTATATGGATACATGAGGCTGAAGCAACAACAGCTTGTTGAATCATGGTTTTCAGCCTGGTTTCTGCATACAGACCCCTTCCTCCATACCTGCTCCATAATAGGGGAAACCCCTTCATATTAAGGAATCCAATTCCCCTATACCTGTGGTACCAGCTGGCAACAGGGGTAGCTCATCTACTCTGGGGTACCTAAATCTTCCTATACTTCACCTCCCCCTATCCCACTACATATATTGGTATTGTCCATCCCCCTGGTCAGCTTACCTCAGTTAAATTTAAATAAAAAAGACTAAAGTTATAGTTTGATTTAAAAGTATTTCAGACAGAGATTCTAGTCTATCTTTAACAAAAACACTTCATCAAAAAATGGAGGTTTGTTAATATTTTTAAAAATATATTTTGGAAAATATATTTTGGGGCACTTTGCAAATCTTGGTTTTATCAACTTTGGCATAAAAGTTGTCATCAACTGACATTAGGAGATAATGTTAAATTTTTTTCCTCAATAAGTCAGTACAGGAGGAATTACATAAAATTGGAAATAACTTTGATAATTTTTTTCGATTTTTATTCGAGGTGGGCCGACCTGGGGACGATACCGCACCGATTAGGGAAGTGAAGAAAATGGGAAAGGAGGATAAAACCCGGAAAATCTCCATGCGCAGCGTATGATAGGCCAGGAACTCCATGGACCGCCTTTGCTATCTCGGTTCGGGGCATTGGCGCGCAAAACCAACACAGTCAAAATCGTCCCCTACCCAAAGTCCATTACCGGGATCGAACTCGGGAGGCAGTGGTAGAGGGTCTATACTCTACCACTGGGGTTAACTTTGATAATTTAAAAGCTTAAACCTTATTAATAATGGTAGCAGGTTTTTATACCCGCTTCCTGAAAATATTTCAAGGACTCTAAAGCACTAAAACGGTAAAGAAAATTTATATTAAAAATAAATATTTGAAACATATAAATGATGTAATCCTTAATATCTCAGTGCTATCTGACTCTTTGACGATGGTATGGCAAACTGAGTTTCTGCCCTTAATTGGTTTGGTTTAAAAGGGTTTGATTTTGATTCGTTGTTGAAGTTGGGGCGTGAATGGGTAATCAAATAATAGCTAATGCATCATTTCGATAGTTTTAGGCTCGAACTGAACTAACATGTGGCCTCGATTAGATTACGTCTAGGAATCAAATATCGAAATGGGAGTTAATCTTTTAATTCAGAGAACAAAAGGCTATTCTGGGCCTTTTAGTCTTGCTTTTCCGAAATTTCACCAGTTTACACCTTTAAATAAAATGATTAACTTGATAATTAGCCAAATGCCACCAATCACTTGGCAAAACCATTTGAACTATCAAATCAACCAATCACTTACTACTTACTAAAACGATTAACTTATTAATTAGCCAAATGATCGCTAACTACTTAGAAACACCATTGAAACTATTGAACCGAATGAATATCAAACTGCCCAGCCATAACAATATGCCAATTGCCATTAAAACATATACAAATTTCATTTCCTATATATACTTTTTATTTTACTACTATGAAAATTTAAAAAATATATGGTGGAATATTGTATTGTCATATGACCTTAGTAACTGTGCAAAATTTTATTAATGTTATATTAGGGAGTATGTTAAATAAAGGATGCAAAATTCCAAGGCAAAAAATTAAACCTGGTAGTCGTGGGACTACCGGTAGACATGGAATCATGGGCAGACTTGTACTTTGGGAAGGAATGAAGGGTTGGTTAAAAATGTTGTCGAAGCACAAGTTATTAATGTTCTTATCGTCTGTTTTCTTGCTAGCTAGCCGTACGCTCGATCTGAGTCGCTTTGGGGGCACGCCGGATGACCCAGGTATCGGAGATGCGGGCCGCTTGGGCGCTGACGGGGTTTCGTCAATCTTCAAATGGTTGCCATTGTCTAAGTTCTCGGCCGATTTTTTTGATTTTAGTCTCAAACGATAGGCCTGTTGACGCTCTGCATACGATTTGCCGGTTTTCGGTTTGAAATTTTTGGTTCGAGTTTTATCGCGATTTTTAGGTCGAGGCATTTCAAATTTTTGAGTTCAAATGTTGTTATTTTTTCTGTGAGTGCTTCTGGTACTCGGAATTGGTGTCATTGGAGAGATTTAGTTCTGAGGATCACAACGCACTTTGTATTTTCGCGATTGGACTTGTAGTTCCCGAGATATTTAAGTTTTAGTGGAGCACTTTAGAAATTTTCGGCGCAAAAGCACCCTCACGCAGACAAAGCCTAGAGGCGACTGAAGTCAGTTGTCAAAGTTCTCAGTAATATTTGTGGAAGGGGGCCGAATGACTCTATCATCTGACACCTGGTTTGCTGGGATTGGTTGAGCGGTTCGTGAGATAGTGGTATGCTGAAAGTACATTAAAACATAACGGTCGATTTTCGCGAAACGTGCGGGTAGGAGATTACATTCTTATGGATTCCATGTCAAAAAGATTGTGAGTTAAATAAAAGCAAGTAAGAAGATTATGAGTAAAAAGGTTTAATGTTTTATATTTTTTTAAAAATTTTATTTTTCACGTTTTTTTCAATGGATTATTGTACTGTCATAAGAGATACATAAGTGTGCCAAATTTCAAAGTTCTAGCTAGTCTGAAAGATAGTTAAAAATGAATCGCAAGATTCCACCTGGACAGATACCACATCGAGTAGCGAAAAAGTTTTAAAAAGGAGCCATTTATTCCAAGTAAAATAAGATAGTTTCAAAAGCCAAATTTGCTTGCATAACGAGGAGCTTTGGGTCCGAAAATTCGGCATTTTCTAAAAATAAAACCACAATGTCCTTCCATCCAAGTGCCATTTTTGCATTCGTAGAAGTAATCTCCCCATCATTGGTACATCTCATCTCGCCCGATTGGCAAGTACCAGTAGGCTTATCGGTGGGCACGATGTTGGTGCAGGCTGGGATGGGAGGACTTGTACCATTGTGAATTTTGATGGCTTCGTTTAAAAGTTCGTCTTTGTAGTCATTTGTCATATCCCAGCACATAACTCCGAGGAGATTTTTCTTTTTGGCATAATTAACCTTGACTTGGAGTGATTGGGGGTCCTCGTATGAGATGAACTCCTTTTTCTGGGGTTGGAATAGCCAAGGGGTTTGGGTGACATTGTCGTAATGTCGGATGTAGCCGTCGGTGGTGGTGTTGGGGGAGCTGAGGGCAACTTGACGGAGGTAATCGTAAGGGTAGGTTCCAGAATAGGATGATTCTTCGTTACAGAATAAGTTAGGTTAGTTAGAGTTGGATGAGTTGTCTTTAGGAGTCTTACCTTTTCTGGGCTGATACATGTTTTCCAGTGTCTCATTCATGTCGACTTTAGTAATGAGATCGCGTCCGTGGAAAGCCAAGCCTGCGGTGAGTTTATTGGCGGGGAAGCCTGCTGCTAACCAATCATCGATAGCTTGGGTGAACGAGTAGGGATCGCCGCCTTTAGCTATATCGGCTCTGAATGGGGTATTCGGACCCGTTGTTTTGGACCATGAGCCCAAGATATTATAGGGCATGATGTTAACAAAGTCAAAATACTTGGCATATCCTGAAACAATGGTCATGTTTTTGTCGTCGGGGTCATCAAAGGGCTTGACGCAGGCGGCGACAGTAAGGAGTTTACTCCCTTTAGAGAATTCCTTGTCGAGGGCAGCGCGGAGTTCCTTTAGGAGAATTAGATAATTGGCAGAATCATCAGATGTCAACACGTTGCTCTTTGCTTCGGCGCGTTCAGGGCACCCCAAATCAAGATCGATTCCATCCAAGTTCCACCCATTGGGGTATTTCTTCTCGGACGTAGTGTCCTTGCGTACAAACGTGAGCATGTTGTTAATAAATCTAGCTCGTTTCTCAGCATCGCGTGCCACGCGCGTGAAGTTCTGTGAACCAAGCCATCCCCACACCGACATCAGTACCTTAACTTTCTTTGCAGCAGCGCGTTCCTTAATTTTTACGAATTTTGTTGCCGTGATGGTTGAATTGGACAAAGATACCAGAGGGAGTCCCATACCTGTACGATACACCAAACACATAGTTGATGTGGGTCACCTTATGGTAAGGAAGGGCGTCGGGGGCCACTAAGCTATAACCATTGTAATACCCAACGACGACCTTCTCGGCAGCCACTTTCAGGGCGCAACAAACTAGACTTAACTAAAATATCACATTGAGCCTCACCAACTACTCTTCTCTTAAATACAGGTTACATCCTTTAATTTAGCTAGCAGCCATTTTCATTGATTTTCAGTTGCTAAGACTACTCTATTCATCTGCAGCGTTTGATATAATTATGATCTATCCAATTTCCCCATCCGCATCTGACCAATTACGATTAATTACCCTATCATACATTCTATCTCGAATTACTACTCATTAGTCTAATTATAACTTAGATTAATCACCTTATCATCAATTTCTATCTTAAATTACTAATCATCAGTTATAATAACTTAAGGAATAAATGTATGATCAACCTATTTTTTATAAAAAACTCCATACCTTTATTGATTTTTAAGGAAAAATAAAAAAGGGCAAGAGGAAGGTAGAAATGGGAATGTCTGACAGGAAAATAAAAACTAGGAACGGATGCTGCTAACTAGGTGGCACCACCAACCATTCCTGGTTGCCAATTGGTATCGCTAGCAATAGTTCAAGTGGCGGCGGGCTTGTACACTATTGTATCTTTTAAATGAAATAATGCATCATGTTCAATGAGTGACCTGGGGGCAAAAGCCAGTCATGAGGCTTTAAAACATCTAAGGAAAAGTCGCAAAAACTTAGAAATCTGCACAAGGTGATCAGAGAACATCCAAATTATTTTCCTTAAATTCCTTTATAATAGGGGGTTTCGTGGCTCAGGTGCTTGGCCACAATCACCAAGTGTATAACTCATATACAATAATGATAAAAAAAAGGCTCGGAGCTGGATCAGTTGATTTCTGCGTATCTTTGCAAAGAAAAGGTCTTGAGAGGGATGTAATTCCAGTAGCAGCTGCTCACTAAGTAATAACCTAGTGATTGATTAATATTTCTGAAATAACTACACTTAAAATAGTGGTGGACAATATCCATCTCAGACTCAGCGTACAATGGGTATTCTTTGTAAAGATACCATAAGTCTCAATATTTACCTATATCTATTACATGGTACAAAATCTACCAGGTGATTAAGTGCTGGTTAGAAAGTTACCAATTTGCAATTGTGGCCTACAACTGACTCCTTGAGTTGTAGTTGTTGTCATAGCCCTCCACTGCCCAAAATTAAGAATTCAGGGGTGAGATAGTAGATTTGGTGGTGCTTTTTTTGGGGGGAGGGTGACCCAACTACAATTGATAACTTTTTGCAAAGGATTCAAATTGCCCTGTCACCAAATTCACTACCAATCTGGTTCCACTCATCCCACGTTGTAGCAGTGGTCATTGCTAAAAATGGGATTCATAATCCTGCCATATTGGATCTTTGCCCTGCAGCACTCATGCAAATGACCATCTTCCTAACCTCACAGCCCAATTACATAGCCTCTAATAATGGGGCGGCGATTCCTAAAAGGCAAATGTAGGTGAAGCATCATCTATTCTCTTAGAAAGCATGATGTGAGAAATTCTGGGATGCCTTGGACCTGGGCCCAGTTAATGCCCCATGAAAGTGCAAAATAACACATGTGCAAATGTAACATTTGAGGAATGACGTGGCCTTGATCTGGCAGGCATGTACTTTAAAATTTAAAAGGCCCACACCCCATTTGCAATTTGGTTTATAACAGAGTGTCCAACATAATAGGCTCCACATGTGCTTTAAACCACAGGAAGGTGCAGATGAGTGAGTTGGTCTTACCTTCCAAGAATAGGCTCAATAGGGGATTATGGGCCAAAAACTATAGTGGAAAAAGTATAAAACCTTTAAGCGCTTGCAACTTCCCTTTGAGGACAACTGAGTATACTTCCAGCAGGACATCTGAGCTAACATGCTGGAAAGCACCGCTTGCTCCATCACCTCAACTACCAGGCCTGATTCAATAAAAAGAATTACCAAATACCAATATACCTGTGTTGGTGCCATGGTAGTGAGACCAGATGGTGGGGGAAATTGTGGTTTCCTGATATTAACAACTACATTCTTAACTATATTAAACTTTGCATTTGATGACAGTTGGTAAAGGGTGAGGAGTTTTTTACTACCTTGAAGGTCACTTTCTGAACTTAAACCAACTGCAGTGTCATCTGCAAAGGCCTGCATACTGACTGGGGCTTGATTGGGGTGGATGTTGCTCCATAGTTATATTTTTGCTGCTGCCAACAGGATATTTGATGCAAAGTTAGCAAAACTGGGACATAGGATTGCCTTGGCAGAGGCCCTGTCTGACCGGAATTTCATCTATCAAACCATTAACTACAATAACCTTAATAGTAAGGCCACTGTAGAGCGTATCAATCTAGGTGATTAAGGTGGCGGAAATTAGAATGGTATCCATTGCCACCTGCAGAAATAGCCATGCTATCTGATTGTAGGCCTTCTCCATATCCAAAAAAATGAGATATCCATTTTCAGATCCCTGAAAGTCTTGAAGAATATTTTGGACTAAACGTATACTTTTTCAGTTAGTACGGCCCTTGATGAAGCCATTGGATGTATGGATGGTCCTCAGGGCAGTATGCACCATTCAGTTAGAGAGATTATGTGAAGAAGTTTATAATTTGCATTTAAAAGTGAATTGGGCACCAGTTCCAAAAGTTTTGTTGAGATCCTTTTTTATACAACAGCATAATTTGGGTCTCGTGGCCCCCTGGGATTTGACACTTGTGAAACAAGCAGCAGTTAAACAAATGTGCAAGTTCCGGTGCCACCTTGTTACAGTTCACATTTAGTATTTTCACGTTTATAGTGTCAAGGCTGGGGGCCTTACTTTTTGGCTTTTCCTTGATGTGCTCATTTTATCTCAGCAACTGTAATCTTGGCGGTAATATCTTGCTTGTCAACAGGTGAGAAACCCTGAAGAAAAAGTTTAGCCAGAGCAAGTAGGGTTTTAGTCATCATAATTTTGGGTTTGCAAGAGTGGAAGAGATTGCTGTAAAACCGCTCAACTTCACGTTTGATTATTCCAGGGTCACTGAAAATAACTCCTTCAGGTGTTTCTACCTGGCCAATCTTGGCACAAGTTTGGATTTCTTTGAGACAAGTCAAGTTCTCCTTGGTCATTGTCCTCATTAGGCTTTAATGGTGGAAGGATGCATTTTTCTGGCGTTCTGTATCCTGTTTTCTAAGGAGTACTTGATACTGTTTGTGCATCTTCTGGTACTTGCACCACCAGACTTTGCTTTCCTGATGCACTCACTTTAGGGTAGCCTGGCCATTTTTCAGCTGTTTTGCAGCAGCAGTTCACTTGTAGGTTTTTATTTTCATACTTGACACTATCTCACATAAGCTTACCCTCAATTTTATCCAGCTGTCAAGATGCAATGCCTGACTGCTGACCTAGATGCACAACGACCTGATTGAACCCATTTTGGCAGTTTGGCGCCAGTTTGGGTCCCACAACATAGAATGAGAGATTTGCAACTTCCAAGGCGATTGGGGTTTTTCTCAAATTAAAAGCCACTTAAACAATCATATGGTCACTCTCCACAATGATTGAGACCTCAATGTTTTAAGTAAACTGTCTGAGGTTGGATGAGACTAGGACATAATCTAGTCAGAAACTGTTCACTCGCTCATCATTTGAATTATACTCCCATCATGTAAGGTTTTCAAGGTCATTATTCTCTTTGTCTATCATAAGACACATCCCTGATCCACAAGGTACACTAGCATATCATTCAAAATATGATGCGGCCAACTGCAGGTAAGGGGGACGTAAACCTGCTTAAATTCGTCCACCAATTCATTTTTCCTGCTACAACTGTTGTACAATCAGTTAGCACTTCTGATAAGAACTGCCAGAATTGTCAGATTTTGTGGGGGTTGGGTGATACATATAATGCAATCACATGGAGGGTTTTACCAGTATTCTTGTCATGGGCCATGGCCACAAGAATCTGGCAGAGTGTGTCTCCTCCACAAATTTCAAATCATTAATTTTATTCAATGCAATAATCGCCACATGGTCCAACCAAAGCGCCTGACACTTAATATGAAGAGACCACAGGTGATGATTGGAGACTTTGTTTGAACTAGGGACATATCACGCTGATTGTGGGCCTGAGTTCAGATATTAAAATAAGTTAATATAGTTATTAGTCTTTAAATGATGTATTTTCCTCATTTGTGTTTGTGTGCTAGCCATACCCTAGCATTAGTGTTTGCAATGATCATTGATGGTTACCTGACCCATGGGTATGAAGTTTATCAATAATGCGCATCAAAGATCAGAAAGAAGTTGGTTTTTAAATAGTGAAATTTGCCAAAATTAATTAGGTTCAGAGTTATACAACAGTTGTGGTTTTCAGAACTGGGATATTGGTGCCAGGCATGGTATGCACCGGATACTCAGTTGCCATACCAGTCTCTTTATCAATCAAGAGATGAGCTGGATTCAGCAAAAAGTGAGGTTTTTACTTTAGAGAGGGTGGGCGAGTGGCAGAATTGGCATTGGTTCCCAAATGATTTTTAGAATCAACAGCTGTTGCCAGCTGACCTTTAGATAAAAGCTTGAATGTGGGGGACATAATTTCTGCCCTTCCTATGGATGACCAACTGATTTTATTTACCAATGGGGAGTTGCTTAGCAGTGGGAGCCAATTTCTTGGTGCCTTTTTCTTATAACTTTTTGAGGGCTTCTTTGTACCCACCTTTTGCCAATGTATTTCTTCCTTCTATGCCCACTTCTCCTGGGGGGTTGGGCTTGAGGGGCAAAGAGAATGGCTCTTTGTCCATTTGATATGATTTTGGGTTATATTTATAGCAGCTCATTATATGCTGCCAGATACTTTGTCATTTCATGTGCTCATGCTTCTTTATAGCTCCATACAGCCCCTGTTGTTGACGCTACATATCAGTAACCTCCAATAGGTTATGTGGCAGTCACTCCTTAGCTTGAGGATGAAGGAAGACTTTGGACCTAACCTTGGTGACTCCACTGACTGGGTCATACTAATAATTGTGGGAAGCTTTGCCTTTCTTGTAATTTCACTGTGCCATCATGTGTCTCGTTTGGAAACAAAAACAAAAGACCAGTTTGGCATCCTTTTGTTCCACATAGATCACCCATTGGATTTCTAAAATATGGATAAATGGGGAAAAACAATTTAGATCATTTTCATCCAGAACAGAGGCTCATAAAGGGCTTCCATAGTATGGTGGCAAAGACACTTAGCAATATAATTACCTTTAGATTGCCAAAATTTACAGACATCACCGTAGTAAGATAGGCCAGTGCAAATTGCATCATGACCATGTAAAGTTTATACTTAGAACAGCCCAAATTATCTCAGGATTGGGCCATGAAAATGTTTGATTGTCCTCCAATGGGGTCAAGCCTTCCAGAATCAAAGGATAAATTGAAAAATGAGCCCTTGCCACTAACTGGGCAAGATTTAATAAAAGAGATTTGGGAATTGTCATAAAATGAGACTTCTTCTCAATGTCATAGACTACCATCTGAACGCCCTTACACAATGGGTGGTTGACAATCTTGAAGCTTATTGAATAGAAAGGCCATAACTTGAACTGCATAATAGATGAGAAGTAAAGATTCTAAAAGAAGGAGAATTGAGCGTCTTATCCGTTACAATGAACCTACTCATGCTTAATTATTAGAAGCTTTTAAAAATTTAAATTATCAGTTTTTCTTTAACAATTTTATGCCTTTTTCTTTTCATAGCTGTAATAATCGGTATGGTAGCCAAGGATAGTTCAAAATACTGGACCCTGAAGAAGAGATAGTGCTGCCATCGCCTCTCTTCTGCCATTCTGAAGAACAAAACCATCCTAAAATTTATTCCCAGCTTCCAATCCTATTGCTCCAGGTACCCAATTTTCTTGACATTCAGTTTTTCTTGCAAAAGCCTAAACTTAGTGCTTACTACAGGGGAACCCCAGGCTATATTTCAAGTAAAACGTTAATAGCAAAACATAGAAGAATTAACTAATACCAGATCCCCTCCCCCTAAATGGGAAGAGAAGAATTACTCAATGGTTAATGCTTCACAATATCTGGTACAACCAATTGAACCTGAAAGCCTAAAATTCCAGGCCACTTTTGAGTTCAGCCTTCCCATGCCAAAATCCAGTCAGTTATACCTTCAAGTGACAACATAGCAAACCATATGGCAGCTTCTAGATGAGAACTACCCCACATCAACCCGCTCTAGCCATTTACAAGATTCTAGTGTTCTTTCTTACATGCAAAGCTTCAATGACTTGGCTGCCTTAGCTAGTAATGGGTTGTTTGGTGGAACAAAGCCCTACCTTCAGTAGTTTGTCCATTCAGCTCTGCATCACCTACTCAAAGTGGTTGGTTTGCATCTTCAAAAATACTACGCTAGCTAGAGTTAGTACAAACCCTTAATTTCAACCTGGTCAAATTTTACAAAACTTCCTCTGAATCTTTATGAAACAATTGGGAGGCTATTCAAAACAACCACCACTTTATTAATGTGCCAGAGGCCAAATTACCTTTCTGGACAATGAAATCTCTGGATATATGGATACCCACCTTACTCACTGACTGCAGTGTGTAGTCTCTGATGTACATGAGTATGTACACAATGTTGCTTATGAGGTTGCCGCCCAACCCAATATTTAAAATCTGTCTTAACACAATGATTGAGTCGCATAGAAGCCCTACTTAATCAGGTTCAGTACCAAAGTGATACCGTCATCAAAGGGCCACAGGAGACTGAAGGTCTCAAGGGTCCTGAAAGTCTAAAAAGCCCCAAGGATTGAAGGATGACCAGGCTCTAGAGGGCCTCTTGTGCCAACTGGGCCTCTGAGGTCACCTGATCCTCCAGCTGAAATTCCTGAGGACCCCCAACGTTGCAAAATGCTCAAGAAGTTGGAGGACCTTCAGAAGCAAATTGAAAATATTGCAAACAGATTTGGAGTTCACCATGACAGAAACCCCACCAATCCTGCCATTATCTTGGGAACCCTTGACTTCAACATTGGAGAATGTATGTGAGTTCATGAAATTTAATGACAGACTCCTTGATGAGTGTCAGGATTTTCCCTGGGTTAGGTGTAAGCCTTGTCCAGGGGAAGGATCGACATCCCCCTCCAAGGGGTGTAAATCCTAAATGGATTATTAGATTCAAAAATAAGAGTCAAATCTACAAGTATATCAAATTCGGGGCTTGGTATAAATTACCCCAAATTTGAGGAAATGGTACATTCCCATTCCCTGGGACATGTGACCTAGGATCTCACCTGACCTGGTCACATGAATGGCTTGATCCAAGTAAGGGTAAGAATTGTGGGCCATCCAGAAGGCCAGGAGAAACCCTACTTAGACAGGGCTACGTCAAATTTAGAGCCATGTGTCCCCTAATACTCTATAAATATCCCTAATTTTTATATTAATAAAATACTTTCGTTCAAAAGATCTATTTTATCTTATATTTTATTAAGTTTAATTTATCAAAATGAATGGAGTCTCATCCATTGTCACATCTGGAGCTGCCCCTGTCCTATTGGCTGACGCCAGCCCCTTGCAGTCAGCCTACTTGTTGGGTTCCCCTGCGTCAGCACCAGCAAGCGCATCCTGGGGAAACCCAACACTTGGTTTTGTGGTAGACTCCAAAGGGCATAGTCTTCAGCTGTCAAAAGAGGAAGCTATATGCAAGATGACACAGCTGGGTAATAAGCGCAATATTCAGGTGTTTTTGGGAATGGTTGGCTACTACTGTCAGTTCATTCCCAACTTCATCTATATTGGGGCTCCACTCTTTGAGCTATTAAAGAAGAATGCTACCTTTGACTGGATGAAACAATGTCAAAACGCTTTTGATATTCTATGATTTGTGTTGGCTAGTGCGCCCATTTAGCAATACCCTAATTTTGATAGGAATTTATTGTACAAACAGATGCATCTCTTTCCGTTGTAGGGGCCGCTGCTATCCCAAAAGAATGATGATGGTGTGGAGCATCTTGTGGCATATTGTAGCTGAAGGTTAACAGGTTCTGAACAAAAATTACAACATGACCAAGTGAAAGTGCTTAGCGGTGGTATGTGTATAAAAATTTCCAGCTATACCTTCACAGGGTGAAATTCAAAGTGGTAACAGATCATGCATCCTTGTGTTAGCTGCAAAATCTCCATAAATCTGAAGGATGGCTCGCGCAATGGGCCTTAAAGCTCTAAGCTTATGACTTTGAAATTGTACAACAACAAGGGCTGAAACACCAGAACGCGGACTGTCTTTCATGATTACTGATGGTCGCCATTATGGCAGATTTATTGGACATAATGTACAAAAAGATGATTGTGGGAAAATATTACAATGATCCGCCACAGGTGATCAAAGTGCTGGATGGGCTGCAATGGGATACCTTTGTTCTCAATGGGGAACTGTATAAGTGGATTGGTGAATTGATGCTGAGTTTCCCAAAACCTTCCACCAAACCTACAATTACTATGGATGCTCATAGAGCGGTAAGTCATGGAGGGTTGCAAAAAATGCTAGAGTTCTTGTGACCCTGTTACTATTGGGAGAGTATGAATTATGATGTGATCAAAAAGGGTTTCTTGTTGCCACTAGTACTAAGTGGAGAAACCATTTCGCAGGAAGACACCTACCAGCTGGTTAAGCCTCATTTTGCATGGCATACTGTTTCTATGGATGTGGTGGGGCCTCTGCCAACTGGCGCAAACCGCTCCAAATATATAATAGTAGCCATTGAACATTTGACAAGATGGGTGTAAGCAAGGGTGATCAATGATTTAGGGGCAGTTACCATCGCCAAGTTCATCCTGGAGTGTGTCATACAGTGACATGGCTGCCCACAATTTATCCTCATGGATAACAGAACCAATTTCACATCATATATCATTCCCAAATTAAACTAACTAATGGAAATACATGGGGTCTTGACTACACCCTACCACCCCAAATCTAATGGAATGGTAGAATGGGTCAATGGAACCTTGGTAAATATTCTACGCAAGATTGTAAATGATCAGCCTTCAGAATAGAGTACCCTCTTATCTACTGCTGTCTTTGCGTACAATATTAGCTACCACTCAGCAACTGGCAAGACCCCTTTTTCAACTACTTTATGGAAGAAATCTAGCATTTCCAGCATTGCTTTATTCCTGTGTGGAGGATACCAACGGAGTCAAGCCCCAACGCTATTTGTCTGCCTTAACAGACATGCTGATTAAACTCTAAACCAAATCATACTCCACTAGTCAAGCCAAGAAAATTTTGGATTAGGCAGCTGACCAATGTAGACATAGTAGCCTTCCCCAGTTTGGGGTTGGAAATCTTATCCTGTTTCACAACTAACATTATTTGGAAGAGGGAAAAAGCTTGCCAGTATATGTATTATACTGTTTAAGATTTCTGAGAAGACTGGGGTTGACACCTGCACTATTAAGGAACCCTTGGGTGGCCTGATTATAAACCAAGTACATGTGAAGTTCCTCCAGTCATACAAGCAATAGGAGCTTATTGTCCACTCAAGGGGGGTAATGTCAAGATTCCAATATGACTGGATGATAAGCTATAGTTCTGGTGAATTGGAATTTAGATATGAAGCAAGCCTTGATATTGAGCAATAGATTATGTCAATGCAAAGTGAATTAATCAAAGCAATGCTGGTTCAGCAAATTAAGGGAATTTCGCCAAAGCCTCAAAGTTCAAATGAAACCCTTAGATCATAGCAGTTAGTAATTACTAAGTGGATCGTGTTGAATCTGCCAAGGTATCACAAGGATTAAGAGTTGAGCGTGAGAGTGAGAAGGGGAGGTTTTTATGAAGAAAAAAAGGGAAGTAGAGAAGAGAAATGGAGTAGACTTTTATGTTTATTTTTATTAAAGTGTTATTTTCAGAGCAATAGTTCCTTCTATAAAACTTTATTACTATTAATTATCAAGGTCCAAAGATCTTCATATCACTTGTTCATTGCTCAGTGGGTTTTACCCTGTCAGCTTGTTCAGCAGAATCAAGCAAATTTACCATTAGTTAACAAAGGTCAAGCTGCTAATGAAAGCCAGGCCCCACTTCCTTTCTTCCAAGTATCAGACTTGGTACTGTATTTCCACAATTGGATCACTCCTAGGAGTGAGAAGCTCAGGTCTATCTGAGAGGGACCTTTTTTAGTCACATATAAGAGAGGGGAAGAATACCCATCAAATTTTTGAATTTGGAGTTACCATTAACCAAGTTTCTGGCCAGTTCTTGCGGCCTTATTCTCCTCTCCAACACTATTGAAGGGGTGATGTCAGACAATTCTAATATTGCTATTGAAATAATAGTGATTTGGGTTTCAATATGGATAACATTAGCTAAAAAACCCAGGTCAATTCTTGGTGGAACCCCACCAATTGGGATTATAAATTGCCCCCAATCCTCAGCTGAATCACCCTATAGCTGGTAGTAGGATTATGATGAGTTTGGTACAAAATTGGGGGAGTTGTTCTGAGGGTACTCTCCATCCCCTCTCTAATTTAGTTTAAACTCTTACTTCATGAACACCCCTTTTTATAGCCTTGGAGGGGGTTTTACCAGAGGCAAATATTTTTCCACCCAATGATTGAGTAAGATATTAAATCACTGTCTCATGGATATATCCTATCTCTACTAACCTTCCATCAGCCATTCCATCCATGCGAGGTGAGCCTTGAGAGCTCTGATAGGTTGAAAGCCCATATTATCAAATTTGTATGCACTCAGCTTATACTGAATTTCCCATCCGATATACCTAAGCTTTGATACATTCTAAATACTAAGCATCAAGATATTAATAATGTTTGCTTCTTGACCCATCAGTGATTATTAATAAAACTTTACAAAAAACTAACCATTTATATTAATGAGCTTAAGTATTTTTATTATAAGTGGTTGATAACCTCCTAATATTTATCCCACAGTAGCTAGCCAACTTCTCCTGCATATAATTGTTGAAATTCAGGTGTGAAAAATGTACCAGCGAGAAGCTCAAACCCTGAATTCCAACACCAACAATTCAGCTTGGGCACATTGGTTGCTTTCCAAATCATGTAAATGATGACCAATTGATCCAACAATTACTGTTAATTAAGTTTGGCCGCCTTGATTGATTTTCAAAGGAGGTGGTTGACAAAGCCGCCTGAACCCTCTGCACAGTATTAGGAGTGGTAATACCTCCTGCTACCGTAGTTATATCATTAAATGCACCTCCAGGGTGGGGTGCATCAATTTGTTTACCCTCAGTCAACACTGAGCTGATTGAGATAGGCAGAAAATGGCAGAATCATTTAAGATTCCGCCATGTGATAATAAATCTGGGTTTGCATCTGCTTTTGCAGCTGTAGTTTGGGAGCAGATAGTATGGGTTAACACACAAGTTGGCAACCAAGGGCTCTGCAATTTGGGTTTTGTTTTGGTAAAATCTGACATATAAGAAGAGCTCTTAGTGGACTTTACCAATATTATTTGTTTTGATTCAATGAGGCTATATTTCCAGGTGATGTAATTTTAAAAAAGTAAAATTTAGCAGTGAAAGAAAGTTTAGTCTATATATCTATCCTTTATCTTTTTTTAGCACTAGGTGGTCCCAACCTAAAGGGGGATACACCAATCTTTAATTAATCACGCCTGAGCTCCTAAGAGCTTGAGGCGAAGGCAGGGGTAAGAGGAGGTGTCAAGAAAGGGTGGGGGAAAGCTTTGCCAGAGCCAGGTGTCCACTTGAACTGACATATTGGCCCATGGCGACATGGTAAATACTCTCAGAGACATCTCAAAATGAACCTGAAAGTGAGTGATCATATGGGGCAGCGTCCACAGAGTGGAGTCAAAAGTGGCGCGAAGATAATAATTATGAATAGTCCATATCACTGCACCAAATGCCAGGACCCTTAATGATTGGGAGCAATTGGGGAGTGAGAGTTTGAACATGAAGTCCTGATCTGGGCGCGCTACCCAGAGTTCTGCTCGCAGGAGTTCATGGACCTTGCTCCATAAAGGGGCTATGAGGGGGCAAGTAAAGAAGCGGTGGAGGTGGGTGTCTGTCAGCTCTGCATATCATGGGCAACCCGTGTGCTGGAAGGTGGGACCAGTTCAATCCCCTGTCCTGTATGAGCAGTGTAGAACACGCCACAGTGTATTTGACACTTTTGCTGAGAGAACAGGATGGGTAACTTCCTTCCAGAGCTCCTTGAGATCACATTCCACAGCGGGGGGTAAAAGTTCCAGGAGACGAGGCTGCATAGGGGGTCTGTCCAAAGGGTGGGGATGGGATATAACAATCATCCCATTGTGGACCAGGGCGTGATGCCGGGGGCTGATCCCAGGGCCACTCCTTTTATAAGGGAAGGCATGGTACACCCATACTCCTGCCCTCTTAAGTGCAAGGAGAGCCTGATTCCAGTAAAAACTTGATGAAGGTTTGAGGCGGTGGCCTGGATGGTTTGTTAGCCACTCTCCCACAGCTGTAGGTGAGGTTCATGGGATCCCTAGAGAGGTTGCTAAACCCTGGCGTAAGGCTGGAGCCCATTGCAGCATTGGAGCCATATCCCAGCAAATGATGGGCTTAAGGAACCCCGTCAGGATTGAAGTGGCATGAGACCTAGTGTCCAAAAGACCTAGGCCCCCTCACTGCGGGGTCAGGATATTGTGGTCAGAGCTGTGGGTGGGTGGTTGGATCCCCATATCCAACAGTGATTTTTCACATTCAACCTCGTGTAGAAACTGTCCGTAAAGGGGCAGACATGAGCGAGAAACCATAGCTTTGATAGAAGAAAAACATTCGCCATCAGGGAGCATCCCTGGGGGTGATACGCCAGCAGCTCCAGCTAGCTACACGAGAGTTTATTACATTAAGCAAGCGGTCCTCATTATCCTTGATTTCAACCCCTTGTGGTGTGGTGAGGACACCTAGATGCTGAAAGGTGTCCCGGGTAGGTTCAAACCAAAAGGCGGAGGAAAAGATGGGGTACCAACTTGCAATATAACGGTTTTAGAAGTATTAACTTTTGCATTGGACGCCTTGGAGTAGCAATCCAGGGCCTCCATGGCCAGGTCTAAGTCCTTTTTACATCCAACTGCCACTGCTGTGTCATCAGCAAAGGCTATGGTGCGTGTGGGGGGTTTCTCAGGAACCTGAATACCCACCAGTCGTTCCTGGACTAGGGCCAGAAGAAGACCCAAATCTATATTGAACAAGATTGGGCTCAGTGGATCCCCTTGCCAGAGACCCTGTTCAACCATAACCGCTGCTGTAAAGCCTGTTGGGGACAGTACTTTAGTGTGAAGCTGGGCGTAAAGAGCTGATATCCATGTCCTAGCTTGTGGTGGGATGTGGAGGCGGGTTAGGGAGGCGTCCAGATACTTCCAATTTACTCGATCATATGCTTTTTCATATCCAGAAGCGCCACAAAACCATGTGTTTGAGATGAGTTAGCTGACAAGGTTGCCAAAAGCTCATTGTATTTGTTCCAAAGCGACCTCCCTGAGATAAAGCCATGTTGAGCTGGGTTGAGGCGTGGTGCTGCCCACTTAGTCATGCGGTTTGCTAGAAGCTTAGTAAATAGTTTGTGGTCCGTGTTCAATAGTGATATTGGTCACCAGTTTGCAAGGTCCTCTCAGCTTGCTTTCTTATGGATAAGGGTCATAATTGATCCTCTCAAGTCAGGAAGTACTCCCCCTTCTGCCAAGAGGGTCAAGAAGAGGGGCTGGAGGGCCTTTGTAACTGTGACGGGATCCACTAGATACACCTCAAATGGGATACCATCTGGGCCTGGGGCCTTCAGACGTGGGCTGTGGAGTAGAATGTCCATTACTTCTTGCTGTGTAATTGGTGCAAGAAGTTCTTCATCCGCCGAGAAATTAACCATTGGTTCTGGAGCCCCTTCAATGAATTCATGAACATCTGCTGGGCTTACCCAGGAAGCCTTGAAGAGGGCTGAATAGTAACGGTGGATCTCGTTGGTGATCTCCTCCTTATTTGTGGTGACAGTGGTCCCCACCCTCAGGGTTGCAATCTCCTGATCCTTTGAGCGGGCTTTCTGCTTCTGGTAAAAGAAATAGGTGGGCCCGTTCCCACTGGGTGTAGTAACGTGACGAGGTGAAGTTTGCTGCACGTTCTTCTTGCTCAGTAAGTTCCTGCTGGTATGTCTCGTGGGCCAATTCCCAAGCCTCCAACCATTGAGAGGAAGGCACTGGGCGGCAATTCCTTTCAAGGTGTCTTATTCTAGCTTCAGCACGTCTGACTTTAGCCTGGGCCACTGTCATTCGAGCCTTAGCACAATTGTAGGCTACCTTTAGGATCCTTGCTTTTGTATCAGCCCATTTTTCTTGTAAAGTTCGCAAATGAGGTGAGGCCAGGTGCTCTGGCTCACAAATGGCTGCATTTATCTTCTCTCTTGCAAACTGGTTGTTCAAGAGCCCTGTAGCAATCCTTGGCCAAAATCTTCTTGATGGTCTGAGGATTGTTGTCAGGATCACCGTGAGGGATCTGTGATCACTTATAGTGTTATCTCAGGTTATGGGAGAGGACACTTGACCAACCAGCAATGGGCCCACTAGGGCCATATCAATCCATGAAGCTGATGTGAATCTCCGACCTGCACCTTGGATCCAAGACATACAGCCAAGTCCAGATGCTGAGGGGGAGGGCATCCATGAAACCACTTGACCTGAGAAAATTTTGAAGCTGAGCTGTACCTCATCTGTCTTGTGTGGCAGGAGGAAAGGTGTCACGCACCTGACTTAATATTGTGTTGAAATCCCCCATCAGCACTGTATTGCCTGGGAGTTGTAGTAGAGCAAGTTCTTCCAAAAGATGGTCCTGCTCTTGACCTGCATTTGGCAGGTATATGCTTGCAACAAAGAAGGAGAACTCAGGGGTTGATAATTTAGCCAATATAAGGCAATCATCAAGGTGTTTCGAAAATTGGTGGGTTTTTACCTGAGGGTTGAGGATAATAAGGGCCACATAGTGTGTCCAACAGGAGTTACCTCCAAATTGGTCATTCCATGCTACAAAATCAGAGGGGGGACATGGGGCTCCTGGATGGCTGCAATATCTACGCAAGTCGACCTGAAGTTGTGGAGGAGGCGGGCTCTCTGCTTGTAATCCTGCAGCCCATTAGAGTTAATGGACTGCAGGGTCAGGGTGCCCCTTTGGGGCCTCATAGCTGTCCCCCTCCATATCCTGGGGAGTTACCGGAGCTTCCACCTGCATCTGTAAGGCTGCTCATTTTTAGTCCGTGAGCTTGACTCTTTGCAGCAATCCGTGCTGATTGACGAGGAGGAGGATTATCCTGAGTTGATGGGGCTGAGGAGCCTGTAAGCCAGCCCAAGATACTTCCCCCGCTGCTTTGCACAGGAGTATCTTGAGGGTGCTCCATAGACTCCTCCATTTGTGCATCATCTGATGTATCAGAGTCCAGAGTCACCTCCTTCAGTACTGAGAATGGCGTCTGAGTTGCAATACCCGTAGATGGTGGGGGCGGCAATGACTTGGTGCCTCCACCCTGACTTGGGGTACTCCATACCTGTTCCACCCTTGGGGTATTCTGTATTACTGAATTCGTTTTAGATGCCACCCCTGGGCTGGCTTCCTCTGTGTTAGCTTGATGAGAAGCAGATTTGCGCTTATTTTGGGCTGGTGAAGGGTCTTGCAATTTAGAAGGGGTTCCCATAGGGAGAGGGTTTTCCGCACTAAGGGAATAAAGTTGTGCTACTGGCTGTGCCTTCTCAACTGCTACACGAAGAGCAGAGGGGGTGAGATCCTGTACGGGCACCCAGTGGGTTGGTTGTGGGATTGCCGCTGCTGCTGTATGGGAGCGTTTCTTACCTGTCACAGGGACTTGGCTACTAGATGAGAGAGCTTGTTTATGAGCAGTACAACTATTATATAGGTGGCCCAAAGCATTACACCATGAGCAACGTGGTCGTGCCTGGTCTGGATCAACAAAGAAGATTTCAGAACAGGATCCAATGACTGCAACACGTGGGATAACCTCCATGTTGCGGGCCACCATTGGGTTGGGGATAAATGATGCCCTAGCAATATGAGCCCTCTGGGTTGGGGCATAATAGGCTGGTGCGCACAGGTCTACTGATAGAACTGACCCAAATTCCATCAATCCTCGATGAAGCGCAAGCTTAAGGGATTCTGGGTCCACTGTAGTTGGAAGATTTGAGAAAGTTACCCAGGAAATTTTCTCAAAGTTAGATCTAGTTCTCAGCACATGAAGAGAGCCATGCAGAATCTCAATTGTAACTGAGGCTGCACAATCTGCATCTGCTGCAGTTGTAAACCCTATATCAATATAGTGGCTTTCCACCACTTCATGAATAGTGGTGTTAACTGGAAAAGCTCTTGCTATGGCTTCAAAATAACTAAAATAATCCCCTGCATAAAACTCAACAGGATTATGCCCATAGTAGACTCTAACTGCATGAGCAAGAGTGGACCTAGGGAGTGCACGTTGTGAGCGAGTTTCTGCCCATCTTTTCCTCACTTCAGCCACAAAAGCAGCTTCATGAGGGTCAATGGTGGGTGGTGCAGGCACTAGTTTTTTCTGCCATGCGCCTGAGGCATCCTTCACTCGCTTATTTTTGTTTACATTTAAATTTAAATTTAAATGTAATTTAGTGGATTCCCCATGGGGGGAATACCAGACGGAGGCGCTGGCATTCCTCTGGATTTACGCGCTGGCCCCTGCTGGGCCTTCCCAGTAGGTACTTGATTTTTTGCAGGTTGGGTAGGCTTACCTGGTTTGGGTTTATTCCCTGCCAATTGATTGGGTAATTCTGGCTCATCATCAAACCAATCTATTACTCCTGCCTTCATCTGACCATCAGCAGATACTGGTAGGGATTTTTCAGCTGGTTGATTGGCTATTTGGCTAGTCCCATTTGAATTTTGATGTTGATTTTGATTTTGATGAACATTATGGCTAACTGATTCACCACTCAGTGTTGATTCAGTTGATGCGCGTTGGTTACCTTCCAAACCATTAAAATGACGACCAACTGATTCACCAAATACTGTAGATTCAGTTTGGCCACTTTGGGTAATGTTGGAAGTGAAAAAATGATGACCAACTGATTCAACACTTTCTGATGATTCAGTTTGGGCGCCCAGGCTGATTTCTGAAGTGGAGGCAGTTGGCAAAGCCATACAAACCCCATGTGAGGTATTGGGAGCTGCAATACTCCCTACTACCGTGGGTAAAACCTTAGATGTGCCTCCAGGGTGGGGCGCACTAATTGGGTGACCCTCAGTCAACACAGAGTTGACTGGGGTAGGCTGTACAGTGGTGGTATCATTTGTGATCCCACCATGGTTTAATAAAAGTTGGTCTGCTTCTGCTTTTGCAGCTGCAGTTTGGGAGCAGGTTGTACGGGTCAATGCACAAGTTGGCAACTGAGGGTTCTGTGATTTGGGGTGAGTTTGAGTGAATTCCGAAGTATCAGAGGTGTGTTCAGTGGACTTTACCACCATTATTCGTTAGATTTGTTAAGCTAAATTTCTGGGTGATTGTAATATTCAAATTTTGAAATTTAGCGGTGAAAGAAAGGTTATATTAAGAGGTATGCACTCCAAATTTTTCATTTTAAGCTGATATTTTTTCTCAGGTGTTTTATAGTATTTCTAAAAAATAATTTTTGATATTTTAATCTATTAAAGTAATACTATTTAAATTTTTTAACTACATACTATTTTATTGTCATCTGACCTTTATAACTGTGCAAAAGTTCATAAATGGGTTATGTCATGAAGTGGTCTAAATGAAGAATGCAAGTTTCCAACACAAACAAGATTATGAGTTAAAGAAAAGAAAGTAAAAAGGAGCCATTTATTCCAAGTTGTGATGGATGGGGTCCCTGAACACTGCCACAAAGCAGTTAGGCAAGAGTGCCCAGGTGAGTTCCCACAAGCAGGATAATCCTGACATGGAAACATCCCTAATATGACTATGTGGGAAGCACTTGACTATGAAAGTTTGTGCCACAGTCAGACTATACTGGTGCTCAGCAAGAGGGTCTGACCTCCAGAAAGAGCATATAAAGACTCAATGGCCTTGTAAAAGTCCAAGCTGTGGTCCACGTGCAGTTTCCCTTAAGGACTTAATAAAGATGATTTCCAATCTTTAAAAATTTATTTTGGATTTTTATTTAGTTAAATCATATATTCTAGAAGACAAAACTGCTTTGAGCAGCTTTGTCAGCTCAGATTTATACTGAGCTTAGGGAGAAGAGCAGGTCTTGTTCTCCATAGAGTCTGTGGGCATCTTCCTGATGACAAGTATATTCTGAGGATCTAGACCCTTGCTTTCCTTGTTGAGACCCATTCCAGAACTAGGATTGGGTACCTTCACAGTTGTGGAAACTTTTCTGCATTTCTTATTTCACTTCAAATTGTTCTCAAAGCCTGACCCTTTCCCTACGTCCATATCTCTAATTATCATATTAGTTAAAAGGGTTTTTGGCGGATTCTGATTCACCAGGTCGCCATTTATGAGGGTCTCCATCCTCGTCACCATTTTTGGTAATATTGTGGTTGACATCATCTGGTTGGCCAGAGTGCCATTTATGAGAGCTTTCATCCTTATTTCCCTTTTTAATAATATTATGGTTGGCAGCCTCTGGTTGGCCAGAGCACCATTTACAAGGATTTTCATCCTTGTTGAATCATTTGGGGACATCAGACTCAGCTGCATCTGGTTGGTCAGAACTTCGTTTTTGAGGATCTGCTCACTTGTCACCGCATTTGGAAATATTGTGTTTTGAAGCATTTGGTTGGCCAGAGAGCTCTTTATGAGGATTTTCTTCCTCGTCCACCTTGCAACATTTATTTGAATTCGATTTCATGGCATCTGATTCATCAGATTGCCATTTACAAAATTGTAATGATCATGCCCCTCACCCTTGGCCTCAATCATCACCCTATGGAAGATTAGGGCAATGTGATGGTCAGGCAACGCCTTGACCGTTACACAAGTAAAATAAGATATTTTCAAAAAAACAATTTAGAGTACACATAACTTTGGTTCCTAAGGTTTGGCATGAACTAAAACCTCCACAAATTTGTTTTTACAAAGTTTTGCCTCTGCAATGGTATAAGGCCTCAAACTCCTTAATAGGCACATCTTACCTCTCCCATTTGGCAAATACCAATAGGATTATTGGTTGGCATTCTGTTGGTGCTGGTTGGGATAGGAGGACTTGTATTATTACAAATTTATATGGCTTCATTTGGAAGTTTGTCATTGTGGTCCATTGTCAAACCCAACACATGCTCCATGGAGATTTTTCTCTGGCGTAGTTAACCTTGACTTTGAGTGATTCAGGGTCATCATATAAGATGGACTCTTTTGTCTGAAAATTGAACAGCCAAGGAGTTTGGGTGACATTGTCATAGTGTCAAATGTAGCTGTTGGTGGTGATTGTGGGGGAGCTGAGGGCATCTTGACAGAGGCCTTTGTACAGGTAGACTCCAGTATAGAATGTCCATTTGGCATAGAATTTAGGGTTATAATATTCACATGAGTTGTATATATCAAATATACTTTTTTGCTGATACATATTTTCCGGTGTCTTAGTTATGTCAGTTTAGGCAATGTGAGAGAGTCTGTAGAAGGCCAAGCCTGAGGTGAGTTTGCTAACAGGAAAGCCATCTGTCAACCAATCATTAATAGCTTGGGTGAATGAGAAGGGAGCGCCACCTTTAGCTATATCAGCTCTGAATGGGGCATTTGGACATGTCATTTTGGACTAATAGCCCATGACATCAAAGGCCATGAGGTTAACAAAGTCAAAGTGCTTGGCATATTCTGAAACATTGGTCATGGGTTTGCCATTGGGGCCATCAAAGTGCTTGACAAGGATGGGGGCAGTGAAAAGCTTATTTCTTTTAGAGAATTCATTTTTGAGGTCATTGCAGAGTTGCTTTAGGAAAGTTAAATAGTTGGCAGAATCATCAGATTCAAACATGTTGCATCTTGCTGCGGTGCATCCAAAGCACTCCAAATAATGTCAAATTCCATCAAAGCCCCTCCCGTTGGGGGGTCTCCCTTGTACTTAGTGTTCTTGTGTACAAACACAAGCAGGCTGTCAATACATTTAGTGTGAAGAGTATCAATGCATGCCACATGTGAGAAAGTCTGTGAATCAAGCCATCCCACCGTTGACATAAGCACCATAACAATCTTGGTAGCAGTCTATTTCTTAATGTTGTTAATTTCTATGTTTTGGTTGGGATAGAAATCAATAGACGTGGGATCACAGCAATCATAATTTAAGTCAGGCATATTGATGATGTGGGTCACCTTATTGTAAGGAATGTTTTAGGTGACATAATGTTCAAAGAATTATAGTACCCAACAACAACCTTCTTAGCAGCCATTTTCTTCTTGGCAGCCACTTTCAGGGCACAACAAACTAGACATAAACAAAAATATTTCATTGTGCCTCACCAACTACTCTGCTTCTCTTAAATACAGGTAACATCCTGTAATTTAACTGCCATTTCAATCATCTTCTGTCAGACAATTACAACTCTGATATTATAATAAGAGTGCTTCAGTTTATAATAAGGACAAAATCGGCCAAAAGACCCTGGCCAATTCTTGGTAAACCCCTCAAATTGGGGAAATTCTATTCCATCTGATTCTCAGACAAATCATCCAGCTCTTAAGAATTAGGTTGTGCCAAAACCATAGCCAAATACAAAAAGTTATGCTGAGGCTTCTCCCTGGCCCCTCAACAATTCAGTTCAAATGCTTAGGCGGAGACCACCCCTTTTAAATGGGTGGAAGGTCCTGCAAGGTGAAGATATTTTCTCACCCATTGATTGGGTTAAAAATATTAAATCTTTTCTGAACGGACTAGTCCTACCCATTATTGACCATCCATTGGTTGTTCCACTAGAGCAAAGCAATACTTGAGAGCTCCAATAGGTCGAATCCCCATATTCCCTAATTTGGACATTCCTAGCCAATCTGAACTTTGAGCCTCAATATAATTAAATACTAAGCAGCGAGATCATAATATGGTTTGCTTTTTACCCTCTCAACAACTAATAAAACATACAAAAATACATCTTTTTATTATTATTAGGGCTTTATTACTTTTTATATAAGTGTTCAAATAACACACTATCAAATATTTACCCCAGCTTAGAGAGTGTTACTTCTCCTGTTAGTAATTTTTGAAATCCA
Source organism: Massospora cicadina (assembly GCA_022478985.1). Lineage (NCBI taxonomy): Eukaryota > Fungi > Entomophthoromycota > Entomophthoromycetes > Entomophthorales > Entomophthoraceae > Massospora > Massospora cicadina. Next base: position 380,454 of record JAKSZP010011826.1, on the reverse strand, counting down.
GGGCCATTTAGCACTAGTGAGCACCCCTATCCCTGGATTCTAATATCCTCATTTATCATATTATCCTTTCACATGCAACATGTAGTATAGCTGATATGATATGCGCCTCATCCGCATCTGACCAGTTAGATTTATTGCTTTATCAACTATTTAATCTCAAATTACTAATCATGAGGCTTACGCTGAATTTTTGATTGGGTAAAGGTGCTCGCTGGTGCTCGCTACCTTAATTCCAACAATGAAAATAGGAGCTTTTTTCTCTCACCACTTAACTAGAAAATAATAAAATATTAATAATACTAGAGAAGTTGTTTTTTAGTTTTCTTAATATCTGCATGGGGGGGCAAAAGAGAATACACTTGTTAAGTTAATAGTAATATCTAAAACGTCAAGGCTCAAAGTTCAAATAGCTTAGTAAATTCTGAATTAGGAGAAATGAGCCATCAACCTATCAGATTTCTCTAACTCACCTTGTTTGAGCAGAATGGCTGATTGAGGGTTGAGATCAGGGAGGTCTAGTCCATTAGGTAATGTTTTTATGAATTTGACCCAATCAATGGGCTGGAAAATTTTTCAATTGGTTGGACCCCTTCTGACCCTATAAAAGGGGCCAGTTTCCACGGTGTAACCTGTACTAAACTAGATGAGGCTGGAGGAGGAGCCTCTGATAAATATCTGAATTCAGCTGATGGTTCAGTGCTTTCTGACCTCCCAAACTTGATATGTTTACCTGATCATTATTAGAAGTGTTACCCCAATTTGTGGGGTTCCACCGGGAATCAACCAGGGTCTTTTGGCTAATATTCATATTATTTTCCTCTGAACCACTCTTATCAATATATTGAACTTGTAATTTTCTGACATTACCCCCTTCAAGAGTGGTAGGGGGAGAATAGGGGCATAAAAACTGATCATAAACTTGGTTGATTGTGACTCCAGAAGTGGGGGCTTTGATAGAGTACTCATCCCCTCCTTGTATGTGACTGAAAATGGCCCTTCCCAGATAGAACTGAGCTTCTCACTTCTAGGATTGATGCGGTTGTGATATATAATAGCAAGTCAACTACTTGTAAGTAAGGGAGAGGGACATGAAGCTCATTAGCTGCTTCACCTTCTTTTGTAACCATCTTGGTCAAGTTAGTCATAGCTTCCGCTTGTAGTTGGATGATGTGTTGGGCCACCTTTTTCATGGTTTCCCCTGGGCCAGTTATGTCAGTTTATACCTTTTGCTAGTTGATCTGGTATCCCAGGTTCTCAGCCATATAACACATGGAAAGGGGACATCTTTAGGATGCGATGGTAACTAATTTGGTAGGCCATGAGGGCACTGGGTAAGTAAAGATCACAGTGGAGAGGGTCTAAATTGGCCATTTGCATAATATTGAGACCATGGTTCCGCTAACTCTTTTACCACACCATTTGTGGATAGGTTATAGGGGGCCAAGAAATATTGTTGTGCTCCCATGGAGGTGGCAAGGGGCTTCACCACTTAGGAGGTAAAATTTTTTCCATTATCACGTTGGAGGACCTGAGGGCACCCATGCCGGGTAAAGATGTGTTGCTGTAAGGAGGTGGCCTTGGCTTTAGCCATCTGAGAGGAGAGAGCTACATCTTCAACCCATTTGGTGAAATGATCAATACTAACTAATATATAGCGATTGCCACCTCTGGTATGAGGGAGAGGACCAACCACATCCAAACTTATGGTGTGGAAGGGTTGGTGGGGGGTTGTAGGTTGATACTGATTTTGGGTCTTAAAGCTGATTTGTTTTTTACAAGTCAGGCATGCATCCAAGACTTTGGTTATGTTTTCCATGATGCCCTCCCAGTAGTACAGCTCTTTCACCCACTCATATGTTTTGCGTACACCACCATGGCCCATGATAGTGTGGGACTCTAGGATCACTGGTACTCGTTTTGGTGGCTGGAGATAGGGCAACCAGTGCAACTTACTTTCTTGTATAGCTTTCCACTATCCACCTTGGTGTTGTGGGAGTGTTAAGCTAGCATCTTCTGTACTGGTTCATCTTCATCAGCCCACATGTCAGGAGTCATAATGAGATCATGTAACCTCTCAGCTTCACTATTGTCTAAATGAAGAATGGGCAGCCATGTTAATTTACCTACATTCATGTGACGCGTTCCTGCCCAATGCTCAATAGTCATATTACAATGCTGAAGCTTCAAAGCCCAGCGAGCCAACCGCCTCATGGGGTCCTTCATATTCTGCAACCACTTTAGAGAGGCATGGTCTGTGATCACTTTGAAGGGAGTTACATGTAGGAATGAGTGGTAGTGTTTGACAGCGAGCAGGAGTGCCAAGCACTCCTTCTCAGTGACGCTATAGTTACGCTCAGCTTTTGAAAGCATTTTGCTAAAGTAACACATGGGATGATCGACCCCATGCTCATCAAATTGAGCCAATATAGCTCCAACAGCGTAGTCTGAAGCATCTGTGAACAATAGGAGTGGTTTGCTGTAGTCAGGGTGGCGAAGTATTGGCCTTTTTTGCAATAGCCCTGTAATAGTCTCAAATGTGGTCTTTTGACAGCACCCCAATGGAAGGGGGTGTTCTTATCCAGGAGGCGGACAAGGATCTCTTTGAGCTAGGCAAATATTTAGATAAATTGATGGTAGTACCCCATCATGACCAAACATAACTGGATGTCTCAAAAGGTTTTGGGCGCAGGCATTTTAATATTGCTTTCTACTTTATCTTGTAGTGGTTGTATTCCATCTTTTGAGATAGTGTGTCCAAGGAAATCCATCTTCCTCTGGAAGAATATGCATTTGGAGGGCTTTAGTTTAATATTAGATGCCCGCAAACATTGAAACACCTCCGTTAGATGTGTGAGGTGTTCATTGAAAGTCTTGGAGTAAACTGTGATGTCATCTAGATAAACATTCACATAACTCAGTTTGTAATCCTAAAGAATGTGATCCATCACCCATTGGAAAGTGGCAGGCGCATTACACAACCCTTGTGGTAATCGGGTAGGTTGATAGAGACCCTCACTGCAGTAAAGAGAGCACATTTCTCCTGGTCTTGTGATAAAGGTCCAGTTGCCAATAACCGCTAGCCAGGCCCATGGCTGAAAAGAACTTGGAACCAGAGAGTTGGGCCAGAGCTTCATCAATATGGGGGTAGGGTAGCTGTCCTTCTTGAAGAGGTTGTTTAATTTTCAGTAGTCCATCACTACATGATGATTTCCATTTTTTCTTCTTTATTAATAAGAGCAGAGGCGACCAAGGGCTTTGTGATGGCACCACCAATCCAGAATCCAGCAGCTGTTTGAGCTTCGTCCGCATCTATAGTTCCTCAATTTTTTATTTAGAGTAGATTTTAGAGTGAATGGGTTTAGCATCCCCAACGTCAATAGTATGCATTCACCCCTTCATGTGCCCATAGTCATTGTTAGATTTGAAGAAGATGTCGCTGTAGGCCTTAAGCAGGGTGTGGACTCTATCCAGCTCACCTGGGGTTAGTTCATCAGAGATATGGACAGTAGACAATGTAAATAATGATTCGTCAGTGGGTAAACTCATATAAGCCATAGACCCAATACAGTGGACTTGCTTGATGTCCTCAATGGGTATCAACAGGCCTCTTCAGATCCCCTGATGCTTTTTTGCTACCATAATTTTCTTGTTGAGATTCCTAGTAGGAGGTTAATAGGCCGATGATATACAGGGTCTAACACGCCTGGCAAAACTCTGGGCTCTAAAGGATTAACTCCATCAAAGCTAATTCGGTGCAGTAGGCAGTTGTATGGGATTTTCATGGTAATCTTCATGTCAACTACCCTTTGTTCCCCAGCCTTAATGATCAACTCTTCAGAAGCATAGAAAGGGATACTCTCCAGGGCGTCCACTGATGGAGGCATATTTTTATATGCCTGCCTGCCATGGAGTAATGTAGGGATAAAGCGGAGTAAGGATAATCAACTGTGCAAACATAATCCTTTTTATTGAGTCATCATTAATCAGAATTAGAGGAACCTCATAGTTAAGCAGAGAGAGATAGCCCTGCTTCAAGCTAATAAAACCTACATATTCAAGCATTAAGTGGGTCCCATTGAGTAAATAATAGGTATTATTAGTTAAAGCCACTGGTGGAGCTGACAAGTGAAGCTTCCTAAAACGAATGGGCAGGGAAGTGTATACCCCAATGGCACAGGTGTTGTTTGGGCCCGCAGTTCCAAACTTTTGAGTGTAGTTGAGATCAGGGGCCAGCTTAATTTTCTTAATGAGCTTGGTTGACACAATGTTCACTGGGGACCCAGTGTCAAGGATAGCTCTAACCTGCATTCCATTAATGATGACATCCATTTTAGTTAAATTACCACACAAGGTGGGGGAAATAGCGAAGACCTCCTTTACTGGATAGTGGAGGCAAGTCATTTGGCAGTTTCAGGGTATTTCATCTGGATAGACTGCAGGGTATGAACATAATGAGTAGATCGGATAAACGTGGCAATGAGCTGGTCAGCGTCAAAGCAGTGTCAATAATCTCAAGACCCCTCAACACTTTCCAAAGATAAGTTTGATGAGGAATTGTAGCCCAATTCACTCTCTCTGGGTTCAATTGATCAGGTACCTCCAATTCACCTGGGGCTAAAACATAATGACCAATATCTTCATCACCCCATTCAGACTCGTCATCAGAGGGGTTATCAATGCAGGTTAGGGAGCCCATAGGAGGTGAGATAGGTTCAGGACTTCCCTTATGGGATGATAGGTCCTGGGGCTGATCCTCCAACTTATTAACTTTTGGGGGAGGCGTTTCAATTATGACAGCTCAAATTTCGACCTTTAAAGTAGGGGGTTTATGCTGCCTCATGAATACAGGTTTCAGACTAGAGTTAGCTAAATGAGAGGTTGAAATGGATAGCGCCGTGGAGGTGGATGCTTTAACTTCAACAGCTTTGGGTCATTCAGTGGCTGTGTGCTTCTGTGAAACAGGCAGTTTAGCCTTTGTGTCTCAGTCATTTAACCTGATGTTAGTGGGAGCGATTGGGACCCAAGAAAGGGGTTTAGGCTTTGGAGCTGGCTATGGGACCACTTGGGAAGGCCGCTCTAAAGAAGATGATGGGCTAGGCAAAGAGACGACTGCTTTCACCAACTGAGTGCTTTGAACTGAATACAAAGGGGAGCACTGCCCCATCACAACCATTAACATCTGACTATCTTTATAGGAAGAAGAAGTTGCTTTTGATTAAAATTTTGTAGAAGCAGGTTTCCATAGGAAACAGCCATAGTAGATGCTTAATTGATTGGAATAAATGCTTTTCTCAAAAATCCATTTTGATTGATCAAGCTATAAGATATCAGAAACTGTTAATAAGGTCTCCTTGATATCTCATACAGTTTTGAAAGTGCACTTTACAGAAGAGAGATTCATCGCCAAGGAGGGATGAGATGCCAAGCCAGCCAAGATAGCCTCATTAGCATCGTTAAGAGGGATATTTTTGGGCAAGCAAGAGGTTGTGCTTTATTATAGAAGCACTTAACAAAAGAGGTAATCAACTCTCCCATTTGCAGACTAAGGCACATAAAATCCTGTTTTTGTCACTGCAAACTTTGTTTAAAACCAAAAGCAGCAAGAAGCACTTGCTTTATCTCTGCCCAAGTGCTGAGATTGACCATGGTGGGGACCATTCTTTCTTAAGCTATTTGATTCAAGCAAGGAAGAATGTACTGGATTTTTTGCCAGTAAGTTGCTCCTTTCATCGCAGATTCATAAACATAGAGGAAGGAGGCAATACTGCCCTCATCAGGTGAGAACTTGTCTGTAAGAGGAAACTTTTATAACAGGCCGTTGCAATGATTGCTATTCAAGCCTTTTAAGGTGAGAAAGCACTGGCTAGCTGTAGTTCCATAATTGCTAGCTTAGGATAAATATCAGCAAAAAGGCTAGAAGGGTTACCACCCCCAACAGCCTCCATAATTTTGAACGTTTTTGTGGTGTACAGGTCCCCCTGTAGTGAGCACCACTTGTTGGATTTTTGGAAGGGGAAGGTGCTCTATGGTGCTTGTTATCTTTTTTCCAACAATGTAAATAGGGGCTTTTTCCTCTCACTGCTTAATAGAAAATAATAAAATATTAATAAATACTAGAGAAGTTGTTTTTATAGTTTTTATTAATAGCCATTTGGGGGGTAAAAGAGAATATACTTAATAAGTTGATAGTAATATTTAAAACGTCGAGGCTCAAAGTTCAGATAGATTAGTAAAGTCCCAATTAAGTACTATGAGCTGTCAACCTATTGGATTTCTCAAACTAGCCTCGTTTGGGTGGAATGGCTGATTGAGGGTTGGGATCAGGAAGAACTAATCCATTAGGTAATGTTTTTATGAATTTGACCCAATCAATGGGCTGAAAATTTTTTACTTGGTTGGACCCCTTTCAACCCTATAAAAGGGGCCAGTTTCCGTGGTGTAACCTGTACTAAACTAGACGAGGCTAGAGAAAGAGCCTCTGATGAACTTTCCAAATTCAGCTGATGGCTTGGTGCAATCTGACTGACCAAGATCAATTTGTTTGCCCAATTATTAGAAGAGTTACTCCAATTTGAGGGGTTCCACCAGGAATTAACCAGGGTCTTTTGGCCAATATTTGTATTATTTTCCTCCAAACCACTATTATCATTGAATTTGACTTGTAATTGTCTGATAGCTTAGTTATAGATAACTTAAGAATTAATATTATCAACCTAGGCTGCCATAATTCAGCTTTAAACCCTACCTGGTGAAAATAAAACTTTACTTCATCTACAAGCCTTTATGTGAATTGGTGAGAAGCTAACACGTAGTATAAAATGATATAATAGGTGCCCCATCCACATTTGATCAATTAGAATAATTGCACTATTATCAATTTCTATTTTAAATTACTAATCATGAGGTTTATTCAATCATCTTTTTTATCAATATATGCCATTTTCCTCTCAATTTCATCTTTTCAAATTTTAAATTCATCTTCTTAAATTTCAAACTATCAACTTTTCTTTCTCGTTGCAATCACTATTGCAACCTATTCAATTCAAGACTGAATCTAGTTTGATAATCTCACAGAGGAGATAGTCTGCGCCCATGTCAGGGAGCAGTTGGGCAAGCAAGGTAAGAGGAGCAGGTGGAAGGCCCACGGCCTCCAACATTCAAAAATGCCCCGCAGAATCTGGCGGAATAGACAAAAATCTTAAAAGACCGGCGGTCACAATTTCCCCAGAGATACTCACGTGGCAAGCACGATGCAACCAGTACATCAACACGCCACACTCCCAGCCACTTTCATCGGTGGAATTTGGAGTCCATGTGTATCTGGACATCCAAAAAATGGCCTTATGGGAAAAATTTTGTGAAGATGTACACAAAGTTTTCCCAACTGCGGTGTATGTTGCACCTCACTCCATGTCATGCGGTTGGCTGGACCTAGGTTTTGAAAGCAAAAAAACAGCAGATGAGGCTGCAGCGGTGCGCATAGTGGTCAACCTCCCCAAAGGGCAATGGGTCATTGGACCAAATGCATCAGATGGACAAAATCAAACCAAATTTTCCTCACGTTTGACTTTTTGCCTACTACAGTAAAACGTGACATTTTGGAACAACACCTGAAAGATGGTCTCGCCATATATGGCAAAATACAATCTTTTGAAATGCAATGCTTCACGCTGATGCCACACCTGTGCACCGGCAAAGCCATCGCAGTTCTGACTCCAACTGAGGAGATCGTGAAGGACCTAACCCAGATCCCGCACTCCACTTTTATTGATATCACAGGGCATACCACCCACCCGTTCCAGGTGACCGTGGACAGCGCACCCCCCATCTGCACCCATTGTGACGCGTTTGGCCATAAGGCGCATGCATGCCCCATCAAGGAGGGTGTCACATTCCAAAAGCACCCCTTGGCGGCCATGGCCAGCGGAGAGGTGCACTACAAACCAACCACAAGCACCAAGGAGGCTTTCCTGTGGGGAGCATAAGGCTGCTACCTACTGGTAAAGCCTATCTCCCTGCAGGAGCGGAAAAAGGCCAAGCAGGCCCATAGGGCTGCGGCCAAGGAAGCGGCCAAGGCCACCACTGCTATCTCACACTCACAATGCCAGGAGGACATGGAGACCTTCGCGGCGGAAGCAACTTGGGAATCCATCATCCAATCAGATTGGGAAGCCTATGCTGAGCGGGCCACTCAATCTGAGGATCCAATGGGAGATTTGATCTCACCCAATCATTGCACCCAATCTCCAGTCGAAACTGACTTGGGACCTATTCCAACTGAAAAATTTTTTTGACCCGCTCAATGGTGCACCAAACTCATCCGCACTGCAAAAAATTTGTCTGATGTCGGGAAAACAAAAAGTGAAGGCCAAAGCCAATGTGACTCTTTCCGAAAAAATCAACAAAAACTCCAATAGCGTTGCTGCTAACACCCGCGCTGCTGTGAAAGCCCATGGGGACCAAGAAGAGGCTGGTGGGCCTGGGGCCCACCCCCTCACACCTAAGGTGCGATGGGGGAAACCTTCACTCTAGGGACGTTGAATATCGCCAGACTCAAGGCCTCCCCATCCTGGGCTAGGAAACTGAGTTTTTTACAACACAATTTACCCATGGATATCCTGGCCATCCAGGAGTCCCACTGTCCACGAGGTTCCAAGGAAGCTTGGAAAACAATGCTCCTCCCATCCCTATCCTTTTGGTCGAAGCACTGTGGGGTGCTAATTTGGAAAAATAATTTTTTCAAATTCACATCCTCAGAAACATTCCTAAATGGCCAAGTGCTCGTCATAACCTTCTCATGGGCTGACATAGCGCATGCAATTGTCAACATCTATGCCCCAAATAGTGCACATGAGCGTTGGGAATTTTTCTCATCGGTCAAATCCCTCCCGCTACCCCCTGATTCTTTCCTAGTCGGTGACATGAACTGCTAGCTAACCTCACCAACAGACTGGTGGCCCCCCTCACCCCACGCCCCACAGGGTCACGTAGAACTGCGCATTCTAAAGACCACCCTTGGGTTAATGGATGCGCTGCCATGACATGCCCCGCTGCTCAAAAACATGATGTGTCCCCACATCCACAATGGCCAATTAAGGTCCATGACCCGCATCAACCTTATTCTAATGCTGAAGAAATTCCAACCCCACATCTCCCACTTCAAAACAACAAAAATAGAATTCTCCAACCACCGACTGGTCTTGATAACATACCACTTACCCATCACAGTTGCTAAGGCCCCACATTGGTGCAAAATACGCCCCCCCTGAGCTCGCGTCGCCAGGATTTTCCACATGGGTGGAAGAGGCAACTTTGGCAAAATCGTTTGTTGCACCATTTTGTGCGGACCCCATTTCCACATGGGCAACTTTCAAAGAGGACACCATCCGCCACTATCGCCATCTCTCCTCCAGACGCTCACAAGCCACATCGGCGGTTATCTTGCACGCTCTGGAAGAATTGGCCCACTTGGAGTCCAACATTCCAGCTACAGGATACAGCCCTGCATGGGGCCGGAAGTGGGCGGAGGCAGCCGCCCACCTCAACGCACTCAAAAGGCAACACAAACGTCAGGTTTGTGTCCAATACAGGGCCACATGCATCACTAAAGGTGACAAGTGCACTGCATATTTCCTTAAAAAAATTTTTGCACCACGCCAGAGCGTGGCCTGCACACAGATGTGAAGATTGGATAATTCCATTGTGGACACACTGGCCGAAGTGGCAATCAAAACGCAAAAATATTACTCTGAGTTATACCAAGCTGAACCAATTCAGCTGGCCAAAGTGGCGGAATTTCTCAACTGAGCCCATATCTGCACCATTTTCTGATACCCAGAAATAATGAATTTAATTACTCCGAACAAATTATGGACAGCCATTTGCGGTGCGCCAAACTGAAAATGCCTAGGCCCAGATGGCATTCCATATGAGTTCTACAAAAAATACTTCAAATATATATCCCCACTTCTGCTTGCCTCACTTAACCAAAGCCTGTTGGAAACGCGCCTCCTACCAGGAGGACATGAGGCCTTTACTGTCACACTCTACAAGAAAGGAAATAAGCTTAACTTAGCCAACTGGCGCCCCATTTCTCTAACAAACACAGACACCAAAATTTTAACAAAAATCATGGCTAACCGTTTAGGGACTGTAGCATCTGCCACCATCTCCCCAAAACGATTTGGTTTCATCCCCAGAAGGTCAATTTGGGATAACGTGCACTCCGTAGCTAATGCATGTCAGTCCACAGCCTCAGGAGCACTAGTATTCTTGGACCAACAAAAGGCCTATGATAGAGTAAACTGGGAATACCTAAGGGCCTGCCTCCATCAATTCTGCCTACCCCCCATTTCATCAACTGGGTGATGCTGCTCACGGAATCTGCAACAATGGCAGTGCATGGCCCAGGCTTCCTAATGGAAGTAGTCCGCCCTCAAAGGGGCTTGCGACAAGGGGACCCCCTCAGCCCAGTCTTGTACAACTTCAGCCTTGACCCACTACTGCGAAATGTGCTTGCCCAACTCACTGGGGTCCATGTGCCAGGCCAAACCCCAGTCAAGATGATGGCATTTGCAGATGACTGCATGGTGGGGGTGTCTAATAAAAAAGATGCACGCGCGCTTGAAGCCCTCATCCAGGAATACTCCCAGGTAAGCAACATGACACTGAACGCCTCCAAAACTGAAATCATTCTCCTTGGTTGGTTTCAGAACTGCTGGGCCCCAGCAATTAGTTCCCAACCTGGCCCATCTGCTCGCCCATGCCCGCGCCTTACTAACTCAACACACACCACCCCACTGATGCTCCCCTTCATGCCACGTCCTACCATAGGACCGGTGCGCCATCTGGGCGTGTGGATGGAGGCAGGCGGATACGCGTCAGCAGTAATGGAGGGCTGTATACTGGACAACGTGACGAAGCGAATCGCCTCTCTCAGAGCCCACCCTACTACCCTCACTGGCAGGGTTGTTCTAGCCAACTCTATGCTCCTATCCAAAGTCTGGTTCAGAGCCCACGCCATCCCCTTCTCCCCAAGATTCTTCAAATCCCTGTATGCCTTACTGCAAGGATGGCTTTGGTCAAGCCCTCCACCAGTATGGCTAGAGGTCATGTTTGGCCCTCATCATCAAGGTGGCATGGGCCTGCTTGACTTCAAAGCCCATGCTGCCAAGATCCTGGGCACCTGGATCACGGCCATCACCGCTCCTACACTCCCATCCCAACACTGGTCCCACACGGCCCGCTCCAACTTCTCCTGAGCCTTGGGCCTCAACAATCCATCAAACCCCCACTCCCTGATGAAATACCTCGCATCACACACATTGGCCACAGGTCCTCAAGGGACTAAAACCCACTACAAACGAATCCTACTCTCCATGCGAAGTGCAGAGTGGAGAATTTGTATTAGCGGACATACAACCTGAAGAGGCCGCCCCTCTCCTCAGTTCACACAAGAGGTACAGGGGCTACCCATCCATGATGGCGTGATCCCCATTCGGCCCCATGTCCTATCCAGGGTGGACTACCTGGACATGATGGACATCCCTTATTCCACTGAGACCCAAAAAACTATCTGGAAATACGCACACCATCCTCTGTTGCAGCATCAAGTCCGCTCCCATGTGTGGCGCTGCCTGAGGTGGGTGTACCATACAGCTGAGCGCTCTAACGCTTTACACTCATCCTGTGTCGTGTGTGGCCAGTATGGAACGCTGTTCCACCGCCTGGAGAAGTGCCCCACCTCTAAAGTGATATGGCGCGAAGTTCAACATCTGCTGGGCCAGGATCAAACGCATCCCTTCAGTCTGTCAAGAGATATGTTTGCTCTATCAATGGCCTCCTCCCTTCCACCCTCCCTCCGTGCTCTGGTGGTTGCAATCGCCATGTGGACCATCCACACGGTCATCTTAGATGCCATCGCAGGCTCCACCCCCACCCTCCCAGAAACTGTCCACAGATTCTGGTCTCATTTGGTGGACCACTTCCAAGCATGGATGTTTGGATACCTCCCACCGCGTCACCGACAGCTGGTCTCCTCCTGGTTCCCAGTCAGGTTCATCAAATCAGACCCCTTCCTCCACACGTGCTCAATAGTGGCTACGGCCCCTTCACACGTCCCATCCCCCTCCCCATAAGTGGCGTTCCCACTTGCAACAAGAGATAGCATCGCTTCTCTGGGGTGCCTCCCCTGGTACTAAGTTTGTCTTCCCTGAGTCATATTCGGAAGTGTCCATCCCATGGTTGGCATTCCCCGCAATAAATTCAAAAACTATCTTTTTACATATCAAATTGAATATAAAAAGATGAATTTGAAATCTAAAAAGATGAAATTGAGATTAAAAAAGACAAAATTGAGAGGAAAATGGTATATATCTACCATTTAGAGTTTTAGTCTATGTATAGTCAATTGGTAAAATTTTAGATGTGTTATTATTATCTAATCAATCTAATCTAATAAAAATAATGTTAGTTTAGATCTAGTTATAGGGCTTTAGTTTATATCATAATTAGCTAATCATATAACCTTTGTTAATTAGCTTGATTATTTAACTTTATTTAATCAATGTAATCTGATTTCTAAATGGGTTTTAGTTTGGTCTTTATACAATTGCAGTTGATTGGCAGCTGATTGGATAAGTAAACTTAATTTAGTTCTGTAGGCTTTGAAATTTGATATTATATAAGTATAGCCAATTGTATTAGACTTTTTATTATGGTAACTCAACTTTATTCTTAATAACCTAATCTGATTTTATAATACTTCACATTTTGATCTATATTAATTTTATTCTCATTAACCTATTCTGATTTTTTAGTATTTAAAGTTTTGATTAAAGTCAAAATGATCCATATCATGTGCATATAATATACAGCTAATTTGGTTTCCTTTTTAGTATGAACTTAAATTTACTATCAAAAATCTATTCTGTTTTCATATTTTGTGTTTTAATCTATATAAAATGATCCACATCACATGCATATCATATGCAGATAATTAAAACCCTTTTTATGTGTTATTTTAATTTATTCTTAATTTTAATCTGAGTTCAGTATTTCATAAATTTTGATTAAAGTCAAATGTACCCAAAAATCTAATTATTATATTTATTTGGGGAAGGTCGACCAGGGGATAAGAACTTCCAATATAGTGAGAAAACTAATTAAATTTGACAAATAAAGACACCTCATAGGGTTCAAGGTCCCTCTTGTTGTCTCCAGGATCACCAAGATTAGGACGGTAGGGAAGGAGAGTTATGCTGGCTTATTCTTGGATGCAGCATGTGTGAAGGAAAGGATCAACTTTTAGGAATTATATGGGGAACCATGTGTTGATTGTCCTTCTGTTATGGGGGGTCATATGTCCAAACAGCCATGCTTGGAAATGTTCCAATATATGGCAGTGGATGCGATGAATGGCTTCTTGGATTGTTGGCACTGCTCCTGTGAACGATTCCAGTACCATTATATGTATCATCCATAGTGTTATTGCTACTATTAGTGCCCTGAGGGATGGGTGGATAGGAGAGTCCATGTTTATAGCGAACATGTTCCTTGCTAAGCTGAATGGATGTCCGTTTTCTTGGTGGAAAAGACGCATGGCCTCTTTCCATATAGCCACTGATGTTGGGCATTGTTCTAAACGGTGGGCTAGGCTTCCATACTGACCACATATTGTACATGAGGTGTGAGTGGCATTTGACCGTTCAGCTGTTTGGTATACTCTCCTCATGCACCTCCATACATGTACTCTTATCCTGGGTTGGATTAGAGGGTGATGTGTGTATCTCCATACTCTTCTTTGGGTCTCCAGGTTGTAGGGTATGTCCATATGGTTTAGGTAATCTATCCTGGCTATGGTATTTGAGCTTTTGCTTATTATATTGTCTGTGACTATTTGATCATTGATCTCCTGTCTGTGAGTTAGTCTTGGGCGTCCTTGGTGACTGGTTTGTTCATTTATGTGAATCCACCATGTCGATTTCTCAAGGATAGGAGTATTCGTTTGAAATGTGCAGGAGTGCCATGTGATCCTGCAGCTGTAGGATGGGATGCCAGATACTTGATTGATGTGTTTGGGTGCTCAGGGTTTCTTAATTGTAGTGCACGTGTGAAGTTATATCTTGCTGTTCTGGCCCAGTGTGTATCTGGAAGATCTGAGCTAGTCATCTGAGATATCCAGGATCCCATTATATGGGTTGCTTGCTCTATGTAATTAGTAAGCCCCATGCCTCCATTCCTTCTAGATCAAATAGGGTTTCCAGGCGTACAGGGGTTGTGGTTGGACCATAGCCATCCTTGTAATAGGGCGTAAACTGTGTTGAAGAAAGATGGTGAGAAAGCAATTGCATGGGCCGTGAACCATATGATTGATAGAATCATAGAGTTGGCTATCGTGACCCTTCCTGTTAGACCTGTTTGGTGTCCATGTAAGGAGATAATGCGTTTTGTTATTTTGTCCAATAATTGATTTTTCATCATGGAGTTAGCGTAACCTCCTGCTTCCAACCATACTCCCAAGTGACGAACAGTGCCAGATGTTGGCTTGGTGATGAATGGAAGTTTCAGTGAGGTCATTGCTAATTTTTCGCCTCCTATGTCTAGTCAGGAGTCTTGATGTTGTACTAGCTTGTTGGCCTGTGTAGATGGCATCCACTGGGTCTGATATTTCCCCAGTAGTATAATTTCCATTTTCTCAGTGTTAAGTGATGTGTTACTTATGACTGAATAGTCTTGTATTATCTTCTCAATTATACAAACGTCCTAATTGTTAAGTATGCCCACCACACAATCATCAGTAAAGGCCATCATTTTGACTGGTGGTTGGCCCTTGACGTTGATTCCCTTAAAAATGTGTTTGTATTTCAGATTAGGGGGTCTAGGCTAAAGTTGTAGTGTAGAGGGCTAAAGGGGTCTCCTTGTTTTAGTCCTCTCTGTGGGATAACTGGGTTGGTAAAGAAGCCTGCTCCCCGCACAGCCATGGTTGCAAACTCTGTAAACAACATTACCATGTTTATAAATCTATTTGGAAGTTTGAATTTTTGAAGGCAGGCCCTAAGATAGGTCCAGTTCACCCTGTCATATGCCTTTTGTTGGTCTAAAAAGACAAGTGCTCCAGAGGCTTTGGACTGGCAGACATTTGCAACTGTGTGGATGTTATCCCTTATGGATCTTCTTGGGACGAATCCATATTATGATGGGGATATCACATCAGTTGCAAATTCTCCTAGTCGTTTGGCCATTATTTTTTTGAAAATTTTTGTATCTGTGTTGGTTAGGGAAATTGGGCGCCAGTTTTATAGGTCTAATCTGTCTCCTTTCTTGAATAAAGTGACCGTGTAGGCTTCTTTGCCTCCAGGTAGGAGGCATGTTTCCATAATACACTTGTTCATTGAAGCTAGAATAATGTTAGAGATGTTAGAAAAATATTTTATATAAAATTTATAGGGAATCCCATCAGGTCTAGGGCATTTCCCTCTTGGTGCACCACATACTACTTCTTATATTTCCTCGCGCGATATTAGTTTGATTAGGTTGTGATTTTGGGCTGTGGTGTCAATATGTGCGCTTCTAAGAAATTTTTCGATTTTTTCTGGTTTGACCAGCTCAGATTTATACAATTTCATATAAAACATGTGCACTTTGGTCACAACTTCTTTGGGTGTTTCTGCTACGGATTTGTTCAGTTGATGGACCTGTTTACAAGCTATCATATTTTTCCTGGCGTGGAATCAGCGGAAAAAGTAGCTCAAACAAGTTTCTTCATCTCTTATGTTTTTGCCTTTATATTGGACTTCAACTCAGTGTTGGTGTTTGCGGATCAGGGTGTTTAGCTGAGCAGAAACCTCCACCCATTTGCAACCCCATCCTGGGCTGTATCCCTTTTTTGGTATGTTGTTTTCTGGATGGTCAATTTCTGCCAATGTGTGTTTGATAATGGCTGAAACTGCCCTGTGTCTTCTAGATGATGTATGTTTAATTTGTTGGGTTGTTGACTTTTTGAAGTTTTCCCAGGTGGTTAGTGGGTATAAGCAAAAAGGTGTTTGAAAATCCTGGGTTGAGGATATTTCCTCCATCCAGGATTTAAATTCCGAGTCAGCTAAACATTCTGGGCATATTTTGCACCATCTGGGTGCTTGGGTACTTGGTTCCGCCGGTTTGTAAGACACTGAATCAAGCCAATGGTCAGAGAATTCGATATTTTGCATTTTAAATCTTTTGAATTTGGTGACGGAAAATTATTGGTGTGAGTATTAGGTCTATCCTTGATATAGAGACAAGTGTACCATTGTGTACATGCGGGCGTGTCATGTTTTGTAATAGGGATTGCCTTTTTGGCAGTGGGTCTTATAGTCCCAGGGTGGCCTTTAGTACTCGGA
Source organism: Massospora cicadina (assembly GCA_022478985.1). Taxonomy (NCBI): domain Eukaryota; kingdom Fungi; phylum Entomophthoromycota; class Entomophthoromycetes; order Entomophthorales; family Entomophthoraceae; genus Massospora; species Massospora cicadina. Next base: position 364,075 of record JAKSZP010011826.1, on the reverse strand, counting down.
ATTCCACTTGCCCTTGTGGTATCTCCATTGTTTGGCCATTGGTCCATCTCTGGGTTAATCCAGAAGTTCATGTCTATCATTATGAAAGTATTTGCTGGTAGATTTAGTTGTGATAGAGTTGTGAGAAATTCTCTTCAGTCTTGTGCACCATTTGGGGCATACACACTGGCTATTGTGTGCACTTTGGTGTGCCATGAAAAGGTTATGGCAAGTATGCAGCCATTCAAAAATGAATTTTTGTTATTGAATTTAAAGTTTTTGTTAACGCATACTATCACCCCACAGTGGAGTGACCAAAACAATATTGTTGGGAGGAGCATTTTTTCCCATGCCTCCTCCTCTCCCTGTGGACAGTGGGTTTCCTGCACCGCCAGGATATCCGCAGGTGGGTTTCATAGGAGACTCAACTTCTTGGCCTGGGACATTATACCTTAATTCCCGCTATGTTCAGCGTCCCTATCTCTTCTGAGATGCCCGATGCACCTCAGGAATGGTTAGAAGGGCCTCCCAGTCCTACTTCCTCGCTCACATTGCTCTCCAATGCACCTCTGCTGTGGAGAGCATAACCATGAGTAGTAGTTGGGGTGTATTCTGCCCCTTTCATTGCCGCAGTTTTTGCTCCTCTCTTGGCTTTGCTTGGTTTTGATATGTTATTGTGGTGCACTTGTGGATTTTTATTGGCCACATTTTTTTCTTGCTCATTCCATTGTTGATTTTCCTTCCTGATTGGGATAAATTCTGCAATTTCTGGGGGTGCACTGAACCCCAATTTTGCTGCATTCATTTCTGAATTTGGTTCTGCCAAATTCAAACTGGTCAGATTGGGTGTATGGTTTTCCACAGGCTCTGATTGGTTCATGGACTCAAATTCCTCCATGTCTTCCTGGATCTGCTCCGGTGATATGGTTGATTCTGCTGAGGCCTTTGCCTTGTCTGAGGCCAGCTTGTGAGCTTGTTTGGCCATTTTTCATTCTTTTGGGGAAATAGGGTCAATAATTTTATATTGCTCATGTTCTCCCCAGTTGAAGGTTTGTGTAGTATCTGTGATTTTGGCATATTCTGAGTCATCTTCGCCCATTTCCTCCTCACAGAATTCCATTTCTTTCAGGCCTTCTTTTATGGGGCAAGCATGAATCTTGTGCTCAAAGGCCTGGCAGTGGTTGCAAATGGGGGGGGTGCGCTTTCCACTGTTGCACAGAACAGCTGGTATTTTTCCCATCAATTGTGAAGGATGTGGTGTGAGGGATTTTTGTAAAATCCTCTACTACATCCTGGTTTGGTAAAATTATTACTACTGCCTTCCCCATGCTAAGGGTCGGCATCAGCCAAAATTGTTGCATTTTGAATTCTTTAATTTTTCCATAGGCTTCCAAGCCTTCTCGGAGATGATTTTCAACTACTGTGCGCGCCAGTGTGGTCAGAAGATAGTCAAAAAATATGAAAATGTCCTTGGATTCAGTCCAATGGGTGCATTTGGTCAGGACCAATTGCTATCCATTGGGAAGGTTGAGTACCACTCTGACCTTCACTGCTTCATTTGCTTCTTCTGTGCTTTTGAACCCAAGATCTACCCAACCTCTGCGGATAGTATAGGTTGTTAAGTACACCACATGTGGGAAAATTTTTGTTGGGCTTCACCAAACTTTTCCCACATCATCAGTGTTTCTATGGCCAGGAAAACTTGTATCCCATTTTCCACTGATGACAGTGGTTGTTATTGGGATACTTCCAAATAGCTGCAGTATTTTACCAAAAAATTGATGAAACCCGCGGGAGGCGCCACCTTGGGTTTTTTATTTTTGCTGAGATTTTCGTTTGTACCTGTGCGCTTGGTCCCTTTGGGTGGTGCAGGTCCAGGTCCGCTGCCCTTTACCACGTTTTCCCAGCTCTTTACCTTATTATTCATACTAATCTCACTTGGTGTTGATTATCAAATTATGCTGTTTAATTCAAATCATATTACTAAAAGTGATAATAATTGAAAAGAAAAGTCCAATAATTTAATTATAATAATGCTGTAAACTTTATGCTTATCAACCTAAAATTATTTTAGAATGTTTTATTATTATTCTATATTGAATCCAGTTTAGTGGATTGGTATTTTTATTATATAATTTTAGTTTTCTATCCTAATCTAATTTTTTATGGTAAGTTTGATCTGTATTGAATTACTACACCTAGTTGGATAAACGTTTCAAAGTTAAAGCATTAATTATAGCTAACTATCTGTATATTTTAAGCCAAATTAGGCAAATTTGCTGGAATTCTGGCATATTTAGTGCTCGCTGATTGTTGGGATTTTCCCTGGGTTAGGTGTAAGCTTGTCCAGGGGAAGGATCAATATCACCATTTGAGGGGTGTAAATCCCAAATGTCTCAATAGATTTGAGAATAAGATTCAAATATACAAGTATATCAAATTTGGGTCTTGGTATAAGTTACTCTGAATTTGAGGAAATGGTACATCCCCATTCCTTGAGACATGTGACCTGGGATATCACTTGACCTGGTCATGAGGGTGGCTTGATCCAAGTAAGGATCAGAATATTGGGCAATCCAGAAGGCCAGGAGTGATCCTAATTGGATGAGGCCATGAAAATCCTTAAGGCATGTATCCTCAAATACGCCATAAAAATCCCTAAATACTAGTCTGATAAAACACTTTTGTTCATAGAATTTATTTCATCTAATATTTTATTAAGTTGATTTATTCAAATAAACGGAGTCTCGTCCATTGTCACATCTGGAGCTGCCCCTGTCCTCTTGGCTGACACTAGCCCCTCGCAGTCAGCCTACTTGTTGGGTTCCCCAGCATTAGCACCAGCAAGCGCATCTTGGGGAAACCCGACAACTGGTGCTCACTACAGGGGGCTTCCCTGGCGCACCCTGAGGGGTTACCCTCAACCTTGGATATTGATGAAACCACCGTGAGCATGCCAGATGCAGATCTTCTAACTTACCTCCAATGGAACGGCCAAGACCCAATAATGGTTGGGTCCAAATTACCAAGGAAATCCTTCTAGTGTGCCCACAAAGACTTTGTTTGCTTCTGAGCTCCCAGTCAGCTGAAACCCTTGCTGGACCTGCTAAAAACGCATGAAGAATCTAAAAAAGATGAGCTTGAGCCAAAATGCCAGCATCACAAAGAAAAAAGATTAATGAAGGCAATCTTTTACTACAGGGACCAAGCACCCTGTTTCAAGAGGATGTGGGATGATTGGAGAGAAGAAGCCTTTTAGGACATCACTCAGCGGGGTGACTATTGGATGCTAGGACCCATCTACTGTGATGAGAGAAACCTGTTTAAGCTTCTCTCAGCTTTGGACAAAATCAAAAAGAAATTGGCCAAGCTACAACTTATCCTTTGGTGAAAAACGAAAATCAAAATAATCTGAGTGCTTGAATCTTAACTAAAACAACTGATTTTAATACTAACACTAATAATTATTTAGATAATAAAATTCCTCCTTTTAATGTCAATTTCCACTCTGTTGCTTCTGAGCAGAAAGTGGAAACAAAGCGCATAGCCAAATTGAGCCCAAAAGTGTTGACCAGAAAATCAAATGCAGCCAGCAAGCTTCAACAACACCAAATTGATAAAATTGGGACAATTCGAGACCCAATTTCCAAAAATCAACAAAGGCAGCAAGCTGCAGGAATTTCCAGGAAGCTCCAAAAGCAATTGGTCTGATGATGCAATTCAAATGCCAGGCAAAATACATGGGACTTACCTTTGCACCATTTTGAACAAACTCAATAACTTCTTTCTGGGAACGCTACCACTTCCCAATTTTGATGGCGCCCTTCCCAAGATTGGGCCAAGTATTACTAAAATAAATAATCTAGATGACCCAGTTCAACTTTCATATTGGGATAGCACCAATACCAACAAAGACGAGAGTCCTGAAAAAGTGAATATTGAGAAACTGGCCGATGCTACATCCACTATTAATGCCAACCTTCTGGCCCAATTTGCATTTCCCTCTAGAACCTTGTCACATGGTTCGCTTTTGGTTGCAAGTGAGATTTGCTTGCCCCAATCCTGAGATGGTAACTCGGCATTGCTTGAAGATACCCCTTATTGTAACCTTCAGGAGCCACCCCCTACCAACGCCTGGTCATCTTCCAAGCTCGTGGGGTCACTCGCCCATGCTACCCACTGTCAACAATCTTTTCCATGAGCCTTACTTGAATCTGCTGGTGGATAAGGTGATCGCAAGATGCCAGGTTTAATGGCAACCAAAATGAACTGAAAGATTGAAGAGGCCAAACTTACATGTCCAAGATGGTGCAGGAGACGTGCAAATGGATAGCACAGATGGAGGCAAAGTTGACAGCCTCCAAGTTGGAAATTATGCAGGAACAAAGGCTGCTGGTCAGCCTGCAGTTGGAAATCTGGGACAAGATTGACTGGATTGAAACACTCATGATTGAAAACTTGTAGCTTAGGATGAAGTTATTGGACCTCAAGACAAATTACCTTGAAATCAAATGCCAGCTCGAAGCCAGCCACCTCAAAATATTAGATTGCTCAGACAGCAATGGATTGTGGATTGAGGAACTTAAAACCACCTTTCCCAAAGAACAATTTGAGTCAATTATGAGGGCCTTAGCTGATGTTTTTGTCTGGCTTCAAACCCTAACACACCAGGCACTATCACTGACCTGGTCTGCATTTCACCTGAGGCTCTGTACATCCCAAACTTGAGTTCTCTGACCCTTAGGCCACAACTTGCTCCCCTAGACCAAGGCTTGGAGGGGGCTCTGTCAGGATTTTCCCTGGGTTAGGTGTAAGCCTTATCCAGGGGAAGGATTGATATCCCCATTTAAGGGGTGTAAATCCCAAACATCTCAATATATTTGAGAATAGGAGTTGAATCTACAAGTATATCAAATTTGGGGCTTGGTATAAGTTACTCTGAATTTGAGGAAATGGTACATCCCCATTCCTTGAGACATGTATCCTGGGATATCACTTGACCTGGTCATGAGGGTGGCTTGATCCAAATAAGGATCAGAATATTGGGCAATCCAGAAGGCCAGGAGTGATCCTACTTGGATGGGGCCATGACAATCCTTGAGGCACGTGCCCCCAAATACCCTTTAAAAATCCCCAAATATTAATCTAATAAAACACTTTCATTCATAGGATTTATTTCATCTTATACTTTTATTAAGTTTTTTTTCAAATGAACGGAGTCTCATCCATTGTTGCGTCTAAAGCTGCCCCTGTCCTCTTGGCTGACGCTAGCCCCTTGCAGTCAGCCTACTTGTTGGGTTCCCCAGCGTTAGCACCAGCAAGCGCATCTTGGGGGAAACCTGACACTGATCTTAGATGCACAGGATTTCAACAATAGAGCAACTGCAGGAGTATGACAATTTGCAACTGCTCTAATAAAATTAATTAAGGGGGATTCTACAAACTATAAGGAGAAATAGAGCTTTAAATAGCTTTATTAATAGTAATAATTTAGGGGTCTGTAATAGAAAACCCTTATTACATTGATATTTCTTAGTATTTACACTAATTTGAGGCTTAGTAGCAGAAGGCAATGGAATCCAAATTAGGCATAGGGAATTCCAAGTTGATTTCAACTAAATAAAGATTAGATTTTAGATATGAGTTCAACCCTTAGTTTAACATAACCAAAGGGGAAAATTTTAATGTAATTCCGCCAATTTTCTATCTTGTACTCATTTTTGGATGAATACTGAAGTTCCTAAGTGTTGACTGGAGGATAAAATATTTCCATACCATTGGACCCCCTTTGGGTCTATAAAAAGGGGTATGTTTTTCCTTAGGAAGTTGAGCTACTTTAAAACTGGTGAGAGGGAGAACTTTAATCTCAATTTTTTGATTTTTCTAGGGGTTTATTTTAACTCCCTTATCTTGGAATAACCTAATCATCAGAATAGGTGGAGTAGAACCATTACTCCAATTAATAGGATTCCACTGAGAATTAATTCCTGATTTTAAAAGTTGAAGGAGTCAACACCAAAGCATTCTTACTACCTAGTCAAACTACTAATTATATAATAAAGATAATTTTATGAGCTCACTTCAGTTAGAGCCTTCCAGTAGTAGGTAAATTGAGTCAGTTTTTATTGTTATCTCAAATTTTTAATTGAGTAAATAGAGCTAGATATATTCTAAGTCTAATTAGGCAAGAAGTGAGTAAATAGAACAAGTTATATTATAAGTCTAATTAGGTAAGAATTGTGTAATAGAACTAGCTGTATTCTAAGTTTAGTTAGGCAAGAGTATCATAAATAGAACTAGCTATATTCTAAGCCAAAAGGGTGGTTAGCCGAGCAGGTAAAACTGCTTCCACCCTAAGTGCAGGTTTTGAGTTCGAAACCTGTACTAGCTAGAACAATTCTCGGTGTGGTATATTTGTCCCAAGGTTGACCCACCTCAAATAATTTTTTTATATTCTAAGCCAAATTAAGCAAGATACTTTTTTAAGCTTACTTCAGTTTGTGCCTCATGGTACTAGGTAAAGTCAAATTGGTTTTTTTGTTTTGTTTTTCTCAAGACTTACATCACATAAAAAGAGGGTAAGTTAATAAAGCTTATTGAAAGTTTATTAACAACTTAAACTAATATGGTTATTGTGCTGTTATAAATGTAAATAATAAGATTAAAGGTAATTATAATTTTAAATTATAATTTTAGAGTTCCTTTTTTCTTTTTTATTACCCATTTTTAGTAGGTATATACATCTTTATTAAAGTTTAACTTTTAAATTGAGCCAATTTTATCAAACTTAAACTTATAACATTTTTATTATTGTTTTATATTTTCTATGCTAAAATATTTCTTATAAAGGGTTATCTTCAGATAATTTATAATTAAAAGTTGAAAAGGAAAAGTTTAGATCAAGATTGTATATATTATTTAAAGGTTTTTACAATAATAAATGTATCTAAATAATATTTATCAATCACATTATTGTTTTTGAGGCTAAAAACCTATTGAGATTTACATCTAGGCAAATAAATCTCTATAAAAGAATGCAAAACTGTCTAAGCTTTTTATATAATAAAAATGATTTAGTATTTTAATGTTTTTATTTAACTGAGGTAAGCTGACCAGGGGACAGACATTACCAAATATATGTGAAACTAAGAGAATAACTAACAAATATAAAATTAGGCACCCCAGGGTACTCAAGTTACCCCTGTTGCCAGTGGGACTTCCAGGTATGGGGGGTTGGTGCACTACTCCGAGGGGTTTCCCCTGATATGGAGCAGGTGTGAAGGAAAGGATCTGTGTGGAGGAACCAGAGTGGGAACCATGATTCTATGAGCGCTTTTTGTCTTGGTCTCATATATCCATAGAGCTAGGCTTGGAAGTGCTCTAGTAAGTGGACATGGAATCTGTTAATAATCCCATGAATGGTTGGGACTGTGCCCTTGAATGCATCTAATGCAATTGTGTGTATTGTCCACATTGCAATGGGTATTATTAGGGAGTGGAGGGTAGATGGGATTGGTGACTCGATCTGGAGTGCAAAGATACTTTTTGATATTGAGAATTCCTGTTCGTTTTGAATCTTGAGCAGGCGTGCGACTTCCTGCCATATAGCTTTGGTTGAGGGCATGTTTCTAGGCGGTGATGTAGGGATCCCTCCCCTCCACATACTGCACATGTTTTGTGGAGGGAGTTGGAGCGGTCTGCCATCATATAGGTCCTTCTCAAACAGCGCCAGGCGTTTGCTCTTATCCTTGACTATAGGAGTGGGTGGTGTATCATTTTCCACATTGCTTTCTGTGTGGTTAAATCATAGGGAATGTCCAGCATATCTAGGTATTCTATCTTAGCTATGCTTGGGGTTGTTGCGAGCATATCCCTCTGGGGGTGGTTTTCTGGGTTTCTTAATTTCGATTGGGGGCTGGGTTGTCCCCTTCCCTGTATAGTACCCATGTTCTCTATGGTCCATCCCATACGGCGGATAGTTCTGAGGATATGTTTGAAATGAGGGGAGGTTCCATGTGGATCTATTGCAGTAGGGTGCTTGGCAAGGTATGAAAGTAGTCTGGGTGGACTATGTGGGTTGGTTAATTTGAGCGCCTGTGCAAAGTTAGTCCTTGCTGCTCTGGACCAATGTTGTTGCAGGAGGTCTGGAGCAAGGATTTCCTTTATCCAGGTACCTAGGATGTGATTGGCATGGCTCTCAAAATCTATTAGTCCCATGCCTCCACTTGAGCGTGGACCAAATAGTGTTTCCATCCGTATAGGAGGGTGAGAGCCAGGCCACAGCCAGCCCTGGATAAGCGCGCAAATTGAGGTTTATAAAGGTAGGTGAGAAGGCTATTGCATGGGCCTGGTACCACAGTATTGGGAGGATGAGCGAGTTAGCAACTGTAACTCGTCCTGTTAGTCCTGGGGTTCTCCCCTTGAGGGAGGCTACGCGTTTGGATACCCATTGTAACAGGTTACTTTCCATTGTCTCATTAGCATATCCCCCTGATTCTAGCAAGATTCCAAGGTGTCGGACAGGAGTGGTGGTGGGAGGTGTTGCAAAGGGTAAAATAATTGGGTTTTTTCTTCGAGTGTTGGTGTGAGGTTCTGATGTTGTGGCCCAATTGTTTGTGTATTTGCCTAAGAGGATGATTTCTGTCTTCCTTTTGTTGAGAGATGCATTGCTCACCTTGGAGTATTCCTCTAGAGTGTGTTCCAGCTGTCAGGCATCTTCATTGTTTGCTATACCTGCTACGCAGTCATCTGCAAAGGCCAGTATCTTGACTGTTGGTTGTCCTTGTGCGGTTATCCCCATGAGATGTGAGTCAGTTACTCGGAGGAGCAGGTCAAAGCTGAAATTGTATAGCAGTGGGCTGAGGGGATCCCCTTGTTTGAGCCCTCTGTGTGGTTTGATATTGTTTGTTAGGAATCCAGGGCCGCATACAGCCATGGTTGCAGATTCTGTTAGGAGCATCGCCCATTTTATGAATCTTGGTGGGAGTTTGAAGGCATGTAGACATTCTTTTAGGTATGGCCAGCTAACACGGTCATACGCCTTTTCCTGATCCAAGAAGACCAGGGCACCAGTTGCTTTGGATTGACAAATGTTTGCAACAGGGTGTATGTTGTTCCAGATTGAACGCCCTGGTATAAACCCAAACTGGTTGGGTGATAGGACATCAGATGCAATTGCGCCTAATCTAGCTTCTAGAATTTTTGTTAGAATTTGTGTCAGTGTTGGAGAGTGCAATTGGGCGCCAGTTGGCCAGGTCCAACTTGTCACCCTTTTTATACAAGGTTATAACGTAGGATTCATGGCCTCCTGGTAATAGGCGTGTTTCAAACAAACTCTGGTTCATTGACGCCAATAGGAGGGGGGCGATTTGTTGAAAATATTTTTTGTAAAATTCGTAGGGTATCCCATCAGGCCCTGGGCATTTCCTACGTGGTGCACCGCGAATTGTTTCCCAAAGCTCCTCCCGTGTAATAAGGGATAGTATATTGTAATTTGGTGGTGTACTTTGTATCTTGGCAGTTTGGTTAAATTCTTTAATTTTTTGTAGATCTGTTGGCATATCGCGATATAATTCAGTGTAATAGCGGTGTACTTCCACCTTGACCTCCTCAGGGTCAGTTGCCACGGTGCCATTGGTCTTGCAGACCTGTGTGCATGCGGGCTGGTTTCCACAGGAGTGGAATTGGCGGAAAAAGTATGTTGAACAGGTTTTGCCTTCCTTTATGAACTTACCTTTGTTTGATACTTTGATTCTGTGTTGATGTTTGAAGATGAGATTGTTAAGTTGGGCTGAAATTTCTGCCCATTTGCGTCCCCAATTAGGGCTATAGCCAGATCTTGGAGTATTTATTTCCAGGTGGTCTAGTTCTGCCAAGGTACGCTTGATTGTGGCTGTGTCCACGGTGTACTTGCGTGATGCTTTATGTCAGGTTTTGTTGATTAAATCTTTCTTGAAATTTTCCCATGTTCCGATGGGATCCTAAGTGAATGGGGCTGTGAATTCTGGGTTTGTAGCCTTGTTTTCAACCCAATCAGATATCTCAGGCAATTTTATAGTTTCTGGGTGAAGCTTTCTTCAAGGCGACACCTGTGTGTGGGATTGGGTTGGCACTAACTGCACTGTAACTAATTGGTGATCAGAAAATTGATCTTTTTTGTTGTAAATTTGGAGATTCTTGAGTGGTGGGATTGTGGGATGAGGATGTGGTCAATACGACTCATCAATATGAGCAGTCCCTCACGTATGTTGGGTTTTATTATGTGGGGAAGGATTGGTGAATTGGGGGGAAGAGCATCCTGTAAGCCAAGAGATGCCTTCATTGTGCGATATTCAATGTGTCCAGGTGGGTATCCCCTGGGATTAGGCCATCAATCTGTATTGGGGTTATCCCAGCAGTTGAAATCTCCTAACATGATGATATCTGGTGGGAGGGTGAGAGTAGAAATTTTTTCAAATTTTTTTTCTCTTGGTTGCAGTGCACGGTGCATAGATACATGCTAACGAGATTATTTCATCTTGGCATGTGATTGTTGCTACCAGGACTTGACCGTGCAAGTGTGATGATGAGTTTGTAATTTAAATTTTTTGTTGTTTTGGACGATCACCCCACAGTGAGACGTCCATACTGATTGTGATGGTGTGACCCTGGTTGACCAGGATTCTTCTTCCCCTTGTAGGCAGTGGGTTTCTTGGATGGCCAAGATGTCTACAAGAGGCTTTCGCAGGAATGCCAGCTTTTTAGCTTGGGATGTATGAGCCCTGGCTCCCGCAATGTTTAACGTCCCTATTGACACTGAGGTGCCCGCAGCGCCTCAGGAGCGGTTGGGAGGACCCTCTGGTCCTATCCCACCACGGCTCATTTTGGCCATGCTCCGCATCTGTACTCCAACTCTTTCACTGCCATTGTTGGTTCCCTTGATCTGACCCAATGATTCAAGGGAATTGCAGTTTTTTGCATTTGCGTCAACTTTTCCTGAACAGGTCTCATGTTGATTTGATGCGGGTTGTTGATTAGGTTTTATATTTTTAAGGTTCAACTTTGTTGCATTGTGCATCGCATTTTCACCCAAATTGCGGTTGCATTGTTCCTCAGTATGTGCATGACTGATGACGCTTTGTGGCTCAGTCAGGTTACTGTGAAAATTTTTGACCTGGGCATATTGTTCTGATTGGTTGGTTCGGTGAATATCCAAAATATCCTCCTGAATTTGTCCATGGTTAATGGCGGATTCCGCGTGTTCCGCCGCTTCAGCCGCTGCTCTCTTGTGGGCTTTTTGTGCTGCTTTATGCTGTTTACTTGTAACTGGGTCCATGATGGAGTATAGTCCATCTTCACCCCAGCAAAATGGGTGGTGGCCATCAGTCATTTTGGCGAAGTTTTCATTATCTTCATCCATAGCTTCTTCACAAAAATCATTTTCCATTAAGCCCTCTTTTACAGGGCATGCATGTTCCTTGTGGCCCAGTGAGCCACAGTGGTTGCAAATGGGTGGTGCGCGTTCCAGTGTAACTTGGAATGCAGCTGACTGGCCCCCATCTGCAAAGTGAAATTCTGCTGCGCGGGGGATTCTGGATAAATTCTCTTCCACTTCTGGGAAGGGGTTGATTACAGTGATAGCTTTTCCTGTGCACAGGTCGGGCATTAAGTGAAATCACTGTAATTCGAGTTGTTGGATTTCTCCATAGGCCATAAGACCTTTGCAGAGCTCCTCCTCGATTACCTTATGAGGAAGGTTGGTGGGGAGCGAGTCAAAGGAGATGAACAAAGTTTTCACTTTGTTCTATCTGGTGCATGCGGTGCGCACAATTTTTTTGCCCTCAGGGAGGGAAATTTCCACACAGATTTTTGCTGCGGCATCAGCTTCATCAGCTGTTTTGAAACCAATATTGATCCAGCTGTGGCCCATGTTGTTGGTGGCTACGTACACCGCGTGAGGGAAAAGTGAGGGCTGTGCCTCACATGTTTTCTCCCACAGGGTCAGTGACTCATCCCCAAGGAAGAGTCTGATCCCATGTTCCACCTTTGACAAAGGTTGGTTGAATTGAATGTACATGTATTGCGCGTGCTTTACAGTAAATACCATAAACCCAGATGGTGTCTGAGTTTGCAATTTTTATACAGCTTGGGTTCCTGATCCCCCTCCAGGGCGTTTCTTGCCCTTAGTTGCACCATTAAGCGCACCACTTGCCATGACGCTCGCCCATGTTGTATTATTGTTATTAAAGTCGCCCATCTTTCCTGTGTGTGATTATCCAAATTTGCTGTTCAAATCAAATCATAGTAACTAAAGTGATTGTTACGAGAAAGAAAAGCTTAGTATTTTAATGTTTAAAGTTGTGTTATAGCCTATAAGTATAAGGTCAAAATAGTTTATAATATATAATTTAGGGATTTAAGATATTTTTATTATCTATTGGTTAGTGATATAGAAGATAATAGCTAAATAAGTGAGGTTAATTTAATCAATTCTATATGCAAAGTTAAAAGTTTCCATCACTTTTTTTTCTGATTACTATCACTTTTAGTAATACGATTTGATTCAAACAGCATAATTTGATAATCAACACTAGGTGAGATTAGTATGAATAATAAGGTAAAGAGCTGGGTGAACGTGGTAAAGGGCAGCGGACCTGGACCTGCTTGCAGACAAAGGTACTAAGCGCACAGGTACAAACAAAAATCTCAGCAAAATAAAAAACCTGAGGTGGCGCCTCCCATGGGTTACATCAATTTTTTGGTAAAATACTGCAGCTATTTGGAAGTATCCCAATTGCAACCACTGTTATTGGAGAACATGGGATACAAGTTTTCCTGGGCGTAGAAACACTGACAATGTGGGAAAAGTTTGGTGAAGCCCACCAAAATTTTTCCCCCATGCAGTGTACTTAACAACCTATACTATCCGCAGAGGTTGGGTAGATCTTGGGTTCAAAACTGCAGAAGAAGTGAACAAAGCAGCAAAGGTCAGAGTGGTACTTGACCTTCCCGATGGATAGCAATTGGTCCCTACCAAATGCACCCATTGGACTGAATCCAAAGACATTTTCATAATTTTTGACTATCTTCCAACCACACTGGCACGCACAGTAGTTGAAAATCATCTCCGAGAAGGCTTGGAAGCCTATGGAGAAATTAAACAATTTGAAATGCAATGATTCCAGCTGATGCTGACCCTTAGCATGGGGAAGGCAATAGCAATAATTTTACCAAACCAGGATGCAGTAGAGAATATTACAAAAATCCCCCACATTGCATCCTTCACAATTGATGAGAAAAAATCCCAACTGTTCTGAGCAACAGTGGAAAGTGCACCCCCCATTTGCAACCAATGCCAGGCCTTTGGGTACAAGATTCATACTTGCCTCATAAAAGAAGGCCTGAGAGAAATGGAATTCTGTGAGGAGGAAATGGGCTAAGATGACTCAGAGTACACCAAAATCATGGACACTAAACAAGCCTTCAACTGGGGAGAACATGAGCAATATAAAATTATTGACCCTATTTCCCCAAAAGAATGAAAAATGGCCAAACAAGCTCACAAGCTGGCCTCAGACAAGGCAAAGGCCTCAGCAGAATCAACCATATCACCGGAGCAGATCCAGGAAGACATGGAGGAATTTGAGTCCATGAACCAATCAGAGCCTGTGGAAAACCATACACCCAATCTGACCAGTTTGAATTTGGCAGAACCAAATTCAGAAATGAATGCAGCAAAATTGGGGTTCAGTGCACCCCCAGAAATTGCAGAATTTATCCCAATCAGGAAGGAAAATCAACAATGGAATGAGCAAGAAAAAAATGTGGCCAATAAAAATCCACAAGTGCACCACAATAACATATCAAAACCAAGCAAAGCCAAGAGAGGAGCAAAAACTGCGGCAATGAAAGGGGCAGAATACACCCCAACTACTACTCATGGTTATGCTCTCCACAGCAGAGGTGCATTGGAGAGCAATGTGAGCGAGGAAGTAGGACTGGGAGGCCCTTCTAACCATTCCTGAGGTGCATCGGGCATCTCAGAAGAGATAGGGACGCTGAACATAGCGGGAATTAAGGTATAATGTCCCAGGCCAAGAAGTTGAGTCTCCTATGAAACCCACCTGCGGATATCCTGGCGGTGCAGGAAACCCACTGTCCACAGGGAGAGGAGGAGGCATGGGAAAAAATGCTCCTCCCAACAATATTGTTTTGGTCACTCCACTGTGGGGTGATAGTATGCGTAAACCAAAACTTTAAATTCATTAACAAAAATTCATTTTTGAATGGCTGCATACTTGCCATAACCTTTTCATGGCACACCAAAGTGCACACAATAGCCAGTGTGTATGCCCCAAATGGTGCACAAGACTGAAGAGAATTTCTCACAACTCTATCACAACTAAATCTACCAGCAAACACTTTCATAATGATAGACATGAACTTCTGGATTAACCCAGAGATGGACCAATGGCCAAACAATGGAGATACCACAAGGGCAAGTGGAATTCCGAGTACTAAAGGCCACCCTGGGACTATAAGACCCACTGCCAAAAAGGCAATCCCTATTACAAAACATGACACGCCCGCATGTACACAATGGTACACTTGTCTCTATATCAAGGATAGACCTAATACTCACACCAATAATTTTCCATCACCAAATTCAAAAGATTTAAAACCGCAAAAATCGAATTATCTGACCATTGGCTTGATTCAGTGTCTTACAAACCGGCGGAACCAAGTACCCAAGCACCCAGATGGTGCAGAATACGCCCAGAATGTTTAGCTGACTCGGAATTTAAATCCTGGATGGAGGAAATATCCTCAACCCAGGATTTTCAAACACCTTTTTGCTTATACCCACTAACCACCTGGGAAAACTTCAAAAAGTCAACAATCCAACAAATTAAACATACATCATCTAGAAGACACAGGGCAGTTTCAGCCATTATCAAACACACATTGGCAGAAATTGACCATCCAGAAAACAACATACCAAAAAAGGGATACAGCCCAGGATGGGGTTGCAAATGGGTGGAGGTTTCTGCTCAGCTAAACACCCTGATCCGCAAACACCAACACTGAGTTGGAGTCCAATATAAAGGAAAAAACATAAGAGATGGAGAAACTTGCTCGAGCTACTTTTTCTGCAAATTCCACACCCAGAAAAATATGATAGCTTGTACACAGGTCCGTTGACCAGACAAATCCATAGCAGAAACACCTGAAGAAGTCACAACCGAAGTGCACAGGTTTTATATGAAATTGTTTAAATCTGAGCCAGTCAAACCAGAAAAAAATCAAAAATTCCTTAGAAGCGCACATATTGACATCGCGGCCCAAAATAACAATTTAATCAACCTAAAATCACGTGAGGAATTATGGAAAGTAGTACGAAGTGCACCAAGAGGGAAATGCCCTGGACCTGATGGGATTCCCTATGAATTTTACATAAAATATTTTACTAACATCTCTAACATTCTTCTAGCTTCAATGAACAAGTGTATTATGGAAACATGCCTCCTACCTGGAGGCAAAGAAGCCTACACGGTCACTTTATTCAAGAAAGGAGACAGATTAGACCTATACAACTGGCGCCCAATTTCCCTAACCAACACAGATACAAAAATTTTCACAAAAATTATGGCCAAACGACTAGGAGAATTTTCAACTGATGCGATATCTCTATCACAATATGGATTTGTTCCAAGAAGATCCATATGGGATAATATCCACACAGCTGCAAATGTCTGCCAGTCCAAAACCTCTGGAGCACTTGTCTTTTTAGACCAACAAAAGGCATATGACAGGGTGAACTGGACCTATCTTAGGGCCTGCCTTCAAAAATTCAAACTTCCAAATAGATTTATAAACTGGGTAATGTTGTTTACAGAGTTTGCAACCATGGCTGTGCGGGGAGCAGGCTTCTTTACCAACCCAGTTATCCCACAGAGAGGACTAAAACAAGGAGACCCCTTAAGCCCTCTACTCTACAACTTTAGCTTAGACCCCCTAATCTGAAATACAAACACACTTCTCAAGGGAATCAACGTCAAGGGCCAACCACCAGTCAAAATGATGGCCTTTGCTGATGATTGTGTGGTGGGCATATCCGACAATCAGGACGCTTGCAGAATTGAGAATATAATACAAGACTATTCAGTCATAATTAACGCATCACTTAACACTGATAAAACGGAAATTATACTCCTGGGGAAATATCAGACCCAGTGGACGCCATCTACCCAGGGCCAACAAGCTAATACAACATCAAGACTCCTGACCAGACATAGGAGGCGAAAATTAGCAAATGACCTCACTGAAACTTCCATTCATCACCAAGCCAACAGCTGGCCCTGTTCATCACTTTGGAGTATGGTTGAAAGCAGGAGGTTACGCCAACTCCATGATGGAAAATCAACTATTAGACAAGATAACAAAATGCATTGCCTCCTTTCATGGACACCAAACATGTCTAACAGGAAGGGTCACGGTAGCCAACTCTATGATTCTATCAATCATATGGTTCATGGCCCATGCAATCGCTTTCTCACCATTCTTCTTCAACACAATCCACACCCTATTACAAGGATGGCTATGGTCCAACCACAACCCCCTCTACGCTCAAAACCCTATTTGGCTCTAGAAGGAATGGAGGTATGGGGCTTACTAATTACGTAGAGCAAGCAACCCATATACTGGGATCCTGGTTAGCTCAGGTGACTGGCCCAGATCTTCCAGATACACACTGGGCCAGAACAGCAAGATGTAACTTCACATGTGCACTCTAATTAAGAAACCCAGATCACCCAAACACATTAATCAAATATTTGGCATCTCATCCCACAGCTGCAGGACCACACGGCACTCCTGCACATTTCAAATGGATACTCCTAGCCATGAGAAGAGCGACATGGCAGATCCACATATAGGCCAAATTTAGTCACCGAGGACTCCCAAGGCTAACTCACAGACAGGATATCAATGATCAAATAGTCACAGACAATATAATAATCAAAAGCCCAAGTACCTTAGCCAGGATAGATTACCTGGACCATATGGACATACCCTACAACCTGGAGACTCAAAGAAGAGTATGGAGATACACAAATCACTCTCTACTCCAACCCAGGATAAGAGTACATGTATTGAGGTGCATATGAAGAGTATACCAAACAGCCAAACATTCAAATGCCACTCACACCTCATGTACAATATGTGGTCAGTATGGAAGCCTAGCCCACCTTTTGGAACAATGCCCAAGATCAGTGGCTGTATGGAAAGAGGCCATGTGCCTATTCTGCCAAGAAAATGGACATCCATTCATCCTAGCTAGGAACATGTTCACTATAAACATGGACTCTCTTATCCACCCATCTCTCAGGGCGTTAATAATAGCAATAGCACTATGGACGATACATACAATGGTACTAGAATAATTCACAGGAGAGCTCCCACAATCCAATAAGCCATCTATTGCTTCCACAGCCATATATTGGAACATTTCCAAGCATGGCTGTTTGGATACATGACCCCCTGTAACAGAAGGACAATCACCACATGGTTCCCCATATGGTTCCTAAAGGTTGATCCTTTCCTTCACACATGCTGCATCCAAGAATAAGCCAGCATAACTCCCTGTCGCAATTCTGATATGAATGGATGATAGCCCTCAGTCATCATGGCAAAATGAATGGAATCTGTTGGAATCAAATTGTTAATGGTAAACTTAAACCGCGAATTGAGGCAAAATTGGGTTATTAGGAAATCGCCTTGAATTAGCTGATTATGAAATTAATGAATGAAGAATTGATGGAGCCAATAAGATATGGCAAATTAAATTACTAAGCCATATGAGTCATAGCATCTGAAGTTGCTACAATATAGGCGAGATGAGATGATCAAGTAGGGTTGTTGTTAAATAGGTTTAGAGTCAGAGGAATTAGAGGAAGCCGCTATATTAAGTAGATTAAATAAAGAAGTAGTGGGAGCTAGTGCTCCATATTTATTTGTAAGTTTATTCTGTGTTGTAAGGGCAACGATCATCATATCGTTGTTTCTACTTTCTCAGTGGGTTGAACCTTGTGCAAATCCGGTGGCATATATCTTGGATATCGCCAATTTTACAACAGTGGTGCTCACTACAGGGGGCCCATTGATCAAATATCAATGATAAAAACTCAGTTGTCAGCAATGTTGCATCGATGTTGTTTTAATAATAATTCTACCCAACTCTCTGGGTCATTTGCCTATGCTGAGCTAAAATTGGTGTTGGATGCTGTGCTTAAAAAACAAGATAAGCTGCCTCAGGAGGTCTAATGCACTAAGCTGCCCCCCATTTGATCGTGAAGGGAATATTCATGAGTACTTTAAGTGATTTGAAATTGCAACTGAAGGAGTCTCAGATCAACAAAGAGCAAAATTGTTGATTTCTTCCTTGGATGTTGGAAGTGCTAATCAAATAGTCTGTTACCTTTCAGGTAGTTCCCCTATATACCAAGAATCCAAAATATGGTTTTGTGGTTGTTCGGTGGAACTGTAAAGATGTCTAAGCGGAAGGTCAAATTTTTGACCATCAAGTTTCAGCGGAATGAAACTCTCACTGCTTTTGCTGAGCACTTTACAGCGGAATATCACATGTTTATTGGGGCCTGAGTTTTATCTGAAGCTGATGTGTGTATTGTAATGACTTCTGCTGTAAAGCCATACTGTGAGCTACACAATGTAATGGCCACACTGTTGGATGAGGATGTATCTTTGCTTAAACTTATTCAGTATTTGCACCGCATATCAGCCAACTTCCCTCCACCTAATACTGATTGGTTTCCTACTGCTATGACTGCTGAACCATCATATTTGGGGAACTCTATCAGTCCAGTTCAAATTTCACCAAGCTATTCTCAGAAGTTATATGGCCACCCCATTCCTGCCTATTATCCTCTGCCCAACCCTCGTCATGAATGATATCGCACTAATCAAGGGTGTGGGCCCTATGGGGTCAGCTGTTTCAAATGCAGTTGACAAGGGCATCTGGAATGATGGTGCCCTACTCAACTGGTCTCTTGCGTACCACCAAAACAGTACGGTAAGGGAAAAGTCAGAGTGGAATAGAGAAGGGACTCTCTATCTCCACTATACCAAAACCAAACGTCCCACCTGAACCCAAATTTGAATATTCAGCGGAAGTTTCCTTACACAATGAGTCAGTGTTATATCAGCCGCCTGTTGGAGGGGTGGAGGTTTTGACACAAGTACAGTCAGCAGCTATGGGGGAGAAGGGGGCTCAGATGCAGGTTGAGCTGTATGCTTGCTAAATGATTGACCAAGTAACTCCTGAAAAGTTAGACCCTTCCTCAGATGCCCCTTTCTTACAAGCAGTAAGCATCGCCCTTCCAGTCCAAACTATTATAAAACAATACCCTAGAATTGGTGTGGGGATTACATGTTTCCTTAGAAACAGAGATCCTTTAGATGTCCATGTTATCAACAGTTGTGATGCATCATACTCTGAATGTACTTACTGTGACCTGGTTGTAGCTAAGACCCAAATTTGTGCCATCATAGATACTGGCGCACCTGTCAACATAGTCTATACCAAATTGGTGGCCAGGTTGGCATTAAAACTGGATGTGGAACACCAGATGGTATATGGCACTGTTGGAGTGGAAAATTCAGTTTCTGAGGGTGCATACAGTGCCCTTCCTCTGAGGTTTGGTTCTATTGTTGTGGTTGCTCCAGCTATAGTGTTACCAAATAGCAATTATGATTTGCTAATTGGAACTGCCTTCTTGCGACACTATGGGGCTGTTATTGATATGACAAATGAGACTTTTAAAAATTGGGTCAGCAAATTCCAATCTACTTTACCTCTAGAGGAGTACCTAATGACCCAGTGCATATGAGGAACATTAATCTAGATTATAGTGACGGAGTCATTCCAGTGCGATACCATCAGTTAAAGGGAAAAACCCGAGCCTTCCTCAACAGATATATGAATATCAAGGGCTGCCGCTCAGAGCTGCTGGACTTATATCTATTCCATCGGGGCATCAAGTTATAGTGAACACTGACTTGGTGATTGAAATTCCAAATGGACTCTATGGGGAGGTTATTGGGCCATATCAGAAATCACGGCTTGAGCCCCACATGGCTCCAGGTATTATTTTACCAGGGCAGGGGGAGATCAAAGTTTTGCTTGCAAACCTACAAATGTTTTCACTGCAAATCTGCTGCCACCAAATAGTGGCATATTTACACTTAATCCCTATTGAGGAGGTTCTTTCAGTTCATGACTTTAGGTCACTAGAGGAATTTGGTTTGCAGTTCACACCTCAGCTTAGTGTAATGGCGGTTGTTTCACTTAATGAATTAATGGGGCGGTCAGAATCACAGAAGGATAGGGCAATCACTTTATTTTAAGAATATAAAGAGATTTTTGCTGTTGAAGACCATGATTTAGGATGTGTATGGGGGCAGTTCATAAGCTGGACACTGGAGAACATCCTCCCATCAGGTCAAGGCCAATCCGCTGATCAAAGGTGGCAGAAGAATTGGTGACTGAGGAAATCGACAAGCCCTCAGTGCAAGGGATGCTTGAACCATTGAAGAGTCCATGGGCTTCTCCTGTTCTTATTGTAAAAAAGAAGGATGGCACCAACCGCGTAGTAATAGACTACTGGAAGCTCAACAGCATCACTAAAAAGGACTCCTATCCCTTACCACGGATTGATGATGCTTTAGATCAGCTAGGGGGAGCTCGTTTCTTCTCAGCTATGGACCTGATCTTGGGCTACTGGCAAATCGAGTTGCCACCAGAGGAGCAGGAGAAGTGTGCTTTAATAACATCCAAAGGTCTTTTCCAACCAACCCAGATGCCACAAGGGCTGTGTAATGTCCCAGCTACGTTCCAATGGGCAATGGACACTATTCTTGGGGACCTAAAACTGTCATGCGTCCTTGTATACCTGACAATATTAATGTTTTCTCCCAAACCTTCTCCAAACACCTCAACCATTTAGAAGCTGTATTCCGCAAGCTCAATGAGGCCAACATCAAGATTAAACACTGGAAATGTCACTTCTTTAAGGACCAGCTGGAGTACCTGGGATTTGTGGTTGATGCCATAGGGCTGAGACCTCAACCAGCCAAAGTGGAAGCCATTCAAAAAATGACTCTACCCAACAGCAAGCAGGATATACAGGTCTTTTTGGGAATGGTCAGATATTACCAGTGGTTCATCCCTAATTTCAACTTTATTGGGGGCCCAATATTTGAGTTATTAAGGAAAGACACCACTTTTTAATGGACGGAATGACAACAACACATTTTTGATATGCTTTGAACTGCACTGACCAGCGCGCTAGTGTTACATTATCCTAATTTTGAAAGAGAATTCATTGTTCAGACAGATGCATCCCATTCCGCTGTAGGGGCAGTCCTATCCCAAAAATATGAGGAAGGAGAGGAACACCCCGTAGCATATTGCAGTCGTAGCTTAGATAGCCATGAGCGCAATTATACCATGACCAAGTAGGAATGCTTAACGGTGATCTACGCCTATAAGCAATTCTAGGTGTATCTGCATGGAGTGAAATTCAAAGCTGTAATGGATCATGCCTCACTACGCTGGCTACAAAATCTGAAAGAACCAGTAGGGCGCCTGGCCCAATGGGCTCTTAAATTGCAAGCATACAATTTCAAAATTCTTTATCGACCTAAAAAACACCAGAATGCTGATTGTTTATCAAGATTGCCAACAATTGCAGTTATGGCAGATGTAAGCAAAATAATGTTTGACAAAACGATATACAGAAAATACAACGATGAACTGCCTCAAGTGATCAAAGCATTAAACAAAATGAGAGTGAATACCTTTCAATGGAATGGGGAGCTATATAAGCGGATTAGCGATTCCACGGTGAATTTTCCATGACCCTCAGCCCAGTCAGGAATTATTATGAGCGCCCACAAGGCAGTTGGACATGGGGGGTGCGTAAGACAATGGAGTTGTTGCGCCCTTGGTACTATTGGGAAAGCATGAACTTCAATGTGCTCAAAACTATTTACTGTTGCCATAAGTGCCAAGTAGAGAAGCCATTCCACCATAAGGCTTCATATCAGGTAGTGAAACCACACTTTGCTTGGTATACTGTGTCCTTGGATATTGTTGGTCCCTTGCCAACAGGAGCTAACCAGTGTAAGTATATCCTTGTGGCTATCGACCATTTGACCTGGTGGGTTGAAGCAGGGGAAATACGAGATTTAGGGGAAGTTACAGTGGCCAAGTTCATGATGGAGTGTCTTATTCAGTGACATGGATGCCCTCAGTTTATTCTCACTGACAATGGAACTAACTTCACCTCGCACATCCTCCCCAAACTGAACGAGCTCATGGGAATCCGCGGGGTTCTAATGACCCCATACCACCCTGAATCTAATGTAATAACCAAACTAGTGAATGGGACTCTGGTGAATATCCTACAAAAATTAGTAACGGATCGCCCTTCTGATTGGAGTTCTCTTCTTTCCACTGCTGTGTTCACCTATAACGTCAGTTACCATTCACCACGGGAAAAAGCCCATTCCAACTGCTTTACGGCTGACACCCAGCTCTTCCAGTGTTACTTTATTTGTGTGTAGAAGACACCAGCATAATGGAACCCCATCATTATTTGAATAACCTTGCAAACATTCTGATCAAATTGCAGACTGAAGCATATTCCTTCAGCTTATCGAAAAAGATTAGGAATTAGGCTGCTGATCAAGTACATCATAGCAGGATGGTGCAGTTCAAGGAAGGTGATATGGTTATCTTCCATGACCAACATGGATTTGGCTGGAAACACAAGTTGGCCAGCATCTGGATTGGGCCATTTGAAGTTATTGAAAAGACAGGTGTGGATGCATATACTATCAAGGACCCCGCTAGCGGTCAGATCATCAACTGAGTGCATGTCAAGTTCCTCCATGTGTATAGGCAATAGGAGCCTTATCATCCAGTCAAAGGGGGGGTAATGTCACGATTCTGATATGACTGGACGATAGCCCTCAGTCATCATGGTGAAATGAATGGAATCCGTTGGAATCTAACTGTATTGGTAATTTAAGCCACTAATTGAGGCGATATTGGGTTATTGGGAAATCGCCTTGAATTAGGCGATTATGAAATTAACGAATGAAGAATTGATGGAGCCAATAAGATATGGCAAATTAAATTACTAAGCCATATGAGTCATAGCATCTGAAGTTGCTACAATATAGGCGAGATGAGATGATCAAGTAGGGTTGTTGTTAAATAGGTTAAGAGTCAGCGGAATTAGAGGAAGCTGCTATATTAAGTAGATTTAATAAAGAAGTAGCGGGAGCTAGTGCTCCATATTTATTTTAAGTTTATTTTGTGTTATAAGGGCAACAATTATAATATTATTGTTTTTACTTGCTCAGTGGGTTGAACCCTGTGCAAATCCGGTGGCATATATCTTGGATAACACCAATTTTACAACACTCCCATTCCCTACCACCCTAAACTTGGTGATCCTGGAGACAACAAGAGGGGCCTTGAACCCTCTGGGGTGTCTTTATTTTTCAAATTCCATTAGTTTCCTCACTATATTGGAAGTGCTTGTCCCTGGTTGACCTTCCCCAAATAAATATAGATTCCCAATGGTATTGTGTTTTCAACTGTTTAAGTGTTTTAAACTAACCATACCCATCGCCTTGTAAGCTGCGTTGATTAAGTCAGTTCGCTCAGTGGGTTGAAAAAATATGATGGCTTGCTCATCTACAACCTTATAGTTTTTTCACTTTAATAAAAGTAACTTTTTTCAGAGTTCAACCTGCAGTACACCACTTTAGATTTATTAGCATATTGTTGACTTGCCATCTATCAAATAATATATTAGCTCTATCAGCGAGTAGGGCTACAGTAGGAAGCTGAGAAAGTCTATCTGCGTTTTTATCCCTTTACTCCTGGATGATATTGAATCTCAAAATAGCATACTAATAAATTTTTAGGCTCAGTTGGCCAACCATCCTTCAGGCTCTTTCAGGTTTTGTAACTAACGTAATGAAGCATGTTCAGTTACCACAATAAAATGCACACAATGGATATTGTTAAAAATTAACCAAATGTATTTTTCCAATGATTTAAGCGGATTTAAATGAAATAGATTAATCCCAGCAGAATGGCTTATTGACTGGATAATGTGGTTATTGGTACAATTACTAGGTAGTTGCTCCCCAAATTGGGTCGAGCCAAATCCAAGTATTATGCTGATATTGAAAGCTAGGATCATTTGGGACAATCAAAGGTCCTAATAAGTATAATGATCACTGGCAACTAACATAGATGATGATCCAATTATGTAATTTATTACATGTCAGTGGAAACTAAAAATCCCAAGTTATAGATGGCTAAAGTTGTTTAGGCGCCTCATATATAATTGACTGTTACCCAAAAGGTGATACCCCAAGGATTGATTAACAAAGAGTCAAATTCATACTGTCAGTGAATTGCTGAGATATTCCGAGTTAAGTGAGCAACTGAAGAGGTTTCTGGTATATAATTACTAAGAAAATTGAAGTTTAAATCCTAATTTGATATTTATATATATAATAATTTATATGACTCACTGGCAATTGAAGGCTGAGAATGAGGCTGAAACTAAAATTCGGACATTGGAAAGGATGGGGTGAGAGGGTTGACACCAAAGAAGTGAGAATGCAGAGGAAGAGAGAAAGATTGGTTGTCTGGAAGGTCCAGTGATGAGCCAACAGGTGTAAGTCTCAGGGAACGTCCTTTGGCTCTCGATCACTCCATCTTCCCATTCCCAAATATGAAGATACCAAAGAAGATGGTGGTACCCCTCATCACTCAGGGTGACCTCGCTCACATAGTAGATGAGTGAAGGGTAACAGCTCATCCGCTTTGAAACCCACCCCAATACCCACACTTACCTTGGCAGAACTGTTGCGGGGAATTAGCAAAATCTGTGCCAAGTTTATCAATTTGAAATCAGTCAGATTTAATTTGGCTGGCAATCTGGCGGATGCGCAAAATTTGAATGGCTGTAAAAGCACAAAGGATGAGATATTGACCGGATCACCTGATGGTTCTAATTCAATCTCCAGTCCAGTTGAACAAATATTGGGTGCTATCAATGTAAGTTCGAAGCCCTTGAATAGCAATTTGGGCGCTGCGCCTGATATGCCGCTCTTGACTGAACGAACAGTTAAATGACCAAGCATGGGCGGGTTGGCCATCCCAAACCCGTTCCCAACCAAATGGACCCATCCCTATAAGGATGGCCTTGGGGGATTCCCATCGCCCGTTGGGCCAAACGCCATCATACTAATTGTCAGAAATGTAGTTGAGCCCTGATTCAGATGTTTGAGGTCGAATTGACAGAGACTCAGCCCACCACCAAATTTTGCAATGTCGGTTCTCAAAGAATAAGCCTCCCATTCCCAAACAATGCGCCAGTCAGGTCAAATTTGTTAGGCACTGACCCCACCCTGTCACTACCCAATTGACCACTATTTAATCAGTTGCATGGCACTGAGAAAATTGTTGGTCAATTTTCTTACTTTCCTTTTCCAATAAAATTTTACCAGAAAAGAAATTTTTATTTGTTTATTTTCCCCCTTTACTGCATCCCAGATGGCATTTCTAGGGTGGTCTGTTGCCCTACATTTTAGGTGGGCATTACCAATTCTTTTGGTCACCATGGCTCCCTCTGTCGCCAATTGGGCTCAGCAAGTACTCCTTACCTTACTGCTACGTCACCACTTCGTTGTATCACACTTCCCAGCTCCATATCAAGTCGCACGGTTGGCAATGCCCCTGGCATTCTGGCTTGTCTTTTGGGTGCTCAAGCATCCCAGCTGGCAGGCCAGTCAAAACTTCTTCTGCCATTTCCATGACAACAGGTTAGCAATGGGCGCAGTAGCCCTTTTTACATATAAATACCTGGTGCTTCCCTCTCAATAAACATCTCCCTTTGAATATTCTCCCTATTTATTTATTTTTATGTTTACTCTTAGTGGTTGGTGTTAAGGCTGGGGGATCCCCAAATGGCGCGGGTGACATGCCAAAGGGTCAGCGGCGTTTCTGGCACCGTAGCCTAAGGCAAAATGGCAAGGATCAGCCAGTCTCCAAACTGTGACGAATGGGGTCTCTCCACATTGCCACAAAGCAGTTGGGTAAGAGGGCCCATGTGAGGACCCATAGGCAAGAGAGGGCCGCTGTGGTGAGGTCCCACGTTCATTGGCTTGTTGAGCAATTTAGATATCCTTGGAACACTGTAAGGATGATGCTCACACTGAGGAGGGCAGTTTAGCCTCCAGAGAGAGCATACAGAGAGGTGAAAGCTCTGTCAAAATCTGAGGATTGGTCCATGTTGATTCACTCAAAATCCACGATTTTCCTTTAAATCTCAAATGAATGATTTTGAATTTCAAAATTTTATTTTTGATTTTAAGGTTTTTATTGTATATATTAGAAGACAAAGTTGTCTTAAACACCTTCACTTGGTTTGATTTTATATTAGGGAATGGGGGATATGGGGAAATTGGACCCCGCGGAGTCTGCAGGTGGCGGGCTATCTGCTGGCCTATTTTGAGAATCTCAGCCTCCAATATTCTTGTCTAGGCCCATTCTAGACCATCCGTTGAGTACCTGTGGCATTACGGAAACTTTTTCACATATATTTCCATTTATCAAGGATGAATCAGAGCTCAGCTCAACCTTATCACCAAAATTCCCATTTTTGGGATAATTTAGCCTGGCAGCCCCTGATTCGCTGGGCTGCCCTTCACCATGGCTCTCAATAATTTTGACGAGTGGCAGATTCAGCTTGGCAGCTCCTGATTCTTTGAGCTGCTTGATGCCATAATTTTCTTTTTGTGGTGTTATTCAGCTTGGCAGCTCCTGATTCATCGAGCTGCCAGATGCTGATGTTTCCTCTTTTGGTGTTATTTGGCATGGCAGCTCCTGATTTGCTGAGCTGCCTGATGCCATGATTTATGTCGCTTGCATTTTTGACATAATTCAGCTTAGCAGCCCCTGATTTGCTGGGCTGCTCTTTGCCATCACCAATTTCTACACATGGGACCTCATAATTCAGGTTTGCGCCCTCTGATTGACCCAGTTGACATTTACGTTGACTTGTGCCACCTTTTCCTCAAGATTTTTTCAGTTTTGTGGCATCTGATTCGTCAGAATGCCGTTTTTGAGGGTTGTTGCCCTCGAGCCCTATGCTTTTATGTAAATCAAGTGCAACACTATTAGCCACAATCCCCGCCTTAGGGGGGTCAAGGCTATGTGGTGGTCAGGCAGCGCCTTGACCATCACATCACCCCCTCAGAGGAGAGCCCCTACGCCCCCAATATTCCTCCACCTTCCAGGGACAGTTAGCACAATTGGCGGCAGTTTGCCAGGAGGATTCTTCCATTGGGTAGCTGACCCATTTCACCAAGTACCATCACTTTTTGCGAGCAATCTTGATGTCATGTATAACACTCAACTCCTCCAGGGTCAATGCTTGTCTAAACTCAGATGTGGCATCAATGTGTTGGACATAAGTGATTTAATTCCCTTGGGATGGGAGGAGATGAGCGGCTTCCCTCAGCAGGAACAGGATGGAGAAGTTGACCATCAGGAGAGTGGTAGTGTGCTCATACCAGGCAGGTAGGGCTCTTTCATGTGGTCTTCCCATCCCATCCCATAGAAGGGAGATGAGGCTGAATATACTTCGTCTAATGTGATGAACGGGGTCTCTACACATTGCCACAAAGCAGTAGGGCAAGAAGGCCCATGTGAGGGCTCATGGGCAAGAGAGGGCTGCTGTGGTGAGGTCCCACATTCGTTGGCTTGTTGAGCAATTTAGATATCCTTGGAACACTGTAAGGATGATGCTCACAGTGAGGAGGGCTTTTTGGCCTCCAGAGAGAGCATACGGAGAGGTGACAGCTCTGTCAAAATCTGAAGATTGGTTCATGTTGATTCACTCAAAATTCACGATTTTCTTTTAAATCTCAAATAAATGATTCTGAATTTCAAAATTTTATTTTTGATTTTTAAGGTTTTTATTGTATATATTAGAAGACAAAGTTGTCTTAAACACCTTCACTTGGTTTGATTTTATATTGGGGAATGGGGGATATGGGGATGTTGGACTCCGCGGAGTCCACAGGTGGCAGACTATCTGTGGGCCTATTTTGAGAATCTCAGCCTCTGATATTCTCATCTAGGCCCATTCTAGACCATCTGTTGAGTACCCGTGGCATTACAAAAACTTTTTTGCATATATTTCCGTTTGTCGAGGACAAATCAGAGCTCATCTCAACCTTATTGCCAAAATTCCCATTTTTGGGATAATTTGGCCTGGCAGCCCCTGATTTGCTGGGCTGCCCTTTAACATGGCTCTCAATAATTTTGACGAGTGGCAGATTCAGCTTGGTGGCTCCTGATTTGTTGAGCTGCCCAATGCCATCATTCCTTTTCTGGTGTTATTTCGCTTGGCAGCTCCTGATTTGTCAAGCTGCCAGATGCTGACGTTTCCTCTTTTGGTGTTATTCAGCATGGCAGCTCCTGATTCGCTGAGCTGCCTGATGCCGTGATTCATGTCACTTCCATTTTTGGCATAATTCAGCTTGGCAGCCCCTGATTCTCTGGGCTGCTCTTTTCTGTCACCAATTTCTACACAAAGGACCTTGGAATTTGGGTTTGCGCCCTCTGATTGGCCCAGTCAACATTTATGTCGACTTGTGCCACTTTTTCCTCGAGGTTTTGTCAGTTTTGTGGCATCTGATTTGTCAGAATGCCATTTTTGAGGGTCATTGCCCTCAAGCCCTATGCTTTTATGTAAATTGAGTGAAACACTATTAGCCGCAATCCCCACCTTAGGGGGGTCAGGGCTATGTGGCGGTCAGGAAGCGCCTTGACCATCACACATACTGACTGGCCTGCTAACCAGCAGAGCCCACTAGCGCTGGAAAAGCAACATTCTGACGCAAGGGTTTACCAAAACTGTTCATCAAGCCAAAGAACTAAGGATTTAATCACTAACACATTTTCTTGCTTATGAGACTTTACCTGGGCCCTCCTACCAAAATTGTTCCATGACAATGTTTAAAGTTCCTGTTAATAACATTAGGTGAAGTCATAGCTATCCCTCTTTTCCTGTGGGCAACAATTAACTTTTCTTGAGGGAAAAAATGCCTGTGTTTAAGCTTGTTGCTTCCTACTTACAACTATCCTCCTGGCCCAGCTATGGTCATTATTGTCAACCCCACCCCAGAAGGGAGTGAGTTGCCCATTTATTCACCTCAAAGGACACCTGTACTGGCCCACTCTCAGAAGCATTTCATGCGACAAACTGCAGGCAAGGGTTCTAGTTCCTATAACCTGCATTCCAGCTGCAAGCCCTTGTACATCAGTATTGCTCTCCCTTCCAAGAAGGACCTGACAGGAACCCATGTTGCCTAGCTGGCTGTATTCTCAGAAGCTCAAAAGCCTGTGTGGGGAAATAACCTAGATCTGCCAGCAGGTTAGAAAAAGTGTATCTGTCTAAAGCGTCCCTAGGGCGCCCATATCTGTTTCAAATATGAGAAAGCCCAAGCCAAGAATCTCTGCCATCACCACCAAGGATTGTATCTTAGAGAAAGTGATGTGATGATCCAATCTTTAACAGATAACCACATTAACTCCAAATCCCCCTATAGGGATATGAAGGCCTTAATTACTTCCTAATGACTGTACAAACTGTCTTCAGAAGATTGAGGAATACTGAAAGTGCAGGGGGCTGTCCTTTAAGGGTGTCTGACCATCAAAGCTCTGCCTAATTGCCATATAGCCCTGATCTAAACTACAGCGGAGATTGAGGCTTATATTGGTAATAAACTTCTAGGTTATGAGGGTGATGACCCTTGGTAATGACATTCTGACAAATCAGATGCTGAAAAATTAAATAAGCTTGAGAGTGAGGTTGGCAAGGCCTGAAAGAAATGGCAATTGGAACAATCATAGGATGTTAACACAAAATCTGCTGAGCGTGGGAATGTTGATGACAAAGAGATAGGCGGCCCAGTAAACCAGAGCATACTACCTTGAATCCGCTATGTTGGGACAATGTCAATGCCAAAGAAAATTGGTGGCACAGCAAATCAGAAGCTGCCAACCTGAATCTTTTATGAAAAGAGAGCGTCTTGAGCCATGATTAAGTGCAGCTCAAAGAATAAGGAGCTGCCACCCCAAATTAATATAAAATTGAAACATTGAGAATAGAAGAAATTTTCAGCCTAGCAAATCAGAAGCTTATGGAAAAGATTTATTTAAAATCAATCTAAAAGTTTTCAATATAGGCGATACAAAAACAGCGAGTTTTAATTCATCCTTGAAGTGCATAAAATAAATGCAGAAAAGTTTCTGTGGCATCTGAGATACCCAACGGATTGTATAGAATAGGTCCAGACAAGAATATTGGAGGCTGAGATTTCTGAGGCAATCCTGCAGATAGCATACCACCCACCAACTCCACAAGAGCAAGTTTCACCTTGTCCCCAATTTAATAACATAAAACTTAACTGATGAAAGTGCTAAAGATAATTCATCTTTTTAATATACACAATAAAAACCTCAAAATATATAATTTTCTTTAATTTTTAGATCACTTTTCAAATTTAGAGAAGGTATTATCAATTTTGAATGGAAAATGAACTATGCTTATGGTTTCAACTAGGCTGTCGCCTCTCTGTATGCCCTCTTTGGTGAACTTACAATCCTCTTAAGCGTCATTATCATCCTTACCATCTTTCAAGGGTTTAACAACAACCGTTCATCAAGCCAATGAACTAAGGCTTAACCACCGCCGCACTCTCCTGATTGTGAACGCCTACCTGGGCCCTCCTGCTTAAATGTTTTGTGGTGATTTAGAAAGATCCTGTTTGTCACAATGGTCACGTGAACAACTGGACACATGGTATCAACTTAGAGACTCACACCAAATATTTCTATACATATAGGAAATTAAAGGCAGAGGAGCAATACATGAAGACTGATGTCAAGCATCTTTTTATATGCTGGCTTACTTGTGCCCTCCCAGGGCCCATGGCCATCCTCAATGTTAAACATAAAGAAAAATAATGGCGTTCACAGAATAGTGGTGTATTAAAGAAAGCTAAACAGCCTCACAAAGAAGGTCAGCTATCCCACTATGAAAATAGATGATTTTTTGAATTGACTCTCTGGTTAAAATTCCTTCTCTGATGGACCTCGCCAGTGGCTATTGTAATATATGTTTATCGCTAGAAGACCAGAAAAATGCATGTTGATGAGCACAGAAGATTTAATTCAATCCACTCAGCTCCCCAGAAATCTTGCAATGTGCCCGCCTAACACAATAGGCGATGGATCATATCATGAAAGATCTTAGAATGAGCTGTGAGATCATCTACCGAGATGACATATTAGTGTTCTCAAAAATCCTTTAACAATCATCTGGACCACCTCAAGTCAGTTTTCCAATGACTTTGAGAGAAAACATCAAATTAAATCCTTTAAAATAAACTTTTCTATAACGTTAATTGTAATCTTAGGATAGTCATATTGTGGTAAAAATTCAACCCTTTTACATTAAGGTTGAAGTGATTTCAAAGATGCCTGAACCCAAGAGCTTCAGAGATATGCAGGTATTCTTATGAATGATGAGATATTACCATCAATTTCACCTAATTTTGCTCAACTTGCAAAGCCTGTCCCCGTTAGCTTGCCAAAAACACTTTTGTCTAAGTAGAAGAACAAAGATCTGAATTTGAGACTATGAAGGATTTTTGAAAAAGAGACTGATTCTTTGAAATCCAGAATTTGGGAAACCATTCATCCTTTTTACAGATACCTCCAACATGGCTGTAGTGGCTATTCTTTCCCAGATAGATGATTTTGGCTTTGATCACCCAGTGCCTTATTATAGAAAAACGCTTTTCAAAAGCTGATAAAAATTACAATGTCACATAATACAAACGCCTAGATGTTCTCCTGAGGTAAACCATTTCTGGCTTTCTTGTATGGTATGAACATTACAGTTATTTTAGACCACACTTCTTTAATGTGGCCATAAAATATGAGTGATCTGGTAGAAAGACTAGCCAATGGGCTCTCAAACTTCAGCACTATGACATGAACATCATCCATTGAGCTGGAACAAAGCGCAGGACTGTAGTTGGACTGACCAGATTGCCCTACTATATTAAGTCAATAAAGAATCTGAATGGGTATATGACTTACTCATGAAGCCATATTCTTGTGAGGACAAATATGAACCAATAAAAAATTTTTGAAATGACACTTGCAAAATACTTAAGTTCCCAAAGGATTATCAAACAGAATTGTTAAAGCCAATTGGGTACCTTACTTATAACCTTTAGAATGGGTACCAGTTATAATGGTACCCATAATACCTTAGAACATGGAGGAATCAGAAAACCATATGAATGGATCAAGAAGCGATATTATTGGGAAGTAATATTGGACTCTTTAATAGAAGCATTAACGCCTGTATAACTTGATAGAAACATTTGCCACATAAGGCTAAGTACAAGCAGCAGTCCATGACCCCTCAGCAACCATTCCATACCATCAATTTTTTCATAGCTCCGCTTCCTGGACTTACAAGAGGAAATTGATATATCATTGTAAGGGTTAATTATTTCATGAAGTGGGTCAAAGAAATTGCCATTCTCATGCAGACCGCTAAGGCTACTGCCAATCTCTTATATCAAATATATTTACTAGGCTTAGTTACCGCAGGTACTATTTTGTGCAATTATAAAACTTTGCTTCAAGGGCTGTGATAATCTTGACTAAGAGAATGGGGACTTAACAATTTTCCAGCACCCTACAAACCATCAAATATTGGGAATGTAGAAAAAGAAGATGGGACGTTAGTTTTATTACTATAGAATATGGATACACCTGATCCATTACACTGGGACCTATATGTCCCAAGTGCCTTAATGGCTTAAAGAATAAATTTACATTTTATAATCAAAATGTCATCCTACAGGCTTTATATGGAAGAGAACCTGGTATCCCAGAAAAATCAGCCCACGAAGTTATCAGTGATAATAAAGAAGAGTCTGAATAAGTGCTAAAAATATTAGCCCAAAAATTA
Organism: Massospora cicadina; assembly: GCA_022478985.1. NCBI lineage: Eukaryota > Fungi > Entomophthoromycota > Entomophthoromycetes > Entomophthorales > Entomophthoraceae > Massospora > Massospora cicadina. Next base: position 330,947 of record JAKSZP010011826.1, on the reverse strand, counting down.
TACAACTTCATCAAAGACAATGACAAATCTAGCCAAAATGTTTACAAGAGAAGGACAAAAAGCAAATGCATCCCAACAACCTTTACTGCTTTTGAGATTTCAGATTTAGTTTTGTACTACACAATCTTATATTTACCCCAAGGAGGAAAACTGGATTCCATCTGGGATGGGCCATACGCTATAGCCTACAAATGTAAAGATGAATGTTTAATCGTTTCTTTAGAAACTGGAATAACTATCAACCGCGTACATAGCCAATTTCTACATCAGTACTTCCCTGCCAATATTCTTGAAGGGGCTGATGTCAGATACAAGAGTATTAGACAAGATAAGAAAACATCTATTTATTGAACCCAGAAAGGGAAGCGACGTCTATCCCAGAAAATGGTCAAAGAAATCCTACAATTAACAGTACAGAAAATTGGTAATTGGTAAGGCTCAACTCAACAATAGGAAATCTCCATCCCCAATTTGAGATCGAAATATCCTGAAGAGCTGAAGCAAAGATTTTACAGTTTCAGGTACATACTATATCATATGGCAATTGAGATTATAAATTAAGATGTACCTGCAAAAGGGTAAAATCAACTATCTGCCCAATTATCGACCTAAGTGATACCTAATCTCATATGATTTGCTTCATTGAAAATACCTCTACTACCCATCAAGCATATTCTATAAAGAATCTTTAAGTTTGGAATGCATCGCCAGATTGAGAGGCTCCCATCAACATCTCCCCCTCTATTATTTATGAAGCTTTTTCCTTATTGGTGTTTGTGTTGTTGTATGTAATGTATAGAAACACCTAGTCTATACTAAAGTAAAGTTGCGCCATTTATTTGATATCTTTTATAACTATTTAACTTAATAGATTCTTTTACCTTGTCTTACATAGGATAAATACTCTAGCTGACGGGGCATAAGCGTGACTTGGCACCCCAAAAATATATAATTTACTTGTTGTGAGTCTTAGACTGCTACAAGTATTGTTTGTAAGGTTTCTAGGGCATAGACCATAGAGTCAAAAAATGGAAGCCTCACAGTAGGGTACGTTAGTCCCAACTCCAGTAATTGCTTAAGTTTTTAGTAACTTGAGCCTTTGTTTTTTATGCTCCAATAGGGCGTGATTAAAATTGGAAAAGCATCTATCATTTTTACATTGTGTGAAATCCATTTATTTTGCCAAAAACATACATAAAAGTTATGAATAGATTGGCACTTTTTCATATAGAACATTTAATTTCTTTCTCTTCTCACTGCTCAACTCTTTCCCAACCAAAATTTTTAGCCATGTCTATTATGGGAGGAGTCTCTAATCCAAAAATTGTGCTGGCTTCCAGATTCTAAAACATTATTGTTCTTTTAATGGGTAATATTTTTATGTAAGCTATTATGATTTAAATTTCACTATATGTGGGCCATCAGTCAAATTAGCTAGTATAACTGAGATGGGACCAGCGTACACAGTATCACACTTCCATGTAAATTTAAAATCATTTTTCTTCAAGGGTTTGTCAACCCTCAAATTTCCAACAGGAAATCAAGTAAAAACATTACTTTTAACTTAGTGTTGATAATGACTTGAGACTTTAAGAGTATCTAATTTGATTTTTATTGATATAGACATAACTTCTGTCTCACCTACCACTTGAGGTGGTAGACGCATCCATGAACCTCAGACATGGAGCAAAGATTGATTTCTTGTCATACATATAAGTAGGAACTTTTACTTACTACTATTCTTGCTATCCTTGGTATTTCAACACATAAGGAACACAAGACTCTCTATTGATAAAAACCTCTAGTGTGTGAATCACATCATATTTATAAGTAATTAACTCCCAAAAGTAACTCGTAGCAAGGATCGTCAAGGGCCACAGCCAAAGTAATCAAGTTTTTACCAAACAGGATGTGGTTCACAGAGTAATCCCCATTAGATCTTGTGTGTTGGGTCTGAAAGTCCCATACTCCATATAATATGGCAAACTTAAAGCATCTTGATTCTCTTCCTAAAAGATGAATTAACTTGACTGAGGACCCACTATAAGAGAGTATTTAGATTTTGTTTACCTCGACAGAAACTCTTGTTACCAGGATCCCATACTGTGGAGGTAAAGTGAGGAATATGGGAGATTGGTAGCAAAAGAATAAGCAATATTATGGTGATTACTCTCTCCACTCAGCATAACTTTCCGAGCAATTTATCCAGTTAATTAAAAGCAAACACTTAATTGCACACCAAAGTCTTTCTCCAATGTCGTCAAATCCACTGCCAACTGTCCCAGCATGGGGCAGCAGCAAAATTCCCCCATCCGTTTTCCTTCTGACAGGAAAACGCACTCAGAATGGCTCTCCCAGTCATTCCAAACCCTTGGGATGATTCATTCCTCTCAAGGATCTTGATGCCCATCTTGCATGAACCCAAGTGGTGCCCCGCTGCCCCCTGGTGCTCCCCCGAGCAACATGCATTTTGGCCTTAGGGTCAAATATGGGAAATTCTTCCCCTATGACAACTTAGCCATTATCAAAATAGCTCAGGCGGTGATGACACCAGACTGTTTTATTGACTTCCACCCCTATAAGTGGTACTTTGATCTTGGCTTCCCCTGTGAAGCTGATGCAGCCACTGCAGCAACGGTGCCATTAGTATTTAATAATGTTCCCCTTCCAACAACTCAGACCCAGCTCCCAACGGACACCACCTTGGTGGTCCAGTTCGCTGGTTTGCCCACCCCCCCTGAAGTGCTCCACCAGGAGCTGATGGAAGGTTTGGCAGCCTATGGCACCAACCCCATATTACAATTTGTGGTTTCAAATGGGGCCACACGCCTCGCTGGGCCTCAAGTGTATGCCACAATCAGACCTGCATTTACAAAAATTTCTTTGATAATTCCTCCTAATGCCACCATCCCATCTTCCCCCAACCATCCGTTCTGGGCCCGCGTTAAGGGTGGATGGACGATTTGTCCATCCTGTTTCAAGTTAGATCACTAAAAACGCAGATGCCCATACTCAGAAACTTCTGCTGACGCCAAAAGCTTTCCTGACGCCCACCAATCTGCCACCCATCCCGCGCCAACTCTGACATGGGGTACAATCCTACCTTCCCCTCCTCCAATGACTGATGCTGCAGCTGCAGCTGCATACACCAATCAGTATCCACCTTGCTCAATGCCATAAATAATTCATCCAATCAAACATTGGATTAGATCCCAGTTTGATCCCATGCATCTGCAAATGAATTGAACAAACCTCAACCATATGCTGATTCCCCAATCCAATTCAACCAAAACCCATGGGAATTATTGGATGAAATTGACAAATCAGGTAATGTCATTGAAGAACTGATGCTGCAAGTCGAGTGGCTCTGTAATGCAGAATGGGATGCAAAATTCCCACCTCAGAAATATGTTCCACAACCTAACGCCAAACCGTTCTACAGTGACCACCAGCTTACAGTAGAAGCAGCTGCCACACCAGATTGCTGTCCACTCTACAAAGCTGCCGCCAAATCTGTAGCTGCTCTCACAGGAAGAATTCCACCCCCCATAATCCCCAAAAATCTTACTGCACAAAGTAAGATCAACATGAAAACTTTACACAAAAACGTCACTGAAGCCATCCAGAACGTGGTAACAGTAGCACGGAATCTAAAAGCAAAAATCACCCAAATCAACATTGCCACATTTGTTAAATTCCCAGATGCCCGCCTCAAAGCTGAAGGCGCTTTGGCCAAATACATTGTCAGCATTATGATGGCTAACAACTATCTGGAAGTTCCAGTCATCAGGGATATCAAACCCCATACCACCAATGCCCCCACACCCCTACTAGCTGCCTTAACACGCACCCTACTCTGGAATGAGATGGATGTGGCTGAAGATGAGCCCCCCAATCCCCCTCCCCATCCACCATGGAGGTATAGCAGTATTCGCTGCCCACCTGGTTGGATATTTGTTAGGTATGATTAAATTGATCCATCCATTTTGGGCGTTTTATTTGAATCATTATTTTTTATTATGATTCTTAGTTTTAGTTTGGTAATGTCCATCCCCTGGTCAGCTTACCTCAGTTAAATAAAATATCATGGTGATTAATGTTAGAAGCAAAAAATTTGTCCTTTGCTATTCTTTGAGGCGACGCTTTCAGGAACAGTATTTGTAGAAGTAAGATTAAGTAAATGAACGATAAAACTGTCAGTACAAAAAAACTTTCTTCACGCTAACAAGTCTTTTCTATATTACTCCTCTCATCTTTGCATGAATTCGTCTATGGTGTGTCATCATCCTTTGCAATAGCGCAGCTTAGTAGATCTTTACGCTTTGCTTTGATAACATGAACTCTAGGTCAACCTGGATGTCTCTAAGAATTAAAAACTTTGTTAAAGATGGACAGAGAAACCTTAAGATCTTTTTTGCCATTTTTAATGCATATAAAGTTCCTATTGATTCCTATCAGGTTTTATTGAACTTCAAGCCACAGCTCAAGGGCATAGATAACAGTAGTGATGGCTTCATCTAAATTAATAAAATCAGTTTTTACTAAAGGTTAAGTGTGGGCATAGAATTGACTAATCATTAAGTGGGGCTTTTACCATTACTAACGCATATTGCAATAAAGGCTATTTTGGGTTGTGAAGTTTGATTAATTCTAAACTACTTAATTATATTGATCTAGACCTGCGCACAGTCTGGCAGTCTTGTAGATGGGGGTTATAAGTTCTGTGGCTTCACCTTTAGAGACAGTAATGGATATGGTTTACTCTTTGTCTGTTGGTCGCCTTTTCTGTAGAAAACATAAAGTATTACACATGACACCCTACAAAACAAAAAAATAAGAAAATAATTGTCTAGATGGTTGCAATAGAAGTTTTTTCATGGAAATCTCAGATAACTCTAATTCAAATTAAGTTTTAGAATTTTAGAAATATTTTGGTATTGACCCAAATATCACTTATGAGTTTGACTAGGCTTTCACGCCTAAAGAGATTTTTTTAAACAATTTGCCAGTTTTGTTTAGATAAAGGTAACAATTCTATAACGCACAGTTTAGTATACAATGCATGTATCAATTATCCCAAATAAACTTACTAATTGCACCTTAAAAACTACTTTATAGATAAGGTTTATTTAAAAGAATTTTTTTAAAATAAATTAAATAATGGTTTCAATCACCTTAAAATCTTTGTTAATTGACCCTGATACCCGAAAATCTGTTGAAGGGTTTAGTGCATTAAAAATTTACCACAGGTGACTAGAGGCAGTTTGAGGGTTTGTGCTCCCTACCTGATTCTTAACTTGGTTCAAGGTATACAGGTGACTAGAGGGCTGGAAGGAAATAATGTCACACCACCGCACATTAGCCTGATGTTACAACTTTGAGTTGTCACCCACAAGCAACTGTTTGGGGTTTTCTCCACTTGTAGGGTGCAAGATGTACAAAAGGGGAGCTCATTGTACCATATCCAGTGGGATGCTTTGACCCCTTTAAAGGGTTACTTGTCTGACACTCACCTATTTTGCTGTTAGATTGAGGCAACTCTAATTTTCTGAGTCCACATCTCAATTCTGCTATTAGGACCTTGGGAGGCCTAATCATTATATCTTCCATAACATTTTTGTAAGCATTGAGGAATGATCAATGTTGTTGGGACCAACTAGTGCTAAAAAACAGTAATGATGCAATGGTTTCCTGGTAATGTTGAATTTTTTATCAAACTGGATTTAAAATTAGAGCTGAAATAGCTCAATGTTGTATTAATGGTTGGCATTACACTGTGGCTCAGCTTTGTGATACCATCTTTACATACTTGTGGGAAGCTCTGGTCTACTTTTTTCTCACTCTCTCCACGTTGTCTTGTAATTCAGTCCAGAATTGGTCAAGGGCAGCTACATTGGCGTTATATTAAAAATTATTTGAGGTGTGTCAACCTTGGGACAAATATACCACACTGAGAATGTTTTCTAGCCAGTACAGGATTTGAACTCAAAACCTGCACTAGGGGTGGAAGCAGTTTTACCCACTCAGCAAACCACCCTTTACATTGGCGTTATATTATGTTTTCTTTTTTTGCGCAAAGATTTAAGCTTGTTGTCTCTGTATTTGGGCCTTGCAATGGCCAACTCAAATCTTAAGATTGTAAATATATATTACAATTAATTTTTACTTAATTAGTGATTTTTGAATAAATTCCACTTATACATTTCCCCAGAAAGTGTTTCCATGGGAAGGTTGAAATTAATAAAAATTTTATCATAATGGACACCACATCCTCATGTATTTTCCATATTTAATGTAGTTTTTTGATCATCTCTGAAAATTCTCATCTCCAAGTGTCATTAGAATTTTTAACATGAGATGTAATGGATCTTGGAGGCCCAGGTGGCCTTTTGTGACCCAGAGGCTCTTCTTGTCATGGTTGCAGCTAATTGGAAGAAGACTGCCCATGCACTATGGGTGTGACAATACCCAGTGGATGTCACAGAATGTCAAGGGTCCAGATGGCCTAGGCACGGTGGTGGGACAATTTAGGGGTCAAATGAGGAGTAATTCCATCTGATTACATATAAAAGGCCCCATAACAATTCAAAATGCTGCAATGAGGACAATCGCAGGTTTTATTGTGGCAATCCTCAAGGGCAGGATACGCATGAAAAGTGACAACCTCTCCAAGTTTCCCGCTGTAGGCAATTGCACAAGAATGGATAAAATGGTTTATGAGTATAGAGGTTGGAGTGATTGTGCCGCATTAGTGGCGGATTATCAGAGCATACTAAAGGTTTTAGGTGTGCATAGCAGGCACTGTGGATCAGCAAATTGCAATAAGAAAAACACAAATTCACTAACTCAGTTATAGCGCGGAGGGCCATTGTATCAATGGATTTCAATGCCCACTTTATTAATGTTAGTGTTTATTTGTGGATGCCGTGTGCATCTCCAGATGATGATGGCAAAAATAAAGATCAGATGTGGAGGGCTTAAACCACCATAAAAAATCAAGGAAAAGGCTGATAATTTAAATGAAGATAAAAGAGTAAAACAAACTGTCAACCTACTTTAAGGAGAAAGTTGCATCTATAGTAGGGGCAGGGGAGAATCAGGAGGGAGCTTAAAAACAGGCCTCATGTTGGGTTTCAATATGCCTACATTACCCAGCTTAACCAATTAGTTAAACCTGCTTGCCCACTAGGGGATTCACCCGCTAGTAGATACAGGAGTTATCAATTATCTGTGATATTATTGTTCAGAGAATTATCCTGAACAAATATTTGGTGATAAGTCAGGTTTCTATCCGCCAGACCACTAATTTTTCATTATTGATGCCTGACAATAGACAAATGGTTAGTTTTCTAAATGTAATATTGATAAATTAATTAAATTGTAGGAATTAATTGGGTTTTGTCACCAATCAACTAATGGGTTTATGAGTTGCTAGATGAGTGATGCTGCTTGGTATAAGCAACTTGCAAGTTAACGTTTTAGGATTTCACCTATTATTTATGGGTATAAGTCCTATTACTTAAGCAGGTTGCTAACCTAAAATGGGTGATAAACTGTGGTTGAGAGAAGGCGTTGGGATACGTTCTTCATTTTAACCCAGAAGAGGTAACATTAAGAGCCAGCGGAGGAATTTAAATAGCCAAAAGATGAAGATCATCGTTTGGAGCGATCTTTGATGGTTAATTCATATTTGACGACTGCCCTTTCCAATTGGGGTGCCAACAAAAGAATTGGGCGCCAAATTCTTTTATATATCCCTTGAATCTTTCTTAACAATCAGATACAGATAGTCACAGATAAAAAAGCTCAAAGTCTTTAATAGGAAATACTATATTTTTACTCTTGAGACTAGAGTTTAAAAGGATAAGAGATCCTTTATTATATTATTACTATCTCCGCAGACTCTGTGTGATGAGAAGGAAAAAGAACTACTGAACATAATACTAGGCTAAAGGGTGGTTATCCTTGCAGGGTAATTACTGCTTCCACCCTAGTGCAGGTTTTGTTCTATAACAAGTTTGAAACCTGTACTGGCTAGAAAAATTATCAGTGTGGTATATATGTACCAAGGCTGACCCACATCAAATACTTTAATACTAGGTTAAGTTCTATCAGAAGACGGTAGAAGTCCCTATCAATATTCAAGTAGATCATTCAAGATTATTACAAGGACCAGTTTAGCATTGGACCTAATAATGATCTTAGCTATAAGAAGCTCAACTAAAGTGATAGTCCTCATACTATTACTAGCCTATTCAATTTATTATCAACAACTCATACAACGCACATACAAAGAACCTATACAGTAAACCAAGGGAACTGAAGCGAGCTACTATCCTAAAGAGAAACAGCTCCTAGAATTTAACATTTGGTGCTCACTACAGGATAGTGAATTTTTAGTCAGATCTAATAAGAAAGATCATATCAACTATGTCTTACAAGAAGGAACTACACTTTTTGAACAGAATTAGAAACCATTAATAAGAACGCGCTTAACTCAGCGTTACAGGCCAATTTTACTGCATTAAAGGAACAATCGTTGAAAGCCAAGGTTTAGATTGAGCAATCTGGAAAGATTAACAATGACCTCTATGGAAAGGTCATCTCTTTAAAATGCAAGAATGTGAATTAAATAAGTATTATTTCATAATACAGAGTGATAAGTGGATTTATGATGCTTACGCCAGATTAACAAAAAATAGTGCACCTATTGAAGTGCATAGATGAACTGGAGAATCACAAATGTGATTGTGCGCAAATGAGGCGTATGAAGTTGACACCTATATGCACAAAACTCCAGTCAGTAATATTCAACCACCCAGAATATGCCTAGGTCTTGTAGCAATTTTAGAAATAACTTCCAAGGTTACTCCTATTGTCAAATGAGTCTTTAGGCGGTAATCCCCTCCCAGTGGAGCCACATATTAATTTTGGAGTACACCAAACTACTCATGTTCCATTGGGATAACGCCCCTGCGTTTTTCAGACTATTTGAAATGATAATGTTTATATTTTTATGACCAAAAAAGGCAGTGACTGTAATAAACTGCCTTAACATTGTTTGTAAGAATCTGTTGTTACTCTATCTGAACGGGAAAATTGGACTTATAATGAGGCTAAGGGAGTTATTATGATAGAATTAAAAGCCCTAAGCGTATGTCTAATTTCAAGCAGAAAATTATAAGCATTAAATTATGAAAGGATGAGACTCTAACAGCTTTTTTGGACCAATTCTACCAGGAATCACAGATTCTGGATGATGTGAAAGTTTTATTAGATTTTAAATCACAAATAGTGATGTAAACGTCATTTCATCCCTATAATGATGTACATTGTATAATGGCTTCAGGGCTAGTGACACAGATGCCACAAACCAGATTGTGGATCATCTAAATATGTTAGGAGTCACTTGAAACCCTAATCAAACTTTTAAGACTATTCCTGTTAAAGACCAAAATTCAGTGAAATTTAGCAAGCCTATCAAAGAGCAACATAATTGAGTTGTGATGGGAAACAAGCTTGAAGAAAAAAAATGAATGGACAAGATGCAGGTCCAGTGCCATTACTATGGAAAACCTAAACATATCACCGCTCAATGTTGAAGCTAGAAACCCAAGGAGAAAGTTACTCTAGTCCATTTGAAAGAGAAAGAAATTTGTCAAGAATCAGAAAAAGGGCCTGCGGTCTAGATAAGAAACAATCTGGCGCCACAGTCAATTTTTCCCCTTTGATATATTAAAAGATATACATAATTTTTACCTATTAGTAGATGATAAAATTCCTGACTTGCTTTATCAGGTTGCTATATGGATGTGAATGCCATTGTCTGAGCCAAAGAAAAGAGGAAAGACCTTAGAATCATGTAAGAAGTGGCTTAGCTGTATGCTTGTAAGCTAGCAAACAAGATTAGATCTGCCAAAAACCTGGAGAAATTTGTCAATAAGATATTAGATGAGGCGAATATATCTCTCCCCATTAGCGCAATCAAGGAATCTTTCCTTAATTTATCCATGTAATTAATTCATAATCAAAATTTGGCAAATAATTCCGCTATTTAATCAGTAAATACCTTATTACAATACTCTAAGTGTACCAATGTGGACCTCATAACCAAATTAAGTGAGAGTACAGGTGATAACTTCAAACCCGCCAGCGCATCAATTTGTTCACTTGTGAGCCAGCTCTCATTACTTATTGCTGATCATCAAATTTCTCAACACGTTGAGATGATGGGCAACGCTGGCCTAACAAATAAAGAAAACCCGCAATTATACCTCCTTATGCCTCATGTTGCTGATGATCCTACCCTGCTGTTGTCCGCCATGGTTTTCCAGCTAAAGTGGGCTCCAGACAAAGGTTTCTCAAAGCTTCCTCACCTTCTGATATGGCTTTCCTAGGCTGTTAGCTGAGGTGCCATATAATAAATTTTTTAGTTTTTGATATTCTTTATATTTGGCTCATTTGCAAATAAAGATACATGACAGCTCCCCTTTTTTGGGTTGGTCACCACTAGTGATATTAAAAGTGAGTGCAGGTGATAATTAACAGTGGAACAACCATCAATATCATATCAACTAAATTGGTGAAATGAATGATGATTTCACCAGATCTAGACCACCAGAAGGAATATGGAATGGCCAGACCAAATACTAGAATATCCTGTGGAGCCTATAGTGCGCTGCCAATTTTGGTTCAATTGCTTGTGGTATCAGCTCCTGCAATAGTGTTAATTAATTAAAATTATGACATAATTATTGGGACAGAATTCTTGAGGAAAAATGGTGTGAAATGTGATTTTGAGGAGAATACCCTAACCATCTTGGGGAAAATCCTGCCTCTGGTATATCAGTGGAAAGGAAAACCGCTGCTAGCAACGAAGAGCAATTTTGCAAACTTGTACTACAATGAAAGCATCATTCTCATTCAGTACAAATTGGTTGGATGAAAATGGAGGAAAATTCTTAAGAAGATACTGTAAAATCGTGGAATACCCTTGAGGACAAAAACAACAAATACTATACCACCAGGAATGAAAATAATTATTAACACAGGCTTAATGAATGAAATCCCAAAGCAATTAAATGGTATAGTCGTCAACTCATGGAGGAAACCAAGGATGGACTATGGGTTGTGCTGGGGATAAAAATGCCAGGACACAGAGAACTAAGTGTGCTACTGTCTAATTTGGGGGACAAACCAATGAAGTTAGAGAAAAATCAAGTCATAGCTTTTCTGCATTTATCCCACTGGCAGAAATCAGTAAGTTCCATGACTTTGGAATATTAACTGAGATTGTATTACTGTTGGATGCTTCCAAAAGGGCTAACGTTTTGTTCAATCAAGAGCAGCTGGCTGATTTAGTAAAGAAGAAGCAAGAAGATGTGCTCCAAATTACCTGAGAGATATTGGGTGATATTTTCCCAAGGTGACCATGGCCTGGGTTTCACAAAAACGTGATCCATAAGGTTGACACTAGGGAGTATCCGCAGATAAGGATGTGACCTGTCCACTCGTCTAGGGCTTGTAAAACAGTGGTCATCAAATAATTAGCAAGATAAAAGAGCATGAAATCCTCATTCTATCATTGAGTTCATGGGCTATTCTGATCTTAATTATGAAAAAAGGATGGATCAGATTGAGTAGTGATCAATTTTGCCAATTAAATAGAATCACTAATAAGGAATTTTTTTCACTGCTGAGGATTGATGATGTGCTCAATTACCTAGGGGATGCCAAGTTTTCTTGGTGAAGGACTTGATTTTGGTATATTGGCAAATCAATTTTTGAAAAGAGGATAAAGAAAAATGCGCGGTTTTTCCTGTACAGGGATTGTACCAGCTTACCAGAATGCCCCAGTAATCAGGCAACATGCCAACAACCTTCCAGAGAGCAATGGACTCTATCCTAAGTGATTTAAAATTATCCTTCGCTTTGATATAATTAGATGATATCATTGTATTTAGCAGGACACTCACGGACAAATTTGGAGTACTTAAAAAGGAATATTAAAGCGCCTGGTGACTGTGAACTTTTAGAGCAAGCTAGGGAAATGCCATTTTTCAATAAAGAGCTTGATTACATGGTTCCTGTGATAAACTCCAGCAGGCTGCAACCCCAACATCAGAAAATTACGCCAATTGAACTGATGTTGATCTTAAAGAGTGTTCTAGGATACCAAGTATTTCTTGGTATGATCAGCTACTATTGCCAATTCATAAAGGATTTCGCTAGAACCATGGAGCCAATTTTTAGTCTCTCTTTCCACTTAGTAACTTTCCAAGCAATTCATATAGTTAATAAAAAAGTAAAACTTGTTCACCCACCGTAGTTTTGCTCTGATATCATCAGATTCCCCGCTGGCTGCCCCAGTGTGGGGCAGCGGCAAAACTCCACCTGCCATTTTCTGTCTGACAGGAAAACGTGCTCAGACTGGTTCTCCCAGTCATACCAAACCCCTGGAATGATTCGTTCTTCCCAAGGATCTTGACGCCCACCTTGCTTAATCTCAAGTGGTGACCCGCTGCCCCATGGTGCTCCCTCAGAGCAACACGCATTTCAGCCTTAGAGTCAAATATGGGAAACTATTCCAATACAATGACCAAGCCATTATTGAAATGTCTCAGGTGGTGATGACACCAGCCTGTTTTATTGACTTCTGCCCCTATAAGGGGCATTATAATCTTGGCTTCACTTGTGAAGCTGGTGCCGCCACTGCAGCAACGTGCCCCTGGTCTTCCAGGATACACCTCTTATAACAACATGAACCCAGCTCCCAGCGGACACCACCTTGGTGGTTCATTTTGCTGGTTTTCCTACCCACCTTCCCCCTGAGGTGTTCCACCAGGAGCTGATGGAAGGTTTGGCAGCCTATGGCTCCAACCCTATCCTGCAATATGTGGTCCCAAATGGGGCCACACGCCTCGCTGGGCCTTGGGCATATGCCACAATCTGCCCTAAAACAAACAAAATTTCCCCAATGATCCACCCTCGCGCTGCTATCCCCTCTTCCCCCACCCATCCGTTCTGGGCCCGCTTCAAGGGCAGATGGACGATTTGTCCATCCTGTTTCAAGTTAACAACTCAAAACTCAAGTGCCCATATCTAGCAGCATCTGATGGTACTGATAATTTGACCGATGGCCACCAATCCACTGACCACCCCTCGCCAATTCTGACATGGGGTATGATCCTACCTCCCCCTCCCCAAAAGCCTGTTGCTGCAGCTGCAACTGCAGCCACCAATCAGCCTCCACTTGCCCCAGTGCCACACATGATTCTTCCAACCAAGCGCAGGATTGGACCCCAGTTTGATCCCATGCAACCTCCAACAAATCAACCAATCTCAACCATACGCCTACTCCCCAATTCCATTATGCCAGAATCCATGGGAGTTTTTGGATAAAATTGACAAATCAGTTAAAATAATGAAAAACCATTACTGCAAGTTAACCAGTTCTGCAATGCAAAATGGGATGCAGAATTCCCCCTCATTTATATTTCCCAAAGCCAAATGCTGAACCATTCCACAGCGACCACCAGCTTGCAGTAAAAGCAGCCGCCACACCAGATTGCCGTCCCCTCCGCAAAGCTGCTGCCAAATCAGTGGCAGCACTCGTAGGAGGAATTCCACCTCCTATTATCCCAGAAAATCTTATATCAAAAAGTAAGATTAATGTAAAACAACTACACAAAAATGTCACTGATGCTATCCAGAACGTGGTAACTGTGGCATGGAATCCAAAAGCTAAGATTACTTTAAACAAATATTGACACGTTCATTAAACTACCAGACGCCTGCATTAAAGCCAAAAAAGCATTAGCTGAATATATTACTGACAATTTTATGGCCAGTAATTACTTGAAAGTACTAATCATCAGAGATATTGAACCACATACTGCCAATGCCCTGACGCCCCTGCTATCTGCCTTAGCACAAACCCTACTCTGGAAAGAGATAGCTGATGCCAAAGATGAGCCCCCAATTGCCCCTCCCCTTCTGCCATGGAGGGATAAGTGGTCTCCACTGCCCACCTGGTTGGTTGTTTTTATTTGGTACATTTCATTTGATTGCTCATTTGGGCGTTTTGTTTGAAACAATTAACTACGTTATTTTAGTTTAATTTTTTAGTAATTTTCATCCCCTGGTTGAATTACCTTAGTTAAATAAAAATCATGGAGCCATTATTCCACTTATTGAAGGATCTAAAAAGAATTTGTGTGGAATGATGAGCACAAGAAAATTAAATGAGTTATTCTGACATTTGATGACCAGTCCTGTTTAAAGTACCCAAAGTTTGATTGGTAATTCATTATTCAAACTGATGCTTCGTTGATGGCATTTTGGTGACATTTTGAGTCAAGTGGATGATGACAGGAAATAAAATCCAGTAACCTATGTGAGAAGAACACTAACACCAGCAGAAAAAAAATTAAACCATGGCTGAGCACAAATGCCTCATAGCAAGCTATGCATGCAAGAAATACCATGTGTCTATCCATGAAACACAAATTGAAGTGATTATTGACCCCTTGTCTTTATGCTGGCTCCATAACTTAGAGGAACCAGAGGGTAGATTGGACTGATGGGCTTTAAAACTACAAGCCTACGCTTTTGAGAAAATACAATAAGCCAGAGCAGCACATCAAAATGCTGATGGATTACCAAGATTGCCTGCTGTACAAGTTGTTTATCATCAAGTTGATGAGTTATTCCAGAGGATCATTGAAGGCTATGTTGAGGATGAGCCCTGAGAAATTCAATGTGCACAAAAAAAGAAATGGAAACACTGAGATGAAGATTGGACAATCATAAATATTGATTGACAGAAAATAAAATTTTCCTTAAGCCACCAGAACAAGCGGAAAATTGTCAAACAACACATAAGGTCGTCAGCCATGGTGGCTTAAGGAAAACCATGGACTATATTCAACGGTATTTTTACTGGGAGTTGATCAACTATGATGCCACTGACTACCTGGCCTTTTGCATGAAATACCAACTCTACAAGATTCATAAAAATTATAATATGTTACTGGCCAGTACGCCCTGGGTTTGCTTAGCACACAGTGTCAATAGACGTTATGAGACCTGTCATGGTTGGATGACATGATAGTAGGCACTGATGCTAGGAACAAGGCTGGGCGACAGGAGGCCCAGAAGATGAAGCTTCAGGCTCTTCCTGACTTGAAGCACACCTTAGATCGACGCTGGGTGCAAGCCAAGCAAGCCCAGGTTGATACTAAGGGTGTGCAAAACGCCCAGCCTCCTATTTCAGCTCAGGTCTTAAAACAAACGATTTACGTTTTGAATAAAGATGGTTCCATTAGCTTGGTTGGAGAACAAGGGTTCGAGTCCCACTCCAGCTATGAGATTTTGATTTCTGGTAAAATAAGGCTTCAATCAATTACTCGAGTGAAGGCCCTTTTGGTGTATTTTACCAAAACGGATGGAAGCATCTGTTTATTGGAATGTCAAGGCTTGGGCGCATTGCCACAGAACCCAAATTTCCCCAATTCATTTTAAATATGTTTTTGTGATCAACACTCCTTGTTGATCGACTTGCTTAATAAAAAACACCCCGTTATTTTACGTTTTCTAATGGTTCCTTGGGCAACCCTGGTGGTGGACCTCTTTGGGGAGGTCTCCAACCATGTAGGCCACTACCTTATCTCACAATTTACCAAGATCCCAGGGGCACCTGTGGGCCGCCCAGGTCCCCTCCAGATCGAGGCACCCAAAGCCCCTGACATCAAGCTGCACTTGATTATGGACGCCCCTCTGGGGTCCACTCAAGCGGTGTTGTTTCTTACTTACCTGGTATTTTATGTTGCTGTTTATATACTTGCCTGGGGTACCTTTTGTACTGGCACTGCTCAAGGTGCTTGTATTCCCATTTTTTAATGGCTAGTTCCCTAGCAATTTGGGTTTGCATCCCACATCACCTTGCTGGGAACGAGAGAGTTACAGATACTCTCTTGACATTAGTTGATCAATCTTTTTATTATACGTGCATAAGAATTATCCGTGTGGGACTTTTGTTATTAGTAAATTGGGTGTGCTGGCCATTTGTCACTGCCACAATGGTGCTCACCACAGCTTTCTCATTTGGTTTTGTACTAGTGCGTCTCAGCGTTATTCTTGCAATGACCAACTGGGAAGTACCCACCCTTCCTGCTCATACCTGGTGGTCTCAGACTTTTCGTGATCCTGAGATTGTGATTCCCCAACTTTCTCCCAAAATTTACTCGGAAATTCACCAGGCCTTAGCTTCCCTGGACTGAAAACCCTCGTTAGATAAAAGCAATTTGTCTGGTTCCCGTCCACTTTTGTGAGGAGTGGATCTATTGTCCCAGTTGTCTCCCAAGGCTGGGGACTGGGTTTTTGCGGTACTCCACACCCAGCCTCTCTTGTGGAATGCAATAGGAGGTTTGGAACAGGTCTTAGAGCAGAATCAACCTGATGAAGCCTCCTTCCATTCCCTCTTCAAGTTCTTTTCTCTGTGTCAAGTGGGTCATCCGCTGAAGGTTTACCTAAGTGATTTTGCAAAAAAGCCCAAGCGTTGCCCTTATCTGATGAGGTTAAAACGTCATTTCTCCATTCGACCTTGGATATATCAATATGTAACTCCCTGATTTTGAAGTCACCTCATTTCAAATTCGATCATCTTGTCAAAATCCTTTGGGGTGGTTTCTCCACCCCAACCCAGAAGGGGCCAGGTAATTTGGCTGTCATCAGATCAAATCATATAAATATGGGTGCCAAAAAGTCGCGCGCGCCTTTGGAAATGGGGGAATCTTATCCTTCAAATCCTTCGATGACTTCCAAATTTGGAACTGCACAGGGGTCTAGCCCCGAGAATGATGGAACAGTGTCAGTCAATTCCGCTGTGATGATGTCACCCATGGTCATCCCTATAAATACCGCCTCCTCAACTAGTGAGTTTTCCTTGAATCGTGAGATGCTTCCCACTGATTTCATTCCCATCTCGGTAGAAATTGGGAACATCCTAGGGTCTGAACCCATAATTAACAAAAAGGATTCCAGTATCATTTTTTCTCCCTGACACGTTTCCAAGGAGCATGCTGAGGCATCAGCTCTGGGCTTGGGGGTGATGTCCCTGGATAACGATGCACACCAAACCCTCAAAACGAATGAGGGTTCATTTGAACGTAAAAACGCGTTTTATAATGCAAGCGATTTATCTCAAAATGAACCGTTTTTTTGCTCATATGGTCTAGAGGAGGACTCAATTTCAGTTTATCAGATTACTCCTGAGAACCCTCGCTTGACCCCTACCATGATTAGGGGTTCCCAGGAAGTAGAGAAGGAACTGCGCCACAAATATAAAAATGTCTATGCACCTGTGGAAGGAAGGGTGGGATGTGGCATCAGTAGTAAGAGTGGCCCACTATCCTTCCCCCTTCTATGATTCCAAAACATACCCTGATGGCTTGTTCAAATCAGAAGAAGAATTTTCTGGTGAGTTGATGGCGTTTTCTGCGTTAAATAAATCCCATTCTGGATATTTTTTGTTGACTGCTACCCTTACATCCTCTTTTGGAAAATTCAGCACAACGATTTTGGTGGATACTGGTGCTACAAATAATTTTATTGATCAAAATCTTGCTGACTACCTTGAGTTGAGTTACTCACCAGGTGGTATGGTTAGGGGTGGGGCATCTCAAGGTATTCCCACACTGAATATCATGGAGCCCGTCAATTTCCAAATTGGTTCTTATCTATTGTCTGACCAGTTTCAAGCTATCAAAAACCTCTTGTTTCCCATCATTTTGGGGAATGAGTGGTGGCGAAAGTTTGATGTCAGAACAAATTTAAAAGAAAACACTCTAACCTTGTTTTTAACTAATGGTCACCAGTTAATTGTTCCTTTGTCAGAGGATAACGCCTCAGGTAAATTACCCCATTGGCTCAATATTCCCAGTTCATATCTTGCCCCTTTGTTGAAGCCCCTGTGGAACTTTCCTTACCTTCTTGTTTGAAGGAGTTGGCATCCTCCTTTGATGCAGCTTCAGCTAGTACGCTACCATAACATACCGAGTTTGATTGTGAATTTAAACTTACTGTGGATCTGGTGCGTATTTCTTCTCCCATATACCCATTGACTGTCTGGGAGGAGGAGGTTCTAGATGTATGGGTGAAGGAGCAGTTGGCCAAAGGTGCCATCTTCCAGCGTACCTCCCCTGTTTGTTCCCCACTGCTTTTTGTTGAGAAGGCAGATGGAACTTTATGTCCATGTGTCAATTATGGGAACTTAAACAATGTGACTGTACCCGACCTCCATCCCATCCCTTTAGATTCTCAGATTGCGCGTTATGTGGAGAGGGCAAAAGTCTTCTCCAAGATGGACTGCCTCAATGCGTTCAATCAAATCTGGATAAAGAAGGGCCAGGAGTGGTTAACCGCATTCTGTACCAGAAAAGAAATTTTCCAGTTCTGGGTTATGCCTTTTAGGCTTAAGAATGCCCCTGCCATCTTTCAACGCCGCATTGATGCTGCGTTGGGAGACTTGTTGGGGGTATGTGCGGTTGCCTACATGGATGACATTCTGGTGTTTTCCCCTGATCCTGAGTCACATGCAGTTCACCTTTGACAAGTAGTGGAGAGATTGAGGGCTGCATGCCTTACCCTCAAGATTAGTAAATGCGAATTCTTTAAGTCCCAGGTTACTTTTCTGGGCAACGTCATGTTTGACCAGGGCCATATGATAACTCCAGATAAGGAAAAGGCTATTTGGGAGTGGCCTACCCCCACCTCTGTCAAGGAATTGAGGAGTTTTTTGGGGACATGTACGTTTCTCAAGAAGTTCACATCCAGTCTCTCTGAGGTGGCAGCCCCCTTATATAAGGCTAGCGGGGCTAAGGTGCTTCAGTGGTCTCCCATTCTGGAGGATGCTTTCCAAGCGGTGAAGTGCACCTTATTATCCACATCCATCCTTCGCCATGTTGACCCTGCCAAGGAGTTCATTGTGTCCTCAGATGCTTCCAATTTTGCCATTGTTGCGGCCCTGTTACAAGTGGGAGAAGATGGGTTTGAGCATCCAGTGGGATATTTTTCTAGGAAAATGTCTCTGCATGAGTTAAATTACGCCGTATATGACAAGGAGTTATTAGCAGTGGTGGAGGCGCTGATTTATTGGCGTCACCACTTACATGGCTCTTCCCAACCATTCCGGGTATGCACTGACCACCGGGCCCTGTTGTATTACCATGCTCCACATGTTTTAACACCACGTCAGACGCGTTGGCATGAAACCCTTGCCCTATTTACATTTTCCTATGAGTTCACCAAGGGCAAGGAGAATGGTTTGGCGGATGCTTTGTGCCGCAACCCTGCTTTGGCTCCCAATCCAAAGGTGGTATAGATTCACAACACTCAGTTGATGATTCTCCCAGGTATGATTCTGCCTCAACTTCCTAAGTCCACGATACATACGCCAGCGCTCATGCCCTTGGAAAATGCAGCAGAATATAGCATGTTTAGGAAGGTAGTTATTTCTCAGCCATTATCAGCTGAATATGCTGTTGTTCTCGCTAAGAGTGCTCTGAATCAGGAGGACTTATCCAGGGGATATCACATGAAGGATGAGATGGTGTAGTTTCAGGGACGTCTATGGGTTCCTGCTGGACCACTGCGCTTGGAGATCATCCAGGGCCATCATGATGGAATCACTGTTGGTCATCTGGGAAAAGCAAAAACCTTGGACTTGATACGACGCACTTACAATTGGAAGGGCTTGCCTGTTCAGGTAGGGCGGTATTGCAAAGAGTGCTTGATCTGTAATCAGATGAAACCCAATCGGCAACCTTTAGCAGGGTTGCTGGTACCAGTTCAAAGGCTGAAGGACCCTGGACTTCCCTATCAGTGGATTTCATTGTGGAGTTACCCGTTCCAGATGGGTATGATGCAATCATGGTGGTGGTGGACCGCTTTACAAAGTTCGCTTACTTTATTCCTTGCAGAACAACTATAACTGCCGCTGAATTGGATAGGCTTTTCGTCACCCATGTATTTGCACTTCATGGGGTTCCTCAAGAAATTATTAGTGACCGGGGACCCCAGTTCACCTCCATCTTTTGGGAAGAGTTGTGTAAGACTCTTCAGATCCGCCCCTGCCGTTCAACAGCATATCACCCCCAATCTGTTGGGCAGACTGAGCGAGTGAATCAGTGTTTGGAAAAATTTCTGCGTTGTTACACCACCGCAGAACATTCAGATTGGGTTCCACACCTTCCCATGGCTCAGTTTAGTTACAACAACACTTTGCATTTCTCAATCAGTTGTTCACCCTTTTTTGCTAACCACGGCTTTAACCCTGCGTTTAACATGGAGCCCAGCTGTGGTTCTAAAGTGGAAGCGGTGCAGGACTTTGCAAAGACTCTCAAGAAGGTCCATCAAGGGGTGTCTACGAGTTTGGAGGCGGCTATGCTGGTTTATAAGGAGAATGCCGATGGAAAGCGCCGAGTGGGACCAGCATACAAGGAAGGGGATCTTGTGATGCTTGATGCTCGCAACATCCCTATCAAGCAACCATGCAAAAAGTTGGGTCCAAAGAGAATTGGTCCTTACTGGGTAGTTAGAAAGGTGGGATATGCCTCATACCAGTTGAATCTTCCCTCAGCGTTTCGGATCTTCTCCATCTTCCATGAAAGCAAGTTGACCCTGTTTGAAGGCCCTCCTCCTGTGACCCCTGAGTCTTATCTTGTGGATGGGGCACCGGAATGGGAAGTGGAGGAGATAGTAGCCTCTCGCCAGGTTAAGCGACGCCTTGAGTACTTGGTATCATGGAAAGGGTTTGACGCAGCAGAGAACAGCTAAGTTCCAGCACGAGATTGTGTACATGCCCAAGACCTGATTGAATCATTTCATAATCGCTTCCCTGAGGCGGCAGGATCTCAGCCAAAGCCAGCCGTTGCTGCTATGAAGTTGCCACCAGCACATAAGAACTTCTCCTTAGCGAATGCCCCTGGAGGGGGGTATAGCCCAAAAAGGAGGAGAGGGTAATGTCATGGTTGGATGACATGATAGTAGGCACTGATGCTAGGAACAAGGCTGGGCGACAGGAGGCCAGAAGATGAAGCTTCAGGCTCTTTCTTACTTGAAGCACACCTTAGATCGACGCTGGGCGCAATCCAAGCAAGCCCAGGTTGATACTAAGGGTGTGCAAAACGCCCAGCCTCCTATTTCAGCTCAGGTCTTAAAACAAACAATTTACGTTTTGAATAAAGATGGTTCCATTAGCTTGGTTGGAGAACAAGGGTTCGAGTCCCACTCCAGTTATGAGATTTTGATTTCTGGTAAAATAAGGCTTCAATCAATTACTCGAGTGAGGGCCCTTTTGGTGTATTTTACCAAAACAGATGGAAGCGTCTGTTTATTGGAACGTCAAGTCTTGGGCGCATTGCCGCAGAACCCAAATTTCCCCGATTCATTTTAAATATGTTTTTGTGATCAACACTCCTTGTTGATCGACTTGCTTAATAAAAACACCCCGTTATTTTACGTTTTCTAATGGTTCCTTGGGCAACCCTGGTGGTGGACCTCTTTGGGGAGGTCTCCAACCATGTAGGCCACTACCTTATCTCGCAATTTACCAAGATCCCAGGGGCACCTGTGGGCCGCCCAGGTCCCCTCCAGATCGAGGCACCCAAAGCCCCTGACATCAAGCTGCACTTGATTATGGACGCCCCTCTGGGGTCCACTCAAGCGGTGTTGTTTCTTACTTACCTGGTATTTTATGTTGCTGTTTATATACTTGCCTGGGGTACCTTTTGTACTGGCACTGCTCGAGGTGCTTGTATTCCCATTCTTTTAACGGCTAGTTCCCTAGCAATGTGGGTTTGCATCCCACATCACCTTGCTGGGAACGAGAGAGTTACAGATACTCTCTTGACAGGACCCCTGAGTGTCAGTACTGAAGGCGCGAAATACATCATAGTGACAATAGACCATCTGACAAGATGGTTAGAAACGAAATATTTGAGCAAATTGGATGCTAAAAGAATGGGAGAACTATCATGGACCAAGTAGTGTATTGCATGGATGTGCACAAGTTTTATTGAGTGACAACAGAACCAAATTTTCCTCCTTAAGTGATCCCAAGGCTGAATGAACTGATGGGAAACTAAAGAAAGTTGTCCGTTTCATATCAACCAGAAACAAACAGAATGGTAGAACGAGTCAATAGAATACTAGCTGTGATGCTAAAAAATTGTTTTCAGGGAAACTCCCACTTAGAGAACTTATCCAAGCTCAGTTATCTTCACCTATAATACCAGTTATCCTATGGTGACAGGTAATATGCTGTTCAAAATATTATATGGATAAAGAGAATTACCGCCAATTTTGTATTCTGACATAGAACCAGCATCAGAGATGAGCACTAAACAATACCTGAAATGACTGGAAAGTATTATGATTGAACTGCAATCACAGGCTTTTGATACATTGATGAAAATTATTAAAACGAAGATGACAGATGACATGAACTGACCAGCAATAAAAGATAATCATGTGAGGGATGGGATAGCCTATTGCGACATCCATAGTTTTGGAAGAAGGAATAAGCTTGATGCTTTGTGTCAGTTCCATTTGAGGTGATCCCAAAGTTGGCAACTTATGGCTATATAATTGTAGGAATCCAGCTGATGCTTGCTTGCTAGAGCTTGACGCCTTCTGTATTCCACAAAGTTTTATAAATAAAATTAAATGTAAAGGCATTAATAAAAATTAGATTTTATAAATTTATTATTAGCATTATAAAAGTAAAAAAAGACCCCCCTCAACATCCAACCATTTTATTATTTAGGGTATTTCAAGGGTTGAGGGGAATTTAAGGATATGATTAGAATAGCTTAGCCTAGTCTGAATTAGGAAATATGGGGGAATAGCGTATCAAAGCTCAGGTACTTACTTCATGGTAGTGGAACAAAAGAAGAGGAATTCTGATTGGCCAAAATGTACCCATTAGGTAACGTTTTTATGAACTTCAGCTAATCCCTATTTGAGAAATTTTTCACCTTGGGGGACCCCCGCCAAGCCTATAAAAGGGGAGTCCCTGCGTAGGCTCTGAAGGCTTTGTTGGGATTGGGGGAGTGCCTTCCAATGATCACCCCAAGGCCCGTCATCTGATTATAGTAATCCACCCAGTTGACTTTACATTGAGTGCCCGTGCAGGTTTTGAACTAGTGTTACCTCAATTAACTGGATTCCACCAAGTATCAGCCAGGGTCTTTTGGCCGATATCCTAGATATCATCATGTCTATTATTAAATACCTCTCAGTAACATCAGAAAATTGAAAATGGCTGACATTTCCTCTTTTTGGCTGAATTTGACCTAAATCATTCTTATTCTTTAGCTGTGAGGGCAAATTTCTGACATCACCCTTCAAGAATGTTGGGGGGATAATAAGGTCAGAGGAAACGGCCATGTACACGATTGATGGTAATACCTGTAGCTACAGATTTGATAGAGTACTCATTTCCTCTTTTGTAAGTGATGGTGAAGGGACCCTCCCATATTGATCCAAGCTTACTGCTTCTAGGAGTGATTAGGTTATGGTAGCATAATACCATATCAGACACTTGGAATTTAGGCAGGGGGTTTGGAGCTCATTTGCAGCTTGCCCTTCTTTAGTCACCATTTTGACTAATTTAGTCTTAGCCTCAGATTAAAGTTGGATGATGTGCTGAGCTAATTTGTGCATAACTTTCTCAGGTTCCTCAACTCTAGAGGATAATACATCTTTAACCAAAAGAGCAGGTAATCCTGGTTCCCACCCATACAAGACTCGGAATGGGGACATTTTCAAAATCTGATGATACTTGATCTGGTAAGCCATAAGGGCACTGGGTAAGAATTGATCCCAGTGAAGTGGATCAGAAGAGGCCATTTTGCGTAGGATGGATACCAAGCTTCCATTGGATCTCTCCACAGTCACATTGGTAGATGGATTGTATGGAGCTGAGAAAAGTTGTTGAGCCCCATGGAGGTGGCCAGGATTAGTACTACTCTAGAGGTGAAGTTTTTTCCATTATCAGAATAATACTTGAGGACAGCGTAATTGAGAGAAAATATTTTGATGTAAAAAGGTGGCTGTGGCCTTAGCCGTTTGAGCAGGAAGAGCTACGGCTTCCACCCACTTAGTTAAATGGTCAATGGCTACCATGATGAATCAGTTCTCACTAATAGTCTGAAGAAGAAGACCTACTACATCCATACTAATGGTGTGGAAGGGTTGTTGAGGGGTGGTTGGTTGATACTGATATCTAGTCTTGAAGCTGGATTGTTCTTTGCAAGTAAGGCAGGCCTCCAAGACATCAACGATAGATTCCATCATTCCATCTTAATTAAACCGTACTTTGATCCACTATAAGTTTTCTTAACTCCCCCATGACCTATGGTAGAATGAGCTTCTAGGATAGCAGGTACACGTTTGGATGGCCAAAGGTAAGGTAGCCATTTTGTCCCCACCTGCTTATACAACTTCCCGTTCTCCACTTTGGTATTATAGGAATGCTGGTCTAACATTTTCTGTACAGGCTCATCCTCATCTTCCCAGTTACTGGGGGTCATTAAGAGGTCATGTAGCCTCTCCGCCTCACTATTATCCAAGTGAAGGACTGGTAGCTGAGTCAACCCATCAACATTCATGTGACAGGTTCCAGAACGGTGATCAATCTTCATGTCATAAGGCTGGAGCTTTAGAGCCCAGAGAGCTAACCGTCCAGTAGGATCTTTCATGTTCTGTAACCATTTTATGGATGCGTAGTCAATAATCACAGTGAAAAGTACCATATAGGAAAGGGCGGTAATGCTTTACAGCTAACAAAACAGCAAGACACTACTTCGCCATAACACTGTAGTTACGTTCAGCCTTTGACAGCATCTTACTAAAGTATTATGCAGGATGATCTACACCGTTTTCATCCACTTGGGCTAAGATGGCCCCAATGGCATAGCCTGAAGTGTCAGTGAATAAGATGAAGTGTTTATTATAATTGGGATGCCTCAGGATAGGACGTTGTTGAAATAGCTGCTTCAACGTCTCAAAAGCGGCCTTCTATTCCACTCCTCACTGAAAAGGGGTGTTTTTGTCAATAGCTTAACAAGGGGTTTTGCTGAGCTTTCTGAACTTGGGGATAAAATGAAGGTAATATCCTATCATCCCTAGAAATACCTGATCATACCGTAGATTTTTATGAGGCGGAATTTTTGAGATGGCTTCAACTTATCTTGGATTAGTTGAATTCCTTTTTGAGAAATGGAAAGGCCGAGAGAATCCAGTTTCTTTTAAAAGTACATTTGGAGGGCTTTAACTTGATATTTGATTTATGTAGTCATTGAAACAACTCCTTTAGGTGATCAAGATGCTCGTTGGAAGTTTTTAAAAATACTGTGATATCATTGAGGTAGACAATAATGCAACTTAACTTCAGGTCCTGCATGATATGGTACATTGCACGCTGGAAAGTTGCAGGTGCGTTGCACAACCTTTGAGGTAATTGGGTTGGTTGGAAGAGACCCTCACTACAAATGAGAGCACATTTCTCCTGGTCCTCAGGGGAGAGATCCGTTTGCCAATAACCGCTAGCTAAGTCCATGGCAGAAAAGAAATTAGAGCCAGAGAGTTGGGCCAAGGTGTCATCAATGCGAGGGAGAGGATAACTATCCTTTTTTGTGAGGTTATTTAACTTGCTGTAATCCATGACTATCCAATGACCTCCGTTTTTCTTTTTTATTAGAAGGAGAGGGGAAGACCAGGGGCTTCGTGAAGGAACTAGAAACCCCGCGTCTAATAACTGTTGAATCTCTGTCCTCATTTGCTGTTCTTCCAATTTTGATATGCAGTAAGGTTTTGACTGAATGGGATGGGCATCACCCACATCAATGGAGTGGCACCAGCCCTTCATGTTGCCATAGTCGTTATCTGATTTGGAGAATATGTCACTATAGTCGTCAAGGAGAGTGTTATTTTTTCCCATCTCATCTGGGGTCAGCTCCTCCAAGATATGGACGTTGAGTAAGGCACACACCAGGTTATCCGTTGACAGGCCCATATCCATCATGGAACCAATGGAGTGAATTTGTTCAATGTTCTCCACAGGAACTAACAAGCCTCTGCCAATCTCCTGGTGTTTTTTTACAACTATGTTCTGTGAGGTGAAGTTCCCTGATAGCAAAGTAATGGGCCTTTGGTAAGCTGGGTCAAGAAAAGCCAGGCAATACCTGAGGCTCCAAAGGACTAACGCCCTCAATATTAACGAGATGCAACAAACAGTAACGTGGTATTTGAAGCTTGACTTTTGTGTCAACCACTCGTTGTTCACCAGGCTTAATCACGACCTCATCTGCAGCATAAAAAGTGATACCTTCCTAAGCATCCACTGAATTGGGCAATCTCTTTGTGTTGAGCTCAGAAGTGGTATAAGACAAAGTTATAGCTGAGAGGGGATATTTAACCAGGCAAGAGTACTCGTGCTTACTGCATTCTTTATTGGATAAAACTGACGAAACTTCATAGTTGAGTAACTAGAGGTATCCTTGCTTCAGGTTGATTATTCCCTCATACTCAATCATAAATTGAGTGCCAATGAGCATATCATACGCGTTGTTAACTAAAGCCACAGCAGGAGCAGATAAAATAAGCTTAATGACTTGAATGGAAAGGAAAAATATGCCCTAATAGCACGGGTATTGTTGGGGCCAGCGGTTCCAAATCCTTGCGTGTACTTCAAGTCAGGGGCTAGCTTTATCTTCTTGATAAGCATAGTGGAGATCACGTTGACTGGGGAGCCAGTGTCCAAGATGGCCAGTATCCGGACCTTATGAATGACCACTTCAACCTTAGTGAGCGTTCCTCCAAAGTTAGTCCACAAAGCTAAGACCTCCTTGAGCCGTAAGGTGGAGGTGAGTTTTTTAGCAGTCTCAGGGAAATTATTCATGATGGATCTTATGGGATGAACATTCTGAAGAGGTCGAATCAAACCAGCTAAGAATTGATCACCATCGCTGGTAGATTCAATCCCTTTTGGACACCCTAGAATTTGACTGAGGTACGTTTCCTCAGGAACAGAGGTCTCGTCTACTCCTCCAGCGTTCAAATGATCAGGAACCTCTACCTCTGCGGGGGCTCCCAATATATAGTAACCAAAATCATCATAACCCCCTCAGATTCGTCCCCAAGGGTATTCTCAACAACTGGAAAGGCCGCGATGGAGATAGGAGAGCTGGCCACAGGAGATTGAATAGCCTTAGGGAACGCTTTTACCAGCTTAGCTTGAGGGGTAGGCAAAGCTTTAGTGAGCTTATGCGGACAGATGGTTGTTACTACCTTACAGAGCTCTGATTCATAAGTAATGATACCCTTTTTAATCCATATGGAGGGGGCAGATTTTATAGGGAGGATAGGCACAGGAGGGCTTACTCCCAACTGAACAACTAGCGGTAGCTCCTCAATAGAGAGAGCTGGAGGGTTCACCTCAACCTCCTTGGTTGTTGCACATGAATGGAAATTGGCAACTTCTACTAATGCCAACTTTAAATCACGGATAGCTTTGAAATGGCTTTTCATTGAGATAATATGCCTGGCTTGAGAGGGCTGAGAAGCTAACCCAGTTAATAGGGCGGTGATAGCATCATTTAGGGTGAGCATGTTAGAGGTTGTTAACCTTTGCACAGCGAGGTAAAATTGTTCAGCAAAGGCAAGGAGCAGTTCACCCTCATACATGCTAAGGCGCATAAAGACCTGTTTTTCCCTGAGTAAACTCTGCTTTGATCTGAATTCAGCTAAAAGAGCCTCCTTCACCTCTTCCCAAGTGTGCGAAGGGTCCAGGTAGGGCACTATCCTCTCTTGCGCAGGCGGCTTGAACAAGGAAGGATGAGTTAAACTTTTTGTTTATCAGTTGTGCCATGCATGGCAACTTCATAAATGTACAAGAAAGTAGCAATGCTTCCTTCGCCAGGTGTCTATTTTTCTTTTAGAGGGAGTTGTAAAGGACGCTGCTCTAGCTCTTCAAGAGGGGATAAGGCTATGGCGAGTTGCTTCTCAAGAGCAATGATTCTGGTTATCTAAGAATACCCTGTAGTGAGCACCATTTTGTAGGAATCCAGCCAATGCTTGCTCACTGGTGCTTGA
This sequence comes from Massospora cicadina, assembly GCA_022478985.1. NCBI lineage: Eukaryota > Fungi > Entomophthoromycota > Entomophthoromycetes > Entomophthorales > Entomophthoraceae > Massospora > Massospora cicadina. The sequence goes on along the minus strand of JAKSZP010011826.1, from coordinate 302,792 downwards.
CGCCTGCTGGATTCCACAAAGTTTTATAATTAAAATTAAATATAAGGAACTAGTAAAAATTGGATTTTTATAGATTTTATTATTAGCGTGATATAGGTAAAAACGACCACCCTTAACATCTGACCAATTATTTAAAGTATTTTGAGTTGAAAGGAATTTGAGAATATGTACAGAATATCTTAGCTAGTTTGAATTAGAAAAATATGGGGAATAGCATATCAAAACTCAGGTACTTGCTTCATGGTAGTGGAACAAAAGAAGAGGAATTCTGATTGGCCAAAATGTACCCATGAGGTTACGTTTTATGAACTTCAGCTAAACCCATTCAAGAAATTTATTTCACCTTAGGGGACCCCCGTTAAGCCTATAAAAGGGGGAGTCCCTGCGTAGGCTCTGAAGGACTTTGTTGGGATTGGTGGAGTTCCTTCCATTGATCACCCTAAGGTCCGTCGTGTGGTCATAGTAATCCACCCAGTTGATTTTACATTGAGTGCCCGTGCAGGTTTTGAACTAGTGTTACCCCAATTAATGGGGTTCCACCAAGAATCAGCCAGAGTCTTTTGGCTGATATCCTCGTAACTGTCATGTTGTTATTATTAAAATACCTCTTAGTAACATCAGAAGATTGCAAATGGCTGACATTTCCTTTTTTTGGCTAAGTTGACCTAAATCAAGCTTATTCTTCAGTTGTGAGGGCATATGTCTGACAATAATTAAGAACCTCAAAGATGGTCATATAGTAAAACAGGTCCATACAATATCTCAAGTATTGGATCAAGGGAATTAAAGTTGTGTTATTATTTAAAGGACCACTGAACTTACTAAAAATAGGTTAACTCATTTCTTTTGGTTAAGTCCCAGGATGGGACCACTGAACCATGATATGTGATTAAGTCATAAAAATAGACCACTTGAATCTTTAGATTTATTAAGTTTCACTTAACTAAATCATTACCACAATTAAACCCTTATACGACGCTTTAACACCTACATTTGTTGTTTAGCCATCTGCCCAAACCTATTCTTTGATGTCCTTGGCTCCGCCGCCTGTCACCCCAGTGTGGGGCAGCAGTGCACCCCCACTTAGCGTTTTCTGCCCCGTGAGCAAGCGCGTTTGGACGGGCTCAAAGAGTCCGCCCACTGCTTCCAACCATTTTGTCCCCCCACAGGACTTAGCGCTCCACCTGGCGCGCGTCCACCCTTCTCGCCCCCATCCTCTCGCCCTCCCTCGCTCTGCCATTCTCTATTGCCTTAGAGTGGACTATGGGCGTTTGTTCCCATATGCTGATAAGGCAATTATTGACCTAGCCACTGCGGCCTTTGTACCAGCTAGCTTTATAGAATTCCGCCCTTTTAAGGGCTACATTGACGTTGGGTTCCAATCTGAGGAGGATGCTGAAGCGGCAGCACAAACTCCTCTAATTTATAAAAAAACCCCATTCCCACAACCTGTACTCGCCTCCCTTCAGACACCACGCTGGTGGTATCCTTTGCAAATCTACCATCTCACCTTCCACCCCAGTTTTTGTATGACCAGTTGGTCGCGGGGCTCATGGCTTATGGCACTCAGCCCAACCTCATCTTTGCCATTCCATCTGGTGCGGAGCGCATTGCTGCTCCTTGGGCAACAGCCACCATCATACCACACCACCCTACCATAGCCCAACAAATCCCACCCCGCGCTAGTGTGGCTGCAGCGCCTGATCATTTCTTTTAGGCTCGAGTCAATAATGGTAGGCAGATTTGTTCCCTCTGCTTTGGCCTCAACCAAGCAAAAAGAGCATGCCCTCAGGCCAAGTCCACTGCTGCGGCTTCTGAGCCCCCCTCTGGAGGTTCAGTATGGGGCGCTTTGCTGCCCCCTCCCACCCTTAATTTCGTTCAGCGGGCCCACATGGAAAATCAGCCCCCCCAAAACCTCCAGCCTCACTCTCCCACCTAAATCTACCCCAGCCAATCAGAGCAATGCTTGGACCACCATTGGCACCCAAGCAGCTGCCCATTCTCCCAATCCCACCCACCCAAATTCGAACGCCACTATTCCAGTAAACCAAAATCCATGAGATCTATTGGCTGAAACTGACAAATCAGGTAATGTCCTCATTAGTAAGCATACAGGTCAACCTCTCTGCCAAGGTGATTATGGTCAGGAGGAATTTTTCCTTCCTGACTTTGATGAAACCTCTACCCCTCAAAATTTTGTTCCTCTGCCCAATACAGCCCCCTTCCAAAATGATCACCACCCCACCTTGGCTGCGGTGGCCTCTCCTCACTGCCTGAAACTACGCACCGCGGTGGCCCAGTCAGTGGCTCAGCTCCAGCATGGCCTGCCCACCCTCTTCTTCCCCCCCCCCCGACTTCCCTAATTCTCCCTGCAGTGACATCTCAAAACTATTTGATGATGCTGAAATTGCTGTTATGAATGTTGCAACGATTGCTTCATTCAACCCCTCAGCCAAAATCACCCACCACAGTATCTCCCTTTCCACCCAACTTCCTGAAGCCCGCAAAGAAGCTGAAGTTCTCCTCGCAGCTTTTGTTGAAACACTTTCCTGTCATTATCTTGATGCAGAAGAGGAAAATCCTACTACACTGACCTCAACCCCCACTATGCGGATGCCCCAACACCCTGGCTCTCTGCTCTGATCTGGTACTGTAACCAACATCCCATGATCGAGGTGGGTCTTTCTGAAAACCAACCCCCGACCCCTCCTCACCCTCTGCCATGGTGGGTTAGCAGTTTCTGCTTCCCACTTGGTTAGTAGTTTTGTTTTTTCATTTTGAGCGTTGTGTTCGGTACTGTCCATCCCCTGGTTGGCGTACCTCAAATAAATTGAAAAATAGACCTCTTGACTGTAATAGCTGGTTAAGTCAAAAAAGTGAACCTCTGAACCAGAGTAGGGAAACGAAAAGATGGACCTTTGAACCTACTTATAGGTTAAATCTCATTGCAAAAAAGATAAAAATAAATAACAAAAATTACAAAAATTACTTATGATATAAATCATAAATAAAAAATATATAAAAAGATAAATATGTAATACTAAATATCAATTTTTATTTTTCACCATCAAAATCATCTGGTGGTTTTCCCTTATGTTATCAGTAGGAACAACTTAGGTTGAAACTAATTCTAATGTGAGTATTCTCAAGGCTCTGGAATGAGCAAGCATATTGGAAGGATCAGGATGGGTCAAATTGGATCCGCTGTAAAAGGCCCTAAGATCAAAGCCCAGCCTGGGGGAATACGGGACTAAGGAATCATGGAAGCCGCCCAAGAAGACCCTTTAAATGACAAAGTGCCATATAACCCTACCCTGGAGGAATACAGGATTTCCGGACCTTTTATAGGTAACAACAACTGAACTAGGCTGGTTAACATGGGGCCATGAGAAGTACTCTCTGCAGAGGTGACAGCAAGGAGAATAAAGAAAGAAAACATGTTATTAAGAAAGATTACTCAGAGATGCATTAAGAAAGGAAAGGTGATGGACTAAGAGAAGTACAATAGAAACCATGGTGGTGGACTAGTCTGGATTGATGTGCATATTCGTTTCAGAAAAATCTTCATTGCTGGATAATTTGGTCAAGTGGGGGTGTTTTTGAATTTTGATATGCTCACAATACCCAGCTTAATTAATTTATAATACATCTGCTTGTCCACTAGGGGATTCATCCTGCTAGTAGATACAGGAATGTCAGAATCTGGTGGTTGACTCAAAAATAAACCTTCAACAACCATCAGATTTGGCCAATTATCCTTTCAACGCTTGAGCTAACGCCTATTGCAATTATACAACTTGGGCTGATTATCTCAATGAGAATTTGATCAAGTAATTTATCAGTTGCTTGGCCCAAATATTCTTTCATATTATGGCTGATTCTGATGCATCAAATCTCAGCAATTGGTCCCAATTATAAAAACACAAACCATTTAACCGTATACAAAGTAATTTGGGGATGACCCAAAGTTACGTTTAAAAGTCCCATGGACAATTAAATGAATGAACAACATTATCAATTTTCCGCTTGATGGCGAAATCTGTATGTCAATACATGTAATTGGCATGATAGCACTTACGTGGACCACCCAAAGGGGGTTACTTAAGGTTATTGAGAAAGAGGCCTGCCGACGTCCTGATCAAAGGTGCATCATTTTCTTCAATTGAGGCCAAAAATTCACAGAAGGTGTGTCTTGTCAGCAGTATGATGAATATAAAATCCTGAAGATCCTAGGACAACTTTGCGTGCTTTTATCACAATTTTGTACCTGAAATCCTCCCAATTTTGGAGGATTTTATCACCAAAGAACCTAATATTAGGTTTCAGTCATAGGATGAACTGAGTGGCAAAATAGCAGTTAAATTTTGTGCTGGATGTGGCCAGGAGATGCCCTAAAGGTATAAATACTGGCCCCTGGCCTAAGACCATTATCAAATAATATAGCTTATAATAAATTTTTATTAATTTTATCCTTTTCCTGGTTTTTTATCCCTAATCCAACCTAGGAGAAGTGTTGACAAACTGGAAGGACCGAATCCTCAGTTTGTATATAATCCTGTCTTGGATGAAGTTCCTGATTACAAGAAAAATTTCGCTTGAAATTGGCCAGAAGAGTCGAAGTGAATTTTATAGCCCTAGTGAGTTAATAGATGGGTTGAATCCCGTAAACCACAGGCATTATTGAGGATCTTACATCAGAACTTTAGCCCAAATAGATGTTCAGGAAATTAATTTCCAAGCAAGCAATCCTCAGATTTTGAAAGCTGGTGCTCACTCAAAGCCTATGACACTCTCCAATATGGATTCTAGTAACCAATTCCTGGCAGATTCGGCCAGAAGAAACAGCGACGTTGAGATGGAAATTAAAGTCAAGGCCATCTCAGATTATTTTTCAGTCAACACGAATCTGCAATTGATACCTCCTACACCTGTAATCTTGTCAACTTGGGGGAGCTCATGCAGCAAAACCAATAGTCCTGAATAAAGATGAGGATGAGCCTTGAACAACAAGGAGTTTTCAAAAATTTGGATGGTTGTGTCGAGATTGCAGGCCAGAAACACTGAACTTACTCAGGAAATCTGGGAGCTCAGAATGCAATTATCAACTGCAAATTCCCAAGTAGATAGTATGGGCAAAGACATTAAGAGAATAGCAGCTAATCAAGCTTTATTTGAAGAAAAGCCTAACAACCTCAAAAAACAAAGCAGCCAAAGCTCACCCAGCTTTGAAAAAAGAAAAGTAGGAAAAAACACTGTCCATTCAGCCAAAAAACAGTTTGGAAAAACTAAGGGCCAAATTCAGGCATCAGAATCCAGTAGTTCAGAGCAATATTATCAAACTGAATCATTTTAAATCGACACCAATGTAGAAACTGATATCTTGAACATCTGTTCTATGCTTAGAGTACTGGCAGCAATCCTGACTCCATACACATCCCAACAGGAAAGAGGGCTGATTATGAGTTATGATACACCAAGACGCTCAAGAAGTACAACCCCTGTGGCCAAAACAGGGCAAGATGATTTCAAACCAATGAATCTACCAAAGTTTGATAAGGATGGAAACGTTCACTCTTTCCTCAAGTTATCTGAAAAAGCAATGAGAGGAGCATCAGACCATGCTAAAGGATTGGCACTGATTAGCTCACTCAATGCCCAAAGCTGTGACCCTGTTGTTCTCTATTTGGGTGACAATTGGTCCTATATGGATGCCAAAATTGCTATACCAAACAGTTTGGAGGGCCTAAGAAACTAGAAACCTGAATAAGAGAGCTTCTTAATATCAAATTCAAACAGAATGAGACTGTTAAGGACTTTGCGGATAGATTCTTCCATGAGGCACAAGTTCTGCATGGGTGCAATGCAATAAATAAGTTTGACGCCAAGCTTGCAAAGGAGCATGCGATTATGCCCTTCCAGAAAAACTTCACAATGTCATGTTGCCTGCATTCAATAAAAATTTGGAAATCCAAGAGCTCACCAATTACTTATGAGGCTGTTCCCATAATTTTAACACACCTAATCGGTCCAAAGATCATTAAAAAATCGTAATTTTCAGGCCGAAAAAACAACACGATGTCCAAAAAGGGGAAAAATTTCAAAATATGAACCAAAAATTTGAGCAAAAACAGCAAACCGGGTCGATTACATGCTAAAAAGTGTCAAATGGGGCACTTTGATAACCAATGCTACAGATGGTCCAACAAAAAGCCTGGGGTCAACTTTGCTCTGGAAAATTAACAGTGACTAAAGGCGGGAAAAGAGCAGGTGAAGTAGAGGTGGATTGCCCTCAAGCCACCAATTTTCAAAATGTTCCACCTGATCCTGATGAGCTCTTTATGGCAGAAGATGTTGCTAATAATAACCTCCATCATATTGTGGCTAATGATGTCATGATGGACACTACTCAAGCCACATCAAAAGCAACTAAACCCTTAAAAATTACCAAGGAAGCCCAAACTGAAGTATTAAAGCCCTACGCAAAGCAGATTATTGACCAGGGTTTTAACCTCCAACACAGATGTTTGACTGACCTGCCTAAACTTAGCAAGGTTCAAGCAGCCATTCCCATGAAGATCTTAGCAGATAACTTCCCATATATTTGCTCAAGTCTGAAATCACACCTGAAATTGGGCAGCAGCCAAAGAATTTACACAATAAATACTTCTGGAAACTACTCTGGATGTACTTATTGAACATAACCGTGAACAAGGTGCAAGTTTAGGCCATTGTTGATAGTGGCTCTCCTATCATTATATTCAGTACAAAATTGATTAAAAAACTGAAAATTGCGCATGATGTTGCTCACTGCCAGGAATATGGAACCTCTGGAGCTCATACCACCAAATTACTGGGCGCCTACAGTACCCTACCAATCTGATTTGGATCCATTGTAGTAACAGCACCTGCCATAGTATTGCCAAATACAAACTATGATATCCTAATAGACTGATTTCCTAAGAAGATATGGAGTTGTTACCAATAATAAGGATGATACTCTCACCATTCTTGGCCAGACTATTCCACTTTACTATAACAGGGATAAGACAATTGAGAAAAAGAAATCTGGCCTATTCATAAATCTGGCCTACAAAAATTGAGTCATCCCAATTGAGTATTCCAAAACTTAGTCAAATTAAAACCACTTCCCACTCAGATTGATGAGTCAAATGGCATTCCACTTTGATCAAATCAGACAATCACTATACCATCCAGAGAACAAATAATTGTCCTGATGGGACTAACAATTAATACCCCAGAAGGATTTTATGGTAAAAATATATCAACCATGGTCTAAATCCTGATGCAAACCAAACATTGCCCCTGATATTATCATTTCAGGCCACAAAGAAATACATATCTTGTGTGCAAACCTACAAAATTGGCTCATTTCCTCAGGCGACATCAAATAATTGCTTTTCTGCATCTGTTCCCTACCACGAAAATTCACTAATTCATTGAGTTTGGAACTTTTGTCAAATTAGGGCTTCCTGATAAGGACCAACTCAGCATAAATAATGTTGTCCATATGGCTGATTTAAGAAACTTGAGCAACTCTGAGAAAGGCCAAGCTCAGGAGGTATTTTTTAAATATTGAGAAATATCTACACAAGATGATTTTGACCTGGGTTGTGCTAGTGGTGTCACCCACAAAATCGATACTGGAGGTCAAAAACCTATTCGATTATGCCCAATTAGATGCTCAAATCATTAGAAGAAGCAGTATCCAAGGAGATTAAGGAACTCCCCAATCATGGCATACTAGCCCTTTCAAAAAGTCCATGGGCAGCACAAGTTTTAATATAGAAAAAGGCCTGAGATCAAATGGACTTAAAGAAATGCTACCCTCTGGCTGAATTTGAAGTTAACAAAAAAGTTTTATTCTGCAACACCCATGGATTGGGCCAAATGCAAAAGTTAGATCGCATCTGGGTTGGGCCATTCAAAGTGATTGAGAAAACGTCTAAGTTCATATGAACCATCAAAGATATTAGGACCGGCCATATATATTACTGAGTCCATGCATAATTCCTAAGGAGGTTTAAAAAGTGGCCCAATTAAGGAAAATGTGAAAAAAACAAAGCATAAAAACATAAAATGCAAAAACAAAACCAAAACTCAAAAAAACAAAAAAAAACAAAAAAAACAAAAAAAAAAATAAAAATAAAAATAAAAAAAAAAATACTTATAGTTCTATACTTATTGATTTTTAGTTTGCACTTGAGGTTGGGGATGGGATCCACCTTCAGACTTGATGGGCTTTCAGCATGACATTCTTCAGACCCATCAGCCAGTCCGGCCAAAGTTACCAAATAGAAAAACCAACTCCATTCTTGTCAGGCGTTCAGACTGATAAGAAATGACCAACATAGGCTAATTGGAATCTTAGGGCTTATGTTCAAGTCAAGAGGGGGAAAATGTCAGATTCTGGTAGTTGACTTGAAAATAAACCTTTGACAACCATCAGATCAGGACGATTATCCTTTCAATGCTTGAGCTAACGCCTATTGCAATTATACAATTCATGCTGATTATCTCAATGTCAATTCAATCGAGTAATTTATCAGGCGCTTGGCTCCAAATATGCTTGCATATTATGGCCGATTATGATGCATCAGATCTTGGCAATTGGTCCCAATTATCAAAACACAAACCATTCAATTTATACAAAATGTAGGGATGACTGAAGTTACATTTAAAAGTCCCATGGACAATTAAATAGATGAACAACCTTATCAATTTTCCACTTGAGGGCAAAATCTGTATGTTGATAGCGTAATTGGCATGATAGCACTTATGGTGACCACCCAAAGGGGGTTACTTAGGCTATCAAGAAAGAGGCCTGCTAACGTCAAGATTAGGGGTGCATCATTTTCTTCAATTGAGGCCAAAAATTCACAGAAGGTGTGTCTCGTCAGCATTATGATGAAACTAAAATCCTGAAGATCTTAGGACAATATTGCATGCTTTTATTGCAATTTTCAATTTATTTGAGGTACGCCGACCAGGGGATGGGCAGTACTGAACACAACACTCAAAACGACAAAACAAACTACTAACCAGGTGGGGAGTAGAAACTGCTAACCCACCATGGCAGAGGGTGAGGAGTGGTCAGGGGGTTGGTTTTCAGAAAGACCCACCTTGTTCAAGGGATGTTGGTTACAGTACCAGATCAGAGCAGAGAGCCAGGGCATTGGGGCATCTGCATAGTGGGGGCTGAGGTCAGTGTAGTAGGAGTTTTCCACTTCCGCATCAAGATAATGATGGGAAAGTGTTTCAACAAAAGCTGCGAGGAGAACTTCAGCTTCTTTGCGGGCTTCAGAAAGCTTTGTGAAAAGGTAGATACTGTGGCGGGTGATTTTGGCTGAGGGGTTGAATGAAGCAAGCGTTGCGACATTCATAACAGCGATTTCAGCATCATCAAATAGTTTTGAGATGTCACTGCAGGGAGATTCAGGGAAGTTGGGGGGAAGAAGATGGTGGGCAGGCCATGCTGGAGCTGAGCCACTGACTGGGCCACCGTGGTGCGTAGTTTTGGGAAATGAGGAGAAGCCACCGCAGCTAAGGCGAGCTGGTGGTCACTTTGGAAGGGGGCTGTATTGGGTAGAGGAGCAAAATGGCGAGGGGTAGGGGTTTCATCGAAGTCAGGAAGGAAAAATTTTGCCCGACCATAATCGCCTTGGCAGAGAGGTTGACCTGTATGCTTACTAATGAGCACATTACCTGATTCGTCAGTTTCAGCCAATAGATCCCATGGATTTTGGTTCATTGGAATAGTGGCGTTTAAATTTGGGTGGGTAGGATTGGGAGAATGGGCAGCTGCTTGGGTGCCAATGGTGGTCCAAGCATTGCTCTGATTGGCTGGCGTAGATTTAGGTGGGAGAGTGAGGATGGAGGTTTTGGGGTGGGCTGATTTTCCATGTGGGCCCACTGAACGAGATTGGAGGGTGGGAGGGGGCAGCAAAGCGCCCCATACTGAACCTCCAGAGGGGGGCTCAGAAGCCGCAGCAGCAGATTTGGCCTGAGGGCATGTTCTTTTTGCATGGTCGAGGCCAAAGCAGAGGGAACAAATCTGCCTACCATTATTGACCTGAGCAAAAAGAAATGATCAGGCGCTGCAGCCACACTAGCGCAGGGTGGGATTTGTTGGGCTATGGTAGGATGGTGTGGTATGATGGTGGCTGTTGCACGAGGAGCAGCAATGCGCTCCGCACCAGATGGAATGGCAAAGATGAGGTTGGGCTGAGTGCCATAAGCCATGAGCCCCGCGACCAACTGGTTATACAAAACCTGGGGTGGAAGGTGGGATGGGAGATTTGCAAAGGATACCACTAGCGTGGTGTCTGAAGGGAGGCGAGTACGGGTTGTGGGAATGGGGTTTTTTTATAAATTAGAGGAGTTTGTGCTGCCGCTTCAGCATCCTCCTCAGAATGGAACCCAACGTCAAAGTAGCCCTTAAAAGGGCGGAAGTCTATAAAGCCAGCTGGCACAAAGGCCGCAGTGGCTAGGTCAATAATTGCCTTATCAGCATATGGGAACAAACGCCCATAGTTTACTCTGAGGCAATAGCGAATGGCAGAGCGAGGGAGGACGAGAGGATGGGGGCGAGAAGGGTGGATGCGCGCCAGGTGGAGCGCTAAGTCCCGTGGGGGGACAAAATGGTTGGAAGCAGTGGGCGGGCTGTTTGAGCCCATCCAAACGCGCTTGCCCACAGGGCAGAAAACGCAGGTGTGGAAGCACTGCTGCCCCACACTGGGGTGGCAGGCGGCAGAGCCAAGGACATCAAAGAATAGGTTTGGGCAGACGGCTGTGGATAAATAAACTTAAATTTAAAATCGCTCAAAAGTGACTTCGAGCAGTCAAAGAAAGTCCCTTTTATTGCAATTTTTGTACCTGAAATCCTCCCAATTTTGGGAGTATTTTGCTACCAATGAACCTAAGAAAAGGTTTCAGCCATAGGCTGAACTGAGTGTCAAAATAGCTGTTGAAATTTTGTGCTGGATGTAGCCAGGAGATGCCCTAGAGATATAAATACTAGCGCCAGGCCCAATGACCATTATCAATTAAATAGCTTATAATAAATTTATATTTAGTTTATTATTTTCCTGGTTTTTTATCCTGAATCCAAACTAGGAGAAGCATCAACAAACTGGAAGGAACGAATCCCAGTTTGTATATAATCCTGTCTTGGATGAAGTTCCCGATTACAAAGGAAAAATTATGCCTGAAATCAACCAGAAGAGTTGAGGTAAATTAATAGGCCTAGTGTGTTAATAGATGGGTCAAATCCCATAAACTACAGGCATTATTGAAGAATCTTACATCAGAACTTTAGCCTGAATAGATGTGCAGGATATTAATTTACAAGCAAGCGATCCTTAGATTTTGACAAGGAGTTATCAATTATATGTGATATTATTTTAAATTTTAAATTTATTGAGGGGAAGGCTGACCATGGGACGGACACTTCCGAATATGACTCAGGAAAGATAAACTTAGTACCAGGGGAGGCACCCCAGAGAAGCGATGCTATCTCTTGTTGCCAGCGGGAACGCCACTTATGGGGAGTGGAGGGGACGTGTGAAGGGGCCGTAGCCACTATTGAGCACGTGTGGAGGAAGGGGTCTGATTTGATGAACCAGACTGGGAACCAGGAGGAGACCAGCTGTCAGTGACGCGGTGGGAGTATCCAAACATCCACGCTTGAAAGTGGTCCACCAAATGAGACCGGAATCTGTGGACAGCTTCAGGGAGGGTGGGGATGGAGCCAGCGATGGCATCCAAGACAATCGTGTGGATAGTCCACATGGCGATTGCAACCACCAGAGCATGGAGGGAGGGTGGAAGGGGGAGGCCATTGATGAAGCAAACATATCTCTTGACAGACTGAAGGGATGCGTTTGATCCTGGCCCAGTAGACGTTGGACTTCGCGCCATATCACTTTAGAGGTGGGGCACTTCTCCAGGCGGTGGAACAGCGTTCCATACTGGCCACACACGACACAGGATGAGTGTAAAGCTTTAGAGCGCTCAGCTGTAAGATACACCCGCCTCAGGCAGCGCCACACATGGGAGCGGACTTGAGGCTGCAACAGAGAATGGTGTGCGTATTTCCAGATAATCTTTTGAGTATCAGTGGAATAAGGGATGTCCATCATGTCCAGGTAGTCCACCCTGGATAGGACATGGGGTCGAATGGGGATCACGCCATCATGGATGGGTAGCCCCTGTACCTCTTGTGTGAACTGAGGAGAGGGGCGGCCTCTTTGGGCTGTATGTCCACTAATACAAATTCTCCACTCTGCGCTTCGCATGGAGAGTAGGATTCGTTTGTAATGGGTTTTAGTCCCATGAGGACCTGTGGCCAATGTGTGTGATGCGAGGTATTTCATCAGGGAGTGGGGGTTTGATGGATTGTTGAGTCCCAAGGCTTGGGAGAAGTTGGAGCGGGCCACGCGGGACCAGTGTTGGGATGGGAGTGTAGGAGTGGTGACGGCCGCGATCCAGGTGCCCAGGATCTTGGCAGCATGGGCTTTGAAGTCAAGCAGGCCCATGCCACCTTGATTTTGAGGCCAAACATGACCTCTAGCCGTACTGATGGAGGGCGGCCTGACCAAAGCCATCCTTGCAGCAAAGCATACAGGGATTTGAAGAAGCCTGGGGAGAAGGGAATGGCGTGGGCTCTGAACCAAACTTTGGATAGGAGCATAGAGTTGGCTAGAACAACCCTGCCAGTGAGGGTAGTAGGGTGGGTTCTGAGAGAGGCGATTTGCTTCGTCACGTTGTCCAGTATACAGCACTCCATTACTGCTGACGCATATCCCCCTGCCTCCATCCACACACCCAGATGGCGCACCAGTCCTATGGTAGGACGTGGCATGAAGGGGAGCACCAGTGGAGCGGTGTGTGTTGAGTTAGTAAGGCGTGGACGTGGGCGAGCAGATGGGCTGGGTTGGGAACTAATTGCTGGGGCCCAGCAGTTCTGAAACTGACCAAGGAGGATGATTTCGGTTTTGGAGGCGTTCAGTGCCACGTTGCTTACCCGGGAATATTCCTGGATGAGGGCTTCAAGCGCGCGTGCATCTTTGTTATTAGACACTCCCACCTCGCAATCATCTGCAAATGCCATCATCTTGACTGGGGTTTGGCCTGGCACATGGACCCCAGTGAGTTGGGCATTCACATTTCGCAGTAGTGGGTCAAGGCTGAAGTTGTATAAGAGTGGGCTGAGGGGGTCCCCTTGTCGCAGGCCCCTTTGAGGGCGGATTACTTTCGTTAGGAAGCCTGGGCCACGCACTGCCATTGTCGCAGATTCCGTGAGCAGCATCGCCCAGTTTATGAAGCGGGGGGGTAGGCGGAATTAATGGAGGCAGGCCTTAAGGTATTCCAGTTTACTCTATCATAGGCCTTTTGTTGGTCCAAGAATACAAGTGCCCCAGAGGCTGTGGACTGACATACTTTAGCCACAGAGTGCACGTTATCCCAAATTGACCTTCTGGGGATGAAACCAAATTGTTCTGGGGAGATGGTGGCAGATGCTACAGTCCCTAAATGGTTAGCCATGATTTTTGTTAAAATTTTGGTGTCTGTGTTTGTTAGAGAAATGGGGCGCCAGTTGGCTAAGTCAAGCTTATCCCCTTTCTTGAAGAGTGTGACAGTAAAGGCCTCATGTCCTCCTGGTAGGAGGCGCGTTTCCAACAGGCTTTGGTTAAGTGAGGCTAGCAGCAATGGGGATATATTTTTGATGTATTTTTTGTAGAACTCATATTGAATGCCATCTGGGCCTGGGCATTTTCAGTTTGGCGCACCGCGAATGGCTGTCCATAATTCGTTCAGAGTAATTAAATTCATTATTTCTGGGTATCAGAAAATGGTGCAGATATGAGCTCAGTTGAGAAATTCCGCCATTTTGGCCAGCTGAATTGGTTCAACTTGGTATAACTTGGAGTAATATTTTTGTGTTTCAATTGCCACTTCAGCCAGTGTGTCCGCAATGGAATTATCTGATCTTCACACCTGTGTGCAGGCCACGCTCTGGCATGGTGCAAAATTTTTTTTAAAGAAGTATGCGGTGTACTTGTCGCCTTTAGTGATGCATGTGGCCCTGTATTGGACACAAACCTAATATTTGTGTTGCCTTTCAAGTGCGTTGAGGTGGGCGGCTGCCTCCGCCCACTTCTGGCCCCATGCAGGGCTGTATCCTGTGGCTGGAATGTTGGACTCCAAGTGGGCCAATTCCACCAGAGCACGTGATATAACCGCTGATGTGGCTCGTGAGCGTCTGGAGGAGAGATGGCGATAGTGGTGGATGGTGTCTTCTTTGAAAGTTGTCCATGTGGAAATGGGGTCCGTGCAATATGGTGCAGCAAACAATTTTACCAAAGTTGCCTCTTCCACCCATGTGGAAAATCCTGGCAACACGAGCTCGGGGGGGCGGATTTTGCACCAATGTGGGGCCTTTGCAACTGTGACAGGTAAGTGGTAGGTTATTGAGACCAGTCGGTGGTCAGAGAATTCCATTTTCGTTGTTTTGAAGTGGGAGATGTGGGTTTGGAATTTTGCTGGCATTAGAATAAGTTTGATGCAGGTCATGGACCTTAATTGGCCATTGTGGACGTGGGGACGCGTCATGTTTTTGAGCAGTGGGGCATGTCATGGCAGCGCATCCATTAACCCAAGGGTGGCTTTTAGAACGTGTAGTTCTACGTGACCCTGTGGGGTGTGGGGTGAGGGCAGCCACCGGTCTGTTGGTGAGGTTAGCCAACAGTTCATGTCACCAACTAGGAAAGAATCAGGGGGTAGCAGGAGGGATTTGACTGACGAGAAAAATTCCTGACGCTCATGTGCACCATTTGGGGTGTAGATGTTGACAATTGCATGTGCAATGTCAGCCCACGAGAAGGTGACAATGAGCACTCAGCCATTTATAAATGTTTCTGAGGATGTAAATTTGAAAAAATTATTTTTCTGAATTAGCACCCCACAGTGCTTTGACCAAAAGGATAGGGATGGGAGGAGCATTGTTTTCCAAGCTTCCTCGGAACCTCATAGAAAGTGGGACTCCTGGATGTCCAGGATATCCACGGGTAAATTGTGTTGTAAAAAACTCAGTTTCCTAGCCTGGGACGGGGAGGCCTTGAGTCTGGCAATATTCAGCATCCCTAGAGTGAAGGTTTCCCCCATTGCACCTTAGGTGCGAGGGGTGGGCCCCGGGCCCACCAGCCTCTTCAAGGTCCCCATGGGCTTTCACAGCAGCATGGGTGTTAGCAGCAACGCTATTGGGGTATTTGTTAATTTTTGTGGAAAGAGTCGCGTTGGCTTTGGCCTTCGCTTTTTGTTTTCCTGACATTGGACGAATTTTTTGCGGTGTGGAAAAGTTCAGTGCACCGTTGATCAGGTCAAAAAAAATTTTCAGTTGGGATAGGTCCCAAGTCAATTTTGACTGGAGCTTGGGTGCAGCAATTGGGTGAGATCAAATCTCCCATTGGATCCTCGGATTGAGTGGCCCGCTCAGCATGGGCTTCCCAATCTGATTGGGTGATGGATTCCCAAGTTGCTTCCACCACAAAGGTCTCCATGTCCTCCTAGCATTGTGAGTGTGGGATGGTGGTGGTGGCCTTGGCCGCTTCCTTGGCCGCGGCCCTATGGGCCTGCTTGGCCTTCTTCCACTCCTGCTGGGAGATGGGCTTTACCAATAGGTAGCAGCCTTGTGCTCCCCACGGGAAAGCCTCCTTAGTGCTTGCGGTTGGTTCATAGTGCACCTCTCCACTGGCCCTGGCCGCCGAGGGGTGCTCTTGGAATGTGACGCCCTCCTTGATGGGGCATGCATGCGCCTTATGGCCGAACGCATCACAGTGGGTGCAAATGGGGGGCGCGCTGTCCACGGTTACCCAGAATGGGTGGGTGGTATGCCCTGCGATGTCAATAAAGGTGGAGTGCGGGATCTGGGTTAGGTCCTTCACGATCTCCTCAGTTGGGGTCAGAACTATGATGGCTTTGCCGGTGCACAGGTGTGGCATCAGCATGAAACATTGCATTTCAAAAGACTACGTATTTTGCCATATATGGCGAGACCATCTTTCAGGTGTTGCTCCAAAATGTCACGTTTTACCGTAGTAGGCAAAATGTCAAATGTGAGGAAAATTTGGTTTGATTTTGTCCATCTGGTGCATTTGATTTTGATGACCCATTGCCCTTTGGGGAGGTCAACCACTATGCACACTGCTGCAGCCTCATCTGATGCTATTTTACTTTTGAAACCTAGGTCCAGCCAACCGTGTGACATGGAGTGAGGTGCAATGTACACCGCAGTCAGGAAAATTTTGTGTACATCTTCACAAAATTTTTCCCATAAGGCCATTTTTTGGATGTCCAGATACACACGGACTCCGAATTCCACCAAAAAAAGTGGCTGGGAGTGTGGCGTGTTGATGTACTGGTTGCATCGTGCTTACCACGCGAGTATCTCCGGGGAGATTGTGACCGCCAGTTTTTTTAGATTTTTTTCTATTCCGCCAGATTCTCCAGGGCGTTTTTGAACGTTGGAGGCCGCGGGCCTTCCGCCTGCTCCTCTTGCCTTGCTTGCCCAACTGCTCCCAGACATGGGCGCAGACTAATCTCCTCTGTGAAATTATCAAACTAGATTTAATCTTTAATTGAATAGGTTGCAAAAGTGTTTGGGACGAGAAAAAAAGTTTTTATATGTGATATTATTGTTCAGAGAATTATCCTGAACAAATTTTAGTAATACTCCAGTTTTTGATCTGCCAGATCACTAATGTTTCATTATTGATGCCTGAAAATAGACAAATGGTTAGTTTGCTAAATGTAATATTGATAAATTAATTAAATTGTAGGAATTAATTGGGTTTTGTCACCAATCAACTAATGGGTTTATGAGTTGCTAGGTGAGTGATGCTGCCTGGGATAAGCAACTTGCAAGTTAACGTTTTAGTATTTCAACCTGTTATTTATGGGTATAAGTCCTATTACTTAAGCAGGTTGTTAACCTAAAATGGGTGATAAACTGTGGTTGAGAGAAGGCGTTGGGATACGTTCTTCATTTTAACCCAGAAGAGGTAGCATTAAGAGCCAGCGGAGGAATTTAAATAGCCAAAAGATGAAGATCATCGTTTGGAGCGATCTTGGATGGTTACCTTATTGTTGGCAACTACCCTTTCCAATTGGGGTGCCAATAGAAGAGTTGGGCACCAAAATTCCTATTTATATCCCTTGCATATTTTAAATAAAGTAGATACAGATAGTTAAAGATAAGAAAAGCTCATATACCTTAATGTAAGACTATTGTAATATTTTGTTCTTGAGACTAGAGTTTAAAAAGATAAGAGATCCTTTGTCTATTTTAATTTTTTTATAGACTCTGTTTGATAAAAGAGAAGAACACTGAACCTAATACTAGGTTGAGTTCTATCAGAAGAGGGAAGAATTCCTTATCAATATTCTAAAAGACCATGAAAGTTTAGGACAAGGACCATCTTAAAGTTGGATCTAATAATTATTTTAACTATATGAAGCTTAACTAGAGTGATAGTCTTCATACTATTGCTACCCTATTCAATTAATTATCAACAACTCATGCAACACACATACAATGAACCTGTTCAGTTAATCAAGAGTGCTGAAGCGAGCTACTATCCTGAAAAAGAAACAGCTCCTAAAATCTAACACCTCACCTGAGCCTCTGAAAAGATTTAAATAGGGTAGGTGATATGAGTGCAGTAAGTTAGGAAGAGGCTTCATTAGGTTTAGATCTCATTAAATCTTTGATAGCAAGCGTTTTGGTTTAGAGAGTAGTACATGTTGTTATAACGGGACAGGTTCATACAGACTGGTGAGCTGTTGCCAACAGTTTCACAAGGACACATTCTGATGAGGACTTTTATAGAACAAACTTTAGGACTTAGCAATATTTGAGTTTTATCTACGATCTAAACTACTTATCATTAACCTGATCTGACTTATTAGGTATACTGGGGCTTATCTGGGGTATAGACGGAGCTAAGCGATTTCTTAAATATTGTCACTGACCAGGCCATAATTGGGGTGAACTCTAGAGCCCTGGAAGAGGCCCCTTGATTGAACCACCTCTCTTCACAGTTCTTTAATCATTTTTAATGAAGTAGAAGAGGAAATGGGGTGCAGAGAGGGATCATCCTTGGGGGCCAAGGCAGTTTCCAATATCTCATTTACCATTTGAGCTAGGTCGCTGATTCAGGAAAGGGGTTTTATTGGGTATTAGCTCTTTTTTTACTACTGTGAAAATATTTCTCAGGACTAGCTGGAGGTCCCAGTCATCTGAACTTACACTTCTAAAAAACAGGGCTAGATCATAGGCCTTGTGGGCCCCAAGGCTCTTCTAAACAGTCATATTGAGCTTTACCATAAAGCCTACAGAATTTTTTCTAATCATCAAATAAAAGTTATCTTGATAATCTTTGTAACTCTCTTATCAATGTATACAACTAAAGTGATCGTTGTACCAAAACTGATTCATGAGTCTAAATTCTCCCAGCTGACTTATAGGATGTGTTTGGATATGCTCATGTACCTTGTTCACGACGTTTTGTAGATATTGGGTTAGCTGATTATACAGATATCCAGTAATTATCAAGGCTTTTTTGTTATTAATCATGGGCTTTAATGATAAGCTGTCAATATTCTTAAATTGCCTCCCAGCTTTTGTAACAACCCTAGAAGTGACCTTATAAATCTCACCAATTGTTTAATATATTTCTGCTTATCCTGATTGGTATATTACTTCTTGGTGGTGTAGCCCTACTAGCTGGAGGAGGTGATGAAGGGCTGGATGTACAAAAAAGATGAGCAAGGCTTTTCCTTTTGGCTAACTTTCTAGCAGCAATGCTTGTAAATGTCAAGGCATTGCCTGGCTGAAACATAGCAATAATCTTCCCTAATGGGTATATTGAGGTCAAACAGGTGGGCTATGGAGGCGAAGACCTTTGGAAATGACGATCTGTAAAACTAGATATTTCCAAAAACGTACTTGGTTTTTACTTTTGATATTGGAACGCAACTGAGATTGGCTTCAAGAAAAAATAAAGGCACAAAATTGATTGCATAAAAATTTTTGATAACGGCAGGGGTACCCATTAAGGCAATATATAGTGGGCCTAGAAAAGATATTGTAGGCTGACTCTCAAAAGAGGCCTGTCTATACTTTTCTGTACGTTAATCTGTCTTTCACTTTAATTATTAATTTGATTAAATTTAATTTATATTATTTTCTAAAAAATATAACCGCAGCTGTTTGCTTAATTAAACCTCAAAATATCATAAAATTTGACTCCTGACGCCCCTGAGTGGTGTGGTAGTGCACCATCTCACATTTTTAGCTAAAAACCATTCGTGGTCGAGATCAGCTAGACCTCTTACACCAACTGGTTGCTTTGTCCCTCTTTGGGAACTAACCAACACCTTGCGCACTCCCAGATGGCGCTAAAAAGCCAACTGGTGCTCCCTCAGAGCAACCTGTGCTTTGGTCTTTGAGCCAAGTATGAAAATAATCCCTATTGTTAGCGCCACCATCATCAAGATGGCTCAGGTGGTGCTTAGAACTTTCAGTTTATAATTTCCATCCCTATAAGGTGTAATTTAATTTAGCTTCTCTCTAGTGAAGCCCATGCCATGTCTGCAGCGACAATGTTGCTTACAAATATAAAACACTCCCATCCCAACCACATGTACTTAGTTTTTGGAGTTTGCCACTTTGATGGTTCAGTTGCTAGTCTGACCAATCACCTCTCCCCAATCAGCTCTGCCATAAGCTCTTGGATAAATTAGCTGCTTAAAGCGCAGATCCAGTCCTCTAGTTTTTGGTTCCCAATAGAGCCAGAAATCTTTCAGAGGCTCAAGCCTTTGCAATGATCTGACCCTTCCATCATGACTCCCACCTCGCAATCACCCTCAAACCACTGTCTGCTCCGCTCCAGACCACCCATTCTGGGCCCATGTTAAACCGGCCACTTATTTTGCCCTTTTGCTTTAGACTTAATCATTTGAAGCGCAAGTGCCCCAACCCTACCACCACCACAGATTCTGCTGCTCCTCCCTCCAGCGTTGGACCCACTGCCAAATTCATGTCAGTTTTTGAGTGGGGCTTGATCCTCCAACTTTCTCCCACACCCATGGCAGCAAAGATTATGTTGGGCCAGCCAATCAGGCCTTATCTGCTGAAACAGTTTTTAGATTGGATGACATCCTAAGTTCCTTTCAACCAGCCTTGATCAACAGTTTGTGGGCTTACAGTTTCAGCCTACAACTGATAAGGTCCCACTGCTGGCCTGAATATTTTTATCTTAAACCCATTCCAATCCCTTGAGTGTATTGATGATGAGATTGGACATACAAGGTTAATTCCAACTTTGATTGGCCCAAATTCTTGATTCAGATCCTCACTGTCGTTTCTTCCCTTAAAAGGACTATCCAATTCATAAACTAATATGCAGCTCACTTATGAGGAGGTGGCTGCTCCTGCCAATGTTCCAATCTGTTAACCCCTCCATGTAACCATATAGCCACTTAATAGCCAAATTTTATGTCCAAATTTCCTGGCGGACTGCCCTGAGGAAGCCCATAAGAAAAATGAAAAATTGCTTTTGCTGCTGACCATACATGCATAGATGGCGCAAAATTATCTCAATACAATCACTATTACCCCCAAAAACACCAGCAGCTTAGGATTTTTATGTGTTCTGGAAATTTTTAAACATGCTTATCTCCAGCTTGCCCATATATATGTTGAGAAACTGCACAATTCAGGTACCCTTGATTCTAATGTAACATCTTAGTACCTGCTGCCCCATGCTGCTGATGCCCCCACACCTATACTGTCCAACCTATTGCGTGCTCTCAGAACTATCCTGGATGGAGATCCCCCAGTCCCTCTTCCCCATCTGGTATGACTTCTTGGTCTAATTTGCTGTATAACATATTAACTTTTCTTCTAATGATCCCTTTAATTTGGCACATTGCAAATAAAGATGCTTGGATGTCCACCGCTTGGGTTAGGCCCCACTAGTGCTAAAATAAAATTAACCTGCTTTTCATGGAATTTTCAAAAACAAGTCTCACTCTTCTCTTGCTAGACTATTTATATAAACAAACAGGTGAAGATGTTTTAATAAATGACATCTTATACTTTTCTACAAATAACATCTAAGAAAACCAAAAAAATGAAATCTTTAAAATCATTTTAATTTTTTATAAGGAATTCTCTGGAGTTGCAAAAATATGGATTGCTTTTTATATTTTATTTAGTGATATTATTCCTGTACTCTCTCACATAAGTCCAGACTCTTCTGCTTGCCTTCAGTATCATCCTCTATATGGCCCAAGGCACTATAGTAAACTGTTACACAAGCCAATGGCTTTCAATCTTACCTCAGGCGCGCTCTCCTGTTTGTGGGCCCTCACAAAAGCCTTGTTACTTACTGCTTGTAGAAACCCAGCCAATTCTTGCTCACTGGTGCTTAACGCTCGCTGGATTCCACAAAGGTTTGTAAATAAATTTAAATATAAAAGCTCTAATAAAACTGGGTTTTTTATAGATTCTATTAGGAGCACAATAAAGAGAAAAAAACGACCCCCTTGACATCTGACCATTCAGTATTTAAACTGTTTTGAGGGTTGAGGCAAATTCAAGGATAGGTTTGGAATAGTTTAGCCTAGTCCAAATTAGGAAATATTGGGGAGCAGCCTATTGAAGCTTGAGTTACTCACTTCATCTTGGCTGAATGATGGCACTGGAATTGTAATTGGCCAAAATGTACCCATGAGGTAACAATTTTATAAACTTCAGCCAATCCCTGTTTGAGAAATTTATTGCACCTTGGGGGACCCCCGCCAAGCATATAAAAGGGGGTGGTCCCATGCAGATGCTTTGAAGGACCTGGTTGTGGTGGGAAAGTACCTTCCAATGGTCACCCCTTGGCCCAACATGTCAGATTAATTTAACTGCTCAATTTTATGCTTATTGCCCATGCAGAATTAAAAATGGTGTTACCTTGATTAATGGGGTTCCACCAAGGATTGGCCAGGGTCTTTTGGCCAATATCATCGTTATCATTATTTGAATCATCTGGGACATCATCGCAAACATGCAAATGGCTGACATTCCCTTTTTCTGTGGATTTCGACTAAAAACATTCTTTCTTTGCAACTGAAAGGGCAAATGTCTGACACTGCTTATTGGCTTTATGTAAAGACCATGTCCATCAAAAGGCTAGAAAAGCTGTAAAGCCTTCTCATGTAGGATGGTACAGCCATGCACAAGCGTTACTGGATCAACCCTTAGTCATGTAAGCTTATTTACAAGTTGTTGGATGGTAATTTAAATTTTTCACATGAGGTACTAGTTAGATTAAGTATAGGCAGAGTGAGCTCAAAAGTAGCCAAGAACTCAGCTTTTAGCTTCACATGTGGTAATTCATAGCACAGAGTGTTAAATTACCTGGTGATGCTTCCCACCCATTAGAGAAGGATTTTACTGCTAATAATGTCTTCCTTGTTGTGATCACTATTTTCAATGTAAAAATTATGGGCATCATGTAGTGAGAACCACTCTAAACTTCACTGCTACTATGGAGCCAAAATATAAGGTCTTTTGGTTGTTTGTAGGTATTTTGTTTGGAGATTTAGCTTACTTTGGGATGGCTCATTGTGATAAAATGACTTCTAAGAGGCGATGGCTATGCACTTTTGCTTTAGAATGGTTTGAAATGGCAAGTTTTAGGGTCATGACTGCAGTACACTTTGGCAGTGGAAAATATGATGGAATGTAAAAGATAAGAGTGATTTAAAGCATAGTATAGAATTTGAGACACTTTATTGGATTAAAGCTTATCAATATCTATAGGGTTAGTAGAATCCCTGTGGCATAAGGAGTCTTTTTACCTCCTCAATCAGGATCTTCCCTTCTCATTCAATAGAATGATCAAGCAACAGCCTTTTTCACCTGTAAACGTCTGTACAGTTCTGAACCACATTGTCCTGGGACTTTCAGGTTGAGGTTCTGGTATTTAAGTTGTAGTTTAACTTATATTACAAACAGTGTACAAAGTCAGGAAGTTACTTTTAGTGAATCCATATTCTCCTTAATTTTGATCCTTCCTCTCTGAGGACATCATCAATACACTAAGGGGAATGACAATTAAGTCATTAAGACCCAACGCATGAGTGAGGTATCAAGTTGTGCACCATTTTTATCCTTGATGGGATGTTTAATGTTCATCATTACAGACTCTGACACTTGCTTTTAAGACTTAATGAATATAATGGCATCCTTGAGGTAACTTGGTCCTTTTTCAGATTACAATATATGAGTATGGACCTTTTGAATATTATTATATGACCCAAATCTTTTCAAAAAGCTGGTTTAAATGCTTGATATTAGCCAGGTAACCCAAGTTCTTCAACTTTAGTTATCACAATTAGCTCCACCAGAACCTTTACATTGATTAAAAACTTCCAATCAACTGGGTTTTCCCCTTTGGGCGTAATATAATGATGGTTGTATATAATTTAGATTCTAACAATAGCAATTTATTAATGCATTCCCATAACAATTTTTGAAGCTTTTTGGGATGGAATGGAAAATTTTCACATAGCTCAAATAATTATTGTTTTAGTACTCCTGAAGACGTTACCCTCTAAGAGAAATCTTTTTAATCAAGTTGTATAATATTACCATTCAAGCCTCATTTTATTTTATACCTATGACTTGGACCAAGTTCATGTTAGTATATTTTTCACTTACACCTGTGTCAAATAAATATGTGAGCCTTCCTTCTTTTCCTTTTCTCCTCCAGAGTAACTGCATAAAATTAATATGGATAAAGCAAGGAGATGTTTATTTAATAAATTTCAAATTTAGCTGGTTTTCTTATCTTCTGAAGCTTTTGGATAAGTATGGGTTTATCTTGAGAAGGTTAACAGCTTTAGGTTGAGTTCTTCCTTTAAAAGCACTTTGCAACCACTCATAGTCTTCATTAATACTCTCTTCTAAATTTTTTAAAGTTACAAGATGTTATTGGAAAGGTTCATAACCTGAACATTGATACTTCTTTTACAAGACTTGTAGAGAATCCTGAGTACCTGAGCTAAAGACAATTTTGTTCCACACAAGTTTCCAAATCCAACTCAACATTATTTGCTTATTAAGCTTGGCTGCAGGCATTAAGGACAAAAGATCATGGGTATATTCTGGTGAAACATGAAAGGTAGCTGAGACTCTTCAGCCTTTTCTTTCTTAACTAAAGTGTGTAGTAGTAATGAATACTCTTTTTTAAAGTTGATCTTGAGTCAAAAGAAAAAGAGCAGACCAGGATGTATCTTGTGAAGTTTCTGAAAATTCTGCACAGTCAACTAAGCTTAGGAATTTGTACGTTGAATTAGGTAAACATGGTCTTCCTCAATTTATTCTTATATCCATGTGGCCTTACTATCAGAATGTACATCAACAACTTGGATAAGTTGCAATAAAGGTATGCCTCCCTTCCCGCTACATGGTCTAAGTTCTCTTATAAAAAGGTTTGATCTATGACTTGATGAATATATTAAAAGTTTTGATAGCAATGGGGTCTCAAATCCCTTCATTTTTTTCAAAACCATTCTATTAAATTTTACCTTCTAATAACATCTAAATAAGGGCAATATCTTAAAATGGGACAAAAGTAAACAAAAAATCAATAATATAGTTGTGGTATGGTAGAGTTCTCTCTTGATTTGCTCACTTTTGGTCAAATTGTAGTTTAAATTTAGTAAAAACAGCTCCACTTGTCGTCACCCTATTCAAGTTACCTATGTCAATGCATTCAACGCCCACTGCCCCCACATGGGGAAGTGGTACGTCACCTCCTGTTGTTTTTTTGGCCATTGCCAAAACGTGTTTGGGCTGGATAATCTAGCCCTCCAAATTCTTCAGCGCGCTATGTCCCGCCTAAGTACTTAGCCTTACATCTCGCCAGACCTAAACGGTGCCAGCTGCCCCCTTATGCTCCCCCTAAGCACCATGCAATTTTGCCTTTAAGTTGAATATGGTAAGTTGTTCCCCTATTTTATAAAGCCATTATCAAATTAGCCCAGGCCGTTATCCAAGCTGCAGGCTTCATTGACTTCCGCCCCTTCAAGGGGTATTTTGATTTTGGCTTTTCAAGTGAAGTTGATGCTGAAGTAGCAGCTACCTTCCCCCTGGTGTTCCAGGTCACCCCCTCCCAACTACTCATACCCAGTTGCCCACTGATACCACTCTTGTGGTTCAGTTCGCAGGCCTCCCTATCCAACTACCACCCAAATTTTAATTAATGAAATTATCTCTGGATTATCATAATACAGTTCTGATCCCATAATACAATATGTGGTTCCCAGTGGAGCCACTCGCCTTGCAGGCCCCCACGCCTTTGCAACTATTTGTCCAGTATCAACAGAAATAGACCTCTCAATCCCCTCTTGCACCATTATCCCCTCTGCCCTAGACCATCCTTTTTGGGCTCAAGTGCTTGGAGGGTGTACCATTTGCCCTAGCTGTTTTGAACTGGACCATTTGAAACGGTGCTGCCCCTCCATCTCAAGGGCTGTGACATCCACACCTAACTTTAAGCATGATGATCCCATAGCTGATCCAATAACATTTTTTGAATATAGCACTATCCTACCCCCTCCCCCCAAAGTGGTAGCTACAGTAACTAATGAATTTAACTAACCCAAAATTACCTCAACGAACCTCTTCTCATGAACCCACCAATCAGGAGCCAGAATTTACTAAAGTAAGTTCTAAAACATCATCTTGGCCAAATGCAACAGATAACCCATATTCATATAACCTGATCAAATTCAACCAAAATCCATGGGATTATTTGGTTGAGGTTGATGAATCAGGCGATCCTATCCCTGAATCCAAATGGGCTGGGCCCCCTCCATTCAAAATGTACCTTAATACTGATTATGTAGCCCAATTCCCAAAGCGCCATTATGTGCCTCGCCCTGATGCCACCCCATTCAAAAGTGACCACCAACTAGCTGAAGAGGCAGTTGCCTCCCCCAAATGTCACCCAACCTTTAAAGCCATTGCAAAAAAGGTGCAGTACTGGCTACAGGCCTGCCACCTCCTATCCTACCTTATACCATGCTCTCAAAACAAAAAAGACATCTCCAATACTATCAGGCGGCAAATTCAGCAGTTCAAAAGGTTGCAGCAGCACTTAGTTCGTCACAAAGACTAAATTACCCGCAACAACCTTGCAACCATCGACTTCCTACTTAAAGTACGCCTTGAGGCTGAAAAAGCACTTACATACTATATTTTCTCCCTCCCCATTGCACACATTGATTTGCAAGCATCCCTTTGTTATCTTGACTCGAATTCCATGACGCGCCCATGCCAATGCTATCAGCTTTGTGCCACTACATGTCTAAACAAATGAGGAAGAAGAACCTCCCAATACCCTTTCACCCACTGCCATAAATTTATAGCAATTTCCACTTCTGACTTGGCTGTTCTGTTTTGTTTGAATTTTGCGTCAGTTCAAGTGGATTCATCTGTCTCATTTCAACTTTATTTTATTTTATTTTAAGATTATCTTTATTTTGTTTCGTTTTTTTATGTTTTAGCTCATTTGAGCATCATTAATGTTTGTCCCTTAGTTGGCATACCTCAAATAAACAATAGTTGTAATATGGTGTACCAAGATGTAGCCTTAATAACTACTTAAACTTCTTTAGAATCTCACTATAGAAAAAACAATAAATTTAAATTTATCTAATGTTCATATCAGTTAACACCAATATGACACAAATAAATTGATAAGTATGTGAATGCTATAGACCCAAAGAGCTATAATGTACTAGGCATTCATTTTGGATGCATGAATTTTACCTAAAATTAAAAAAAAAACTTAAAAAAATGTAATAATAATACTGTAGCTTAGTAAAAAATCTGGACTAAAGTAAGTGTATGTAGTGGTAATTTTTTGGCAGAATGCACTTTCTAATTCCCTAAGGATAAAGTTTTAAAAAAATTATAAAGATAATTTTATTCTACAGATTTGATTGAGCTTTATTGGTATGCTTATAATTGATTTATAAAATGCAACTCAGGAAATTCCCAGTTTTGATTTCCTCTAGCTTATGCGCTTTAAACCTTAATAAATTAACTTTGAATAACTACCTAACCAATTTTTGATTAAATGATTTTTGGCTTTTGAAACTTTGGGTGCTGGGTGTCATGGAACGTACTGGTAGTAACAATACTGGCCTGAAACTCAAGGTGAGCGACCACCCAGAACACCAGCAAGAATATCTTTAGTACAGCCATCCATATTGTGGGAAGAAACAGTAGTAATACAGCCACAAGCACCATCCAGAGATTTCCAGATTAGCAATTATAGTTACTAAATGTCCAGCAGACTGGTAAAATCACAAATAGTATATCAATTTTTAACGATCTCTTTTATTGGAACTAAAGGGTGGAAAGGGAAAAATCGAGCAATAGCAGAACTTTTCAGGGACCGCTGCCTTATAAGCTCACCAAAAAATAGGGTCAAAATTGTTGCACTTGCTATCAGGAATAGTTACGCAATTTGGGTATAAGGGATCAACATTTTAAATCACTATGATGCTGGATCAGTCCTGACCTGGACAGCCAACTTAGGCTTAATTTTTGCTACCAACTTTTCCATTCTGGCGCAGTTTGACTTTGTGATCTGCACCACTTCAAGTGGTTATCTGAGTTTCCTATGTCCAGGCCATATATGGTTGGTCCCATTGAATAGGGAAGGGTTTATTGTGCCTGTACCTATCAGGTACAGGCTCATGACTACTGGTGACAAAGGAGAACCGTGATTGGGGATTTTCAGGCCTGAAACTGACTCAACTAATTTATCTCACTGGATATTAATTTAATTTTATCATCAAAACATTGAACTGGTGAAACTAACTTCTTCCTGGTGATAATTTCTGCTAACCTTCTACTTTTAATGGCCCCTGGCCGCTGCCACTTCCCAACAAACACCCCAAAGATTCTGGACCAACTCATGGGTGGTTGACATGAAAAGATATGGTATAAGTATCAATGGATACACGTTTCACCCACCTCTCATCTACCACATGGGTTAGCTTACACAAGGTGATGAGAGGGACAGCCGCTGGCTTCCTCCCCTTGGTGAAAAATGGGAATTCCTCTCAATAAAGCCGCAGGGGTTGATCCTTAAGATTTACACTGGGTTAGACAAAATGTGAATGGTTTTGCTGGTTATGAGTAATTCCTGAATTTTATTCTAGGGAAGGCTGACCATGGGATGGACACTTCCAGAAAATATCAACAACCAAATACCAAGATAAACGAGAGGCCCCCAGAGGAGCCAAAGCTACCTCCTGTTGCCAGTGAGAACTCCAAAGGAAGGAAGAGGGGTACCATGAAAAGAGCTTTGAGCCACTACTGAGCACATATGAAGGAAAGGGTCTGAGATGAGGAACCATACAGAGAACAAGGATGAAAACAACTTTCATTGGCAGTATGGCAAATGGCCATACAACCAGGATTGGAAGTGTTCCATAAGATAAGAGTGGAAGCGATGAACAGCTTCCTAAAGGTGGTGTAGAGCCAGAAATGGCGTCAAGGACAATCGTGTGTATCATCTACATAGCAATCACCACAACTAAGGCGCAAAGGAAAGGGTGGATGGGGAAAGTAAAAAAAATGTGAATATGTCCTTAGACAGGTTGAAAACTTATGTTTGCTCCTGCCAAAAGAGACGCAGATCCTCACGCCAGATCGCTTGTGAGGGCGGGCAATCTTTCAAGTGGTGGACCAAAGTCCCATGTTGGCCACACACAACACATGAAGAATGAGAAGTGTTGGACTGCTCAGCAATTCGGTATACCCACTTCAGGCAGCGCCACACATGGGAACGAATCTGAGGTTCTAAAAGAGGGTGATGAATGTACCTCCAGATGTCCTTTTGGGTTTCCAAGGAGTACGGGATGTCAAACATATCAAGATAGTCCACATGGGCAATGGTAGGGGAACAACGTGGTAACAAATTGTTAAGAACGACTTGCCCACAGACTTCTAGTTTGAAATTGGGAGTAGTGCGCCCCTCTGAGAAGTGTGTCCACTGATTCTGATCCTCCATTTTGTACTCCGCATATTAAAGAGGATCTGATTAAAGTGGGCAGGGGTCCCATGTGAGCCTGCAGCAGAGGGGTGAGAGGCCATATAGGTAAGAAGAAAAAAGGGTGGCTGGGTTACAGAGGCCAAGGGCGTGGGAAAAGTTGGAGCAGCTATATGCGATCAGTGCCAGGCTGGGAGCGTGTGGTTGGTCACTGAAGCAATCCATTTGCCAAGGTTATTGGCGGCATGGGCCACGTATTTGGGCAGGCCCATATCACCACTTTGGCGTGGGCCAAAGAGGAACTCCAGTTGCGCAAGGGAGGGCGACATAACCAAAGCCACCCTTGTAGTAGGGCGTACACAGAAGCAAAGAAGGATGGGGAAAAGGTGATGGCATGGGCGGCAAACCATACTTTTGACAGGAGTATAGCGTTGGCAAGCAATACCCTGCCTTTCAGGCTAGTCCGGTGAGCCCATAGGGATGTAATGAGCTTTTTGGTGTTGTCTGATATGTTTCTCCATTACTGAAGTGGCATAACCACCCGCCTCCAGCCTTACTCCCAGGTGGTGCACCGGACCAGCAGTGAATCTGGACACAAAAGGGAGCCCAAGAAGGGTGATTTGGGCTGACCGCCTGGGTAAGCTGATATGAGACTTAGCAGCTGGATCCCTCTGATCAAGAGACGACAGAGACCAGCGGGCTTGGTATCTACCAAGGAGAATGATTTTGATTTCATATGCGTTGGAGGCCAATTACTGACCCTGGAGTACCCCCAAATAGTGGACTCCAATTCACGTACATCATAGTTTCTAGACACCCCAACCACACAATTATCAGCGAAAGCAAGAATTCTAACTGTTGCTTATCCTTTTACCTGAACACTAGAAAGTCTTGTTATAACATTGTAGAGAAGCAAGTCAAGGCTGAATTTGCATAAAAGTGGGCTCAAAGGGTCCCATGATGGAGACCCCTATGAGGGCGAACTGAATCAGTGAGGAAACCTGGGCCCTGCACTTTCATCATGGCCGATTTGATGAGCAACATTGCCCAACTGATGAACTGGGGGAGGCGGAACCAGTTAAGGCAGGCCCTAGGTTAGTCCCAGTTTAATTTATCATAGCTTTTTGTTAGTCTAAGAACACAAGCGGCCCAGTAGCTGGAGGTTGTCATACATTGACCATGGTGTGAATATTTTCCCATATCAAACGCTTGTGGACAAAGCCAGATTGCTCAGGAGAGATTAACTCAGAGGCAACTTCCTCTATGCGGTTAGCCATTAATTTAGTAAATACTTTAGTATTGGTATTAGTGAGGGAAATAGGGTGCCAGTTTGCCAAGTCTATCTTATCTCCATTCTTAAACAATTTTACATGTAGGCCTCATTGCCCCTCAGGAATGAGGCGTGTCTCTATGAGACATTTGTCCATTGAGGCTAGTATAAGGGGGATAGAAAAAAATTTATTGTAGAACTCATAGGGAATCCCATCTGGACCTGGGCTCTTCCTGTGCGGTGCACCACAAACAGCATACCAGAACCTGTTGCAGTTTAACAAGTTCGTTAGCTCCAGATAATGGGAAACGGTGCAGATGTGTTTGCCAGTGAAAAATTCATTGGTTTCAGTAGGATTAACAGGGTTGGCCCTGTACAACTCGGAGTAATAGTTTTAAACTTCAGTAGATACTTTAGCTGACATTTTCACAATGGAATTTTCTGGGCGCCTCACCTGTGTGAAGTCCAAAATTTGGAATTGGGTGAAAAATTGGCAGAAAAAGTAGGCGTAGCACTTTTCACCTGCGGTGATATTCTTTGCCTTATACTGAACACAAATACAATGTTTGTGTTTCCATAATCAGCACTTTAGTATGGGCAGAGACTTCAGCCCATTATGACTCCAAGCAGGGCTGTACCCTTCCCTGGGTAAAATAATCTTCTGGTAGTCCACCTCATAAAGGGTGCATTTAATGACTGCTGAGGCAGCTGAGAGTGCTGTGCCGAGTTGTGGCATGCTTTGGAGATTGTGGCTGCTTTAAAGGTTGACCAGGTCGACAGAAGATCAGCATAGAAAGGAGCTGCGAACTCCTGTGTCAAAGTGATGGTGTCCATTCAACTTGAAAATGTGGGTGACATAAGGTCAGCGAGTAAAGTTTACTCCACTTAGGCGCCTATGGCGCCAGGATTGACAGAATAATGACATTGAGATCATTCTGTGGTCAGAGAAATCTTTTTTTAGTAGTGAAACGTGAGATCTGGGGGAAAAATCAGTGGGGAAAGTATGAAATCTATGCAAAACATAGACATCAGTTGCTATTTGTGCACATGGGGATGTGACATGTTGGGTAGTAATGGCATGTGATTGAGGACGGTATCAAAAAGGCCCAAGGTGGCTTTTGTAATATGAAGTTTGACATGCCCCTGCGGTGGGGTAGGCATGGAAGGCCAGTAGTCACTATTTGGTTGGCCCAGCAGTTCAGGTCGCCAACCACAAGGAATTGGAGGGGAGGGGAAGAGAAGCCACGGTGAGAGGAATTCCTGGCAAACCTGCACACAGGTCAGGCATACATATTAACTTTTGTGAGCACTTTGGCGCCCCATGAAATGGACATGACCATCAAACAACCATTAGAAAGGTTATTTTGTCTAAAAATATAAAATTACAGTTTACGCATATAAGCACCCCACAGTGCAGCAACCAAAAATATTTGGAAGGGAGGAGCATGGTTTCTCATGTGTCCTCACCACTTTTTGGACAGTGGGTTTCCTGAATTGCCAGAATGTCCACAGGTAAATTGTTTGTAAGGAAACTCAGTTTTTTGGCTTGGGACAGGAGGCATGAGTCCTGCAATGTTTAATGTCCCTAGTGTGAAGGATACCCCCACATCACTACTTAGGATGAGGGGAGGACCCCTCAGGACCTGCCGCTCCATGTTGATATGAAAGCTCAGCCTTCTACATATGAGAATGAGTGCTCAAAGCAGGAGCATTGCCAGTCATATAGTCATCAGCTTTGAGGGTAGCTTTAGTTAAGGTTTTATTTTTGTTTGGATTTTTGATCTTTATGATTTTTTGAGTTATCATGAACTTGTGGTGCACCGGCAAGATTATCCAACAATTTTTCTCAAAAAACTCATCTAAATCTGGGTTGTAAAATCCAGTTGCATTCAGTGTGCAGCGTTTTTCTGCGGAATTTACCAAGTGCTTTTTGCTGGTACAAGGGCTGGGCTACTTAATCTGATTGGGTGGGAATTTGGGTTTCAGAGAAGCAGAAGATTCACCCTGGTCAGCCTGGGTCTGTGCAGGGGGGATGGCGGAAGCCACCATAGCTGCTGCCTTGGCTTGTGCTCATTATTTCAGTTTGGTTTTTTTGTTTTATTGTGGGAACACAAGTTTTACCTGGATATAACAACCCTGGCTCCCCCATGCAAAGGTGACATTAGAGTCAGATGTGGGCTCATAGTGGCTGGCTCCCATTGCTTATGAGTAAGCAAAAGTCCAAATAATGTCCTCTATGGTGGGGCAAGAGTGTAACTTGTGGTCAAACAAATGACAATGAGTGCAAGTGGGCAGGGCGCTATCAACCATAAAATGGAACAGTTGAGTTTGTTGCCCATTAATGTCGAAAGTAGAGTTGTGTGGAATCTGACTCAAAACTTCAGCGACCCCCTGAGAATGAGGTGATCACCACAATAGCCTTACCCATTCTAAGGTCAGGCATAAGCAAGAATTTTTGCATTATAAAGGAGCCAATTTTCTTGTAGCTTTAAAGCCCTTCTTTAAGATGGCTCTCAAGAACTTCATGTTCTATGGTTGTGAGGAGAAAATAAAAAATGACAAAGACTTGGTTTGATTTGGTCCAGCACATTCACTTAGTTTCAACCATCCGTTGACCTTCCAGGAGGTGACCACCACGTGCACCTGTGAAGCGGCGTCCACTTCTTGCACTGTCTCAAACCTGAGGTCCAACCAACTGCAGTTCATTGAGTGTTGTGCTACATACACAACTTCCAGGAAGTGGGTAAATATGTCATCGCAGAACTTCTTCTAAAGAGCTGTTAAATTTATGTCCATGAAAACTTGGATCATAAATCCCACTGACAATAGTGACTAAGTGTTCAGAATTTTGACATACTAATTACACTTAGCTTGACATTCCAAAATGGTATAAATACACACTGCTGTTTTTTATTTTAATCAGGGCCACCAATGTCTTTAAGGCGTTTTCTAACTTTAGGCAATGTGAAAACCAACCCTGTGCCTCTCACCACGCTTGCCCAACCCTTACCAGGCATTTGATGCACACTCATCTCTCTGTTCAAATTATCAACAATTTAAATTTCTTTAATCAAATTGATTGCTATTGGTGATTACAACGGGAAAGAAACGTTTGATCTGGGCAGACTAAACCAATAATAAAGTCTTGGATTAAGATTTTTGGAGCTCACTTCTGATTAGGACAACATAAAATTAATTAAAATTGGCTTAATTGACCTTTAAGGTGGTAAGAATTTAGGTGATGTGACATTTGGGAAGTCTTTAAACTGTTATACTTCAAGGTAGATAACTTAATAATTCCAACAGGGGCTTTGGCATTGTCAGAAGTGATGACAGGTTTATAAAAACAGTAAAATGTAGTTAATATGTGTAGGAAACTCTTAGACTATCATAGATGCTGTTAAACTTACACCGTAAAAGAAACCCTGAGCTATTAACTCTGAAGGAAAGAAATTATATCAACCTTTAGAATAAATTTCTAAATATTAAATAGTATTATGGTAAATTTATATAAGTTCAAAGATTCTTAATGGCTTTGACTTCCCAATTAATATATTGTCATCATCTATCAAAGGCATAGTTAGAACAGGACAATATAATTACTGATACTGTATAAAAATAATATAATTTGAATTCATCTATGAAATATTGAAAGTTGTTAATCTGATTTATCATATAGAAGAGCTCCTGATGTCATGTTCACATATCTTGATTGAAATGTCAATGGCCAGGACAAGGCTGGGTGCCAAGAGGCCAAGAAGGTTAAGCTTCAGGATCTTCCTGACTTGAGGCACACATTGGACCAACGCTAGTATAGGCCAGATATACCCAGGTTGGTTCAGAGGAAGTGCAACCTACCCAGGCATGTATAACAGCCTTAGTGTTAAAATGATGTGTCACCACCTGAATTAAGACAGTTCTATTCAGTTAATTGGTGAATGGGCTTTCAAAACCCATTCAATTTATATAAATTTCTAAATTAGATTGGGCTCAACTTCAATTGACTACTCGAGTTCAGTTAATTTTGAAGTATGTTACCCAGTCAGATGGAAGCGTGCACTTATTGATGCACCAGGGCTTAGTACTACTTTCCTTGATTGATGATTTCCCCAAGTTGGCTTATTTATGATTGCTCAAGACCAACCTTACTCGTTGGTCATTTCCCCTTTAATAAACCCCTCATTAGTTTTACGTTTTTCCTTAAGTTGACTTTGGCAACCTGTGTGTGGACCTCTTTGATAAGGTCTCACATCACATTAGCCAATCTTATTTGTCTTAAAATTACAATGGCATCAGGGACACCACTGGCCCAACCAGGTTCCCTCCAAACTGAGGCACCCGTGCATTCTAGCCCTGTTCCATGCTTGGTTATTAACGCCGCATTGGGGCACAGCCAAGTCTTGCTGTTTGTTTGATCTCTATTTATGATTACTGTGTTAACCACCCTCTCCCTATGTCACTTTAGCTCCAGCACCCTCTTAGGGCTATCTTTCATTTAATACTGACGACTAGAACCCTTGAGTTGATCCTGTGCACTGTGCAACACCACGCTGGGACCTGGAGAGTTATAGACACACTCCTGGCATTAGACGACCTTCACTTTACTTTACATTAATGAACTTTTCTGTGTGGGACTTTCACAAAGTGCAGATGGGGTGCACCAGCTCTTGGTCATGGCCACAGTGAGTCTCACCACTGTTTTCTCATTTTTCTGATGGTTGGAGCATCTTAGCATTATTCTTGCTACCTATGACTGGAAAGTACCCATCCTTCTTGATGTACTTGGTGGATACGGATGCTTTGTGATCTGAGAGTCGTGATTCCCCAACTTTCCACCAAAATTCACAAAATTAATAAAATATTTTTTCCTTGGCACCACATTTGGATGGTGCAGGTGGATCATTGACAAAGGGACTGGTGGTGATATCCATGGATAACGGTGCACAACTCATTGCTAAAATGGGTATGGGTTTTTTCATCCTGAAACACGTTTTATAACAACGTTTCCTTATATATAAACGAGCCCTATATCTTCTCTTAAGGCTCAGAAAAGGAACTCATTTTAGTGTACCAAATCAACTTAGATAACCCACGCTTGATCACAACCATGATCCTCAGAACACAGGAGGTGGAAAAGGAATTACTCCTCAAATATAAAAATGGTTATGCAGTTGCTGAAGATATTGTGAGATATGTGACCTCAGTAGTAAGAGTGGCCAACAATCTCTCTCCACTCTATGATGCAGAAATGTACTCTGGAGGTATGATAAGTCCTGAAGAAGATTTTTGTGGTGAAGTGTTGGCGTTGTCTGCTATAAATAAAGATCATTTGATATATTTTTTTGACTGCTGCCCTTTTATCCCCTTTAGGGAAAATCAGCACGACTATCTTGGTGGATACAGGAGCATCTGAGAATTTTATTGATCAAGACTTAGCTGACTACCTTTAGCTGAGTTACTTGCCAGGTGGTATGGTTAGGGAAGGGGCTTCCCAAGGTATTCTCACGATGAAAAATATGGTGTTAGTGGATTATCAAGTTGTCAAATATCATTTTTCTGACCGCTTTCAAGCTATCAAAAACCTCTTTTACCCCATCATTTTGGGTGTATAGTGGTGGCAAAAGTTTGACGTCAGAACTAACTTGAAAGACAATACCTTGTCCTTAACTCTGAATAATGGTCACATGTTAGTTGCCCTTTGGCTGAAGCAAACTTTCAGGGAGACTTTCCCCACTGGCCCAATATCCACACTCTCAGTCTTGCTTCATTTCTGAAGCTCTCTTTGGAGGTTCCCTTACCTTCCTATTTGGAGCGTTTGGAATCTTCGTTTGATGTGGCTTTAGCCAATTTACTACAAGGCCATTCAGAGTTTGATTGTGAGTTCAAGCTCACCTTTGATCTGGTGCATATATTCTCCCCTATTTATCCTTTGAATGTAAGGGAGGAAGTGGCCTTAGATGTTTGGGTTAAGAAGCAGTTAGCTAAAGGTGCAATTTTCAGTGAACCTCCCCTGTATGTTCATCACTTCTCTTTGTGGAGAAGGCCGATGTTATCTTACTCCCATGCATAGATTATTGGAATCTCAACAAAGTCACAGTACCAGACTTGCATCTTATCCCACTGGACTTACAGATTACATGCTATGTGGAGAAGTCGTGAGTCTTCTCCAAGCTGGATTGGTTAAATGCGTTAATCAGATCTGTATCAAGAAGGGCCAGGAGTTGCTGGCCGCATTTCATACCAGAAAAAGGGATTTTCCAATCTCAGGTTATGCCCTTTGGGCTTGAAATGCCCCTGCTATCTTTTGACGCCATATTGATGCGGCTTTGGGGGACCTGCTGGGGTATGTGCGGTAGCCTACATGAATGATATTCTGGTATTTTCCCCTGACAATAAGTCCCATGCAGTACATCTTCATCAGGTGGTGAAGCGTTTGAGGGAATCTGGCCTTAAATTAAAAAGAAAATGTGAATTCTTCAAGTCCCAGGTCACCTCCTTAGGCAACGTCATTTTTGACCAAGGTCACATGATAAATCCAGACAAGGAGAAGGCTATTTGGAAGTGGCCACTCCAACTTCAGTTAAGGAATTAATGAATTTTTTGGGGATGTGTACGTTCCTTAAGAAATTCACACCAAATCTTTCTGAAGTAGCGGCGCCCTTGTATAAGGCAAGTGGGGAAAAAGTGCTCCGGTGGTCCCCAACTTTGCAGGATGCCTTCCAAACGGTAAAGTGCATCTTGCTGTCCAAACCTGTTCTTTGCCATGTTGACCCCAATAAAGAGTTTATTGTGGCTTCTGATGCCTCCAACTTCGCCATAGTGGTGTCTCTATTACAAGTAGGCGAAGATGGAATAGAGCATCCAGTGGGATATTTTTCCAGGAAGATGTCTTTCCTGAGTTAAACTATGCCATATATGGTAAAGAGTTATTAGCAGTGGTTGAGGCGCTGACTTATTGGCGTCATTACTTGCATGGATCATACCAACCCTTCCATGTACGTACAGATCACTGTGTCTTACTGTACTACTGTGCACCTCGTGTCTTGACCCCACTGCAAACCTGCTGGCATGAGACCCTAGTCCAATTTGTGTTTTCTTATGAGTTTACTAGGGGTAAGGAGATTGGTTTAGTGGATGCTTTAAGCCGCAACCCTGCACTAGCTCCCAATCCTAAGGAGGTAGAGGTGCATAATACCCAATTGATGATTCCACCGGGTAATATTGTGTCTCAACTTTCCTCTCCCTTGGACAACGGGCCAGCGCTTGCTCCTCTGGAAAATGTGGAGAGATATGATATGTTCAGAATGATAGTCATTTCCCAGCCTTTGTTGGCCAAATATACTATAGTCCTTGCTAAGAGCGCGTTTAATCAGGAGGATAATACCAGGATTTTATGTGAAGGATGAGATAATGTGTTTTTTGGGGCGCCTATATATTCCTGCTGGACCACTTAAACTGGAAATCATCCAGGACCATCATGATGAATCACCGTTGATCATCCTGGGAATGCAAATACTCTAGAGTTAATTCGCCACACTTACAATTATAAGGGGTTAGCCGCACAGGTGGGAAAATATTGTAAAAAGTGCATGGTCTGCAACCAAATGAAACCAAATCGCCAGCCACTAGTGGGGCTGTTAGTACCAGTTCAAAAGGCTGAAGGGCCTTGGAATTCTCTATCAGTTGATTTTATTGTGGAATTTCCTGTATCTGATGGCTACAATTCCATCATGGTGGTGGTGGACCATCTTAAAAAGTTCGCCCACTTTATTCCCTGAATAACCGCTGTCACCGCGGTGGAGATGGCTAGGCTCTTTACCACTCATGTGTTTGCTCATCATGGGGTTACCAAGAAATAATTAGTGATCGTGGACCCCAGTTTACCTCCATCTTTTGTAAAGAGTTGTGTAAAATACTGCAAATCCATCCCTGCCGTTCAACTAACTATCACCCCCCAATCAGATGGGCAGACCAAACAAGTGAACCAGTGCCTCAAATAGTTCTTGCGGTGTTACACCGCTGCAGGTCATTCATATTTAGTTTCCCATCTCCCCATGGCCTAATTCAGTTATAACAACGCCCAACGTGCATCAATCAGTTGTTCCCCCTTCTTCACCAACTATGGCTTTAATCCTGCCTTCAACATGGAGCCCAGTTGTGGGTTCAAGGTGGAAGTGATGGTGGACTTTTCAAAAATGATCAAGAAAGTACACCAGGGGGTGAGCACAAATTTAGATGTGGCATGAAGTCTTACAAGGAGAACGCTGATGATAAGAGATGAGTTGTGCCAGCGTACAAGGAAGAAAATCTCATGATGCTGGATGCTAAAATCTTTTTAAATAAGCAACCATGCAAAAAAACTGGGACCAAAGAGGTTTGGGATGTACCGCGTTGTCAAAAAGGTGGACCACGCCTCATACCAATTTGATCTCCCCACTCATATTGAATCTTTTCAGTATTTCATGGAAGCAAGCTCACGTTGTTTGAGGGTCCCCACCAGAGACTCCTGAGGCTTATTTCATGGATGGGGCTCCAGAGTGGGAAGTGGAGGAGATAGTAGCCTCCCACAGGTAAGAAGGAGACTTGAGTATATTGTATTCTAGAAGGGATTTGACACAGCGGAGAACAGTTGGGTTCCAGTGCGGGACTGTGTCCATGCCCAAGACTTAGTTGAAGCATTCCACGAGTGTTTCCTTGAGGCTTCAGGTTCCAAGTCCAAGCAAGCTGTAGCTGCCATGGAGTTGGCCCCTGCTTACAAAATCTTTTCCTTGGCGAATGTCCCTGGAGAAAGGTGGAACCCATTAAAGAGGAGAGGGTAATTTCATGATCACATGACTTGATTGAAGAGCTTAATGGACAGGACAAGGATGGGCGCCAAGAGGCCAAGAAGGCTAAGCTTCAGGACCTTATGACTTGAGGCACCCATTGGACCTACGCTGATTACAGGCCAGGTATTCCTAGGTTGGTTCAGAGGAAGTGCAACCTATCCAGCCATGTATAACAGCCGTAGTGTTAAAATGATGTGTTACCACCTGAATTATGACAGTTCTATTCAGTTAATTGGTGAACGGGCTTTCAAAACCCATTCAATTTATGAAATTTTTAACTTGGGTCAGGCTCAACTTTAATCAATTTCTAGAGTTTGGTTGATTTCTAAGTACGTTACCCAGTTGGATGGAAGCATGCACTTATTGGTGCACCAGGTCTTAGTACCACTTTCTCCAATCGATGATTTCCTCAAGTTGGCTTATTTATGTTTGCTTAAGACCAACCTTTCTCGTTGGTCATCTTCCTTTTAATAAACCCCTTATTAGTTTTACGTTTTCCTTATGTTGACTTGGGTGAACCTATACATGGACCTTTTTTATGGAGGTCTTGCGTCATGTTAGCCAATTTATTTGTCTTAAAATTACAACAGCATCAAGGACATCGCTGGCCCTCCCAGGTTCCCTCCAAACTGAGGCACCCATGCACTATAGCCCTGTTCAACGCTTTATTATGAATTCCCCTTTGGGGCACAGTTAAGTCTTGCTGCTTGTTTAGCCTTTATTTATGTTTACCATGTTAACCACCCTTACCCTATGTAAATTTAGCTCCAGAACCCTCTGCGGGGCTATCTTTCATTTAAAACTGATGACTAGTTCCCTTGAGTTGGTCCAGTGCACTGTGCACCACCATGCTGGGAACTGGAGAGTTATAGACGCTCTCTTGACACATGACTAGTCTCACTGTCCAAGAAGATCCTTAAAGTATTATAAAAGATAATCATATTAGTATAGTTAATATTATGAAATTAAAATTCTATTTTAATTTGTATAATATATATATATGTAGAGAAATTAGTATATATATATCTGCCACATATCCAGTACCTGTTAAGCTTCCACTACACTAATATTTTCCAAATTTAACTAGTAAACTGATACTTTGTAAATCATTTAAATATTATCTATATAGTTTTCTACCCAGGTATATAAGCTCCATTACTTATCAATTAGTCTATGATTAAATTTCCCAAGTCAAAGTTGTATTTTAGCTTTATAAAGAATAAAATTATAGTAAGCGCTTATCTTTCACATAATATAACATTAGTTACCACAATTCAATTTTAACAGCAAAATTTGGTAATCACACATGAGAGATGGGCAATACCAACAAAACACAATTATATTAGCGAAATTTATATCATGTAATTGGCAAAACGGTGCACTGAAGGGCAAGGAACGCCCTGGAGGGGGACTGGGAACCAATACCACCAAGAAACCACAAACTCAGACACCATCCAGGTTTGTGGAGTTCACCACTAAACAAAACTTGTACATGGAAATCCAGTATGCCCAACTTCTATCAAAGGTAGAGCACGGGCTATGACTTTTCCTAAAGGTTGATTCTCCAACTCTGTGGGAGAAATTGGGCGAGTCACAGGCCTCCCTTTTCCCCCATGCGGTGTACATTACCACTTATACCATCCACCACAGCTGGATTGATATGGGCTTCAAAACCAAAGAAGATGCAGATGCCACTGCTAAAAGTCTGCATCAAAATTGCCCTCCCCAAGGGCAAATGAATTGTGCGCACCACACGCACTAGATGGAACAAAGCAAACACTTTGTTCATCTCCTTTGACTTGCTCCCTACCAACCTTCCCCATAAAGAAATTGAGGAGGAGCTCCGAGCTGGACTTGCCAGATATGGAGAAATTAATTAAAACGAACTACTGCGTTTTCACCTGATACTGAACCTGTGCACAGGAAAGATAATTGATGTAGTCAACCTGATCCCCAAGATGGCCAAAGACCTCACAAAAACCTATGAACAGCAGTGTTTCACCTTTTAAATGGGGAATTCAAAGGTATTCCACGTCACACTGGAAAGCGCACCGCCTATCTGCAACCACTGCAGCGCATTGAGGCACAAGGTACACGCATGCCCCATGAAGGAGGGCATACTGGCCCTAGACTTCTGCGATGACACCATGTATGAAGATGATGGAGACTTCACAAAAATAGTCAATACCAACCATGCCTTCCTCTGGGGAGAGGATGGGCAATACATTCTCATATACCCAGTATCACCCAAAGTATGAAAATGGTACAGAAGGCCTGCAAGCGGGAAGCGGCCAAGGCTGCATCACTCGTGGCCTCATCTATCAACCCCAGCCAAACTCAGGAGGACATAGAGGAAATCAACCGAGCCAACCAATCATATCAGAATACCCTAGATGAAAATTTTCTCAACAAACCAACTTAATCACCATGTAGTATCAATCAAGCGAATTTAGCTGGACAATTCAGCTCCACTATTAACGAAAATTCGGGACCCACATCTTAAAATTTAAACCCCACAACCACAGAAAACAATCAGCTCACTGCTCCAAACCAGCATGAGTCATTAGTGGGAGAAACTGACTCAAACCTTAAAAAACTGCAAGACCTGCACAAAATTGGTACAGGGTAAGGGATCAGACAATGACAAAGATTAGACAGGCCCAGTGACACGGAGCAATTTCCTGAAAATGTGTGCTGGGTTAGGGCCGTATGGCCCTCCCAACTGCTCCTGAGGCGCTGTGGGCACCTCAGTGTCAATAGGGACGCTAAACATTGTGGGATCCAGGGCTCAAGCATCCCAAGCTAAAAAGCTGGACTTCCTAAAAAAACTCCTGTAGATATCTTGACCATCCAAGAAACATACTGTATACAGGGGGAAGAGGGATCCTGGTCATCCAGTGTCTCACCATCCATGTTGGTATGGACGTCCCACTGTGGTTTGGTCGTCTGCAATAACAAAAAATAAAAAATCACTAGCTCCTCTTCATATCTGCATGGCCACATCCTGGTAGTAACAATCGCATGCCAAAGAACACAATCTCAATAGCATGCATCTACACACCATGCACTGCAGCTGAGAGGAAACAATTCTTTGAATCCATCCCAACTGTTAGAATTCTTACCTGAAAGGCTGATTCAGAGGCGTCAGATAATGTTATTTGATCCTTAACTGACTTAAAAGCCCAAAATTTGGTCAGGGTTCAAACCTGAGCTATGTGATGGGCACAAGTGGATCAACTGAGATAATTGGGCTGCCTTAAATCCCTGATTCATTTATTAGATTTAGGCTTGGGATGCTTAGTTTTTCCATGAAACCTCTCTGAATACTCTTAAAAAGCTGGTAATGAGTTAGTAAACTTTATGCTTTTTCTCTCATTTTCACAATTTTAAGTAAAAATTGTATCTATTTGGAATTTACCACACCAGACTTGATATCTGGATCAATAAGACTTCTTGACCAAGAGAAGTAACCAAGGTAAGTATCTAACACCCTCAGACTTCAGGTCAATTGGTCTACATACAACAAAGGATCTGAGGTAAAAACCCTTGATTCTGACAAAACTGGTGCTCCCTGACAGGTTGCACCTTAAGTTTGTGGTGAATTTAAAAAATAAACAACAAAAGAAAAAATAAAAAATAACAATTTTTCAGAAACCTCATCATATCGTGAAACTGCCCATCTCAGCGGCTGGGCAATCAACATGTATGTCAGTGATACCATGACCAACCACAATATTCTCTTTTCCCCTTCTACGGAAGTGACCATCTATGCTCCATCTGTTGGACAATACAGCTTACAATTATCCAACTTTGCTGAAGTTCTCCAGCTCCTCTTATCTGGGGCCTTCATCCCAGAGTACTGAGCTAATATAATGAGAGATCTTGCCATGCCAGCCCCTATTATGAACTCAGCTCAAAGTTCTATGCTTAGTATAGAACAAGTTGGAGCTAGATGTATGTAATGCTATATGCGCCACTTTGTCCATCCCACTTTATACCATTTACTTCAAGTAGCGGGGTTCCATCATCAAGAATGACTCTGCCACTTGCAGCTATTGGAGACCATACACTCACAGCTCATCCAACTCTATCAATCTGACTCCCAGTTTGGCAATGAAAACCAAACCGCTATTGTGGAAAATTGGCAGTTTATTAATGAAATACAAGATGTGCTCAACCACTTGGATCAAGGAGTCATTAGTTTCGTTTGGACAGAATTCACAACTTGTTTTAGTCAACTAG
This sequence comes from Massospora cicadina, assembly GCA_022478985.1. Classification (NCBI taxonomy): domain Eukaryota; kingdom Fungi; phylum Entomophthoromycota; class Entomophthoromycetes; order Entomophthorales; family Entomophthoraceae; genus Massospora; species Massospora cicadina. The sequence goes on along the minus strand of JAKSZP010011826.1, from coordinate 259,305 downwards.
AGGTTGTTATCCATAATTAAGTCAAAGATTGTACCTGAAAAGTACAATCTGAGTTTGAAAACTTTATCGCCTCTATCAATGAACGCCTCCAAACCTTGGAGGAAATTATCTATGAATTAAGGGAAGGCCAGAATAGTTTCTATAACTCTGGGCTTCAAGGAGGGCCTGGTGAGCATGAACCTCCCTGTTATGATGGACGTGAAGGTGAATGAGGACCTCCTGTCCATTATGGACAGGATGGTGAAAGAGGTCCCCTATGTCATGGTTGGATGACTTTATAGTAGGAACTGATGCTAAAGATAAGGATGGGCTACAGGAGGCTAAGAAGGTGAAGTTTCAGGCTCTTCCTGACCTGTAACACCTTAGATCAACGCTGGGTGCAAGCCAAGCATTCCCAGGTTGATACTAATGGGTGCAAAACGCCCAGCCTCTTATCTCGGCCCAGGCACTAAAACAAACGATTTATGTTATAAATGAAGATGGTTCAATTTGGTTGATTGGAGAGCAAGGGTTTGAGTCCCACTCAAGCTATGAAATTTTTAGCTCGTGTAAAATAGGGCTTCAATTGATTACTTGAGTAAGGCACTTTTAGTGTATTTTACTAAAACGGACGGAAGCATCTGTTTATTGGAGCGTCAAGGCTTGGGTGTACTTCCGCAGAACCTGAACTTCCCTGGCCCACTTTAAATATGTTTTTGAAACCAACATTCCTTGTTGGTCAACTTTCTTAAATAAATACCCTTATTATTTTACGTTTTTTACTAATGGTTCCTTGGGCAAACTTGGTGGTGGACCTCTTTGGGGAGGTCTCCAACCATGTGGGCCAAAACCTTTTATCGCAATATACCAAAATCCCAGGGGCTTCCTTGGGCCACCCAGGTCCCCTCCATATTGAGGCACCCAAGCCCCCTGATGCCAAGCCACACTTGATTATGGACGCCCCTCTGGGGTCCACTCAAGCTGTGATGTTCCTTACTTACCTAGTACTATATGTTGCTCTTTACACCATTGCCTGGGGTACCTTTTGCACAGGCACCGTTTGAGGTGCCTTCCTTCCCATTCTCCTAACGGCTAGTTCCCTAGCAATGTGGGTTTTCATCCCACATCACATTGCTGGGAACGAGAGAGTTACAGACACTCTCTTGACACCCTGGTCATGATATACAATATGGAGGAAGGGGACCCTCTGGGCCTAGAGGTCCTCCAGGACCCAGTGGTGACCCTGGAATCCCCAATGAACGCCTTCAGGTATTAATCCAACAAATAAAAATCTTGATGTATAATAAGGAGCGTTGCTCAAGGAGCTCAACTTACTTGGGATGGAGTTTCCCTCTTTCCCAAAGTTTCCTTACCTGTTCATCATGAACGCCTCATGACCTTGGCAACCTTACCTGTTTTGGTACATGGATTGGAGTAAAGAGTGCTCACCAATAAATAACATCAACTTGACCTCCAAGCTGCCAATACCGCTTTAAAAAATGAAGTTCACAAATTAAACCAACTTGTCACCACAAAATTGGCTCTCAGTGCCACCCGCAAATGAGTAGATTTAATAGTTGACAATCTCAACAATTTGCGGAGACAATTAGATGCACTTCAACCTCAAGCGTATTCCTGAGAGGCCACCTCTTCATCAGGTGAAAGCGCTGACCCATATCAGTTCATATCATTCATCCTCCAACCCCCAAGTGGTATATTTAAACATTCATTCAAAGAAAAATATGTCCCTGGAGAGGGAAGTATTTTCTCTTTCTTATATTGCTATGAAAGCTCTATGGAAGAAGTGACTGATTATCAATGGCTTAAACACTTGACTAACTTTCTTAGCCGTATGGCTCAGGATTATGGTCCTCCATCTGATGCATTGTAATACTTGAACTGACGCCAAAACTGCCTTGCTTCAGGATTTGGGACCGACTTAACCTTAACCAACCAAAAACAGACCTTTATGGGTAACAGCCTTAATTGGGGGGAAACTATCAGTGAATTTGCCCACTGTTTTTACCTTGAGGCACAATATCTGGTTGCAGGGAATCATCTTACATTATATGATGCCATCACCGCTCCTTTTTGGCGTTTAAAGATATGCCTAATATCTTACTTTATCTTAAAGCGGTGAAGTCTAACTTAACGTCCCTCCTCCATATTATAGAGTAATACTGGAAATTTTGGCAAACTACATAAGCCCGTTGGGCCACCTCAATTTAACACCAATAAGCCCTGGTCCCAAGTATTGGCCATTACACCCTCTAATTCGCCTACACCTGATATATACTGCACTCATTGCAGAAGAAATATAAACTGAAGCTGACTGCCACATCCCTCAACGTAAGTCAGCAAAAGATCAGTCAGTATAGGGCAAGAGGATCCTTATGCTGACTGAAAACAAGTTCCTCAAGACCCTTGTTCTAGTTCTAGCTGTATCCCCTGTACTTCCGGTTGTTTTGTGTTAGCTGCCCCATCAGAAGTTGAAGTCCTTCTGTCTATTCAAAGAAATAAAAACCTCCAGCTTTCTTACTTCTATGTTGGTCAGTTACCCAAACAAATTTTGGTGTTCAGCTCTTCTATAAAAAGGAAAGACTTGGAAGATAAACTTTTAAACGCATTGGTCAACCCCAAGCTTGGACACAGCAGAACCCTCCACTTGCTTCACTGCGAATCCCTAATGACAGCCTATTAGCTATTAACTCCCAAATTTGGATCATTGGTGGTTTGAGTCGAATTAGTAGTCCATAAGGTTAGTGTCCTGGAAATAATTGACACTGGTTCTCCAGTTAACGTTATTTTCTCCTGGCTTATCCAAAAGATAAAAATGGCTCCAGACTTGAAAAATGAAGCTGAATATGGGACAGCAGGTAGTCAGTCTACTAAGGTGGTAGGAGCCTATTCTGCTTTACCCCTCCATTTTTGGAAGTTATTCATTACTGCCCCTGCCGTTGTTCTAAAAAACAGTAACTAAAAGTTTCTTATAGGGGTCCAACTGATGCAGGAGTTTAATTGCATCATCAACCACAAGGAAAGATGCCTATCCCTACTAGGTTATCAGATTTTATTAATATTTGAACCCCCATAAAAAGTAAAAGAGCCCCTAATAACAGACATGCTTCCTCAAATATCCATAGTCCATTTGCAAAGTTGAGTACCAAATCTTAGAAGAAAAAACTAAGTTAACCCCGGAGGCTGTGAATGCTGAAGAGGGGATCCCTCTATATACTCCTCATTCTATTACAATAACCTCAGGTCCATAAGTTATTGTAGATTTGGGAATTTGGATCCTTACTCCTCCTGATCAAATTTTGGAGCTTAATGGACACCCAAACCCTTCCATCAAGGAAGAGTTGACCTGCCCAGGGATTTTGGAGCCTGCCTATGGGAAATTTATCGCTATATATAGGGAATTTAACTACTAAACTATTCCAGTTCCTTGGCATGCCCCTATCGCTTATGTAAAAATATGTTCCATTAAGAGTATTGCTGATGTGAGTTTTTTTGGATCATTACAGGATCTAGGATTTGATCCCCACCCACCATAGCTTTGGTTGACAGTAGAATTAGGGTTAATCTTAACCCAAACAAACGCCAGGATGTTGTAGACCTCCTCAAGGAGTATGGTGATATTTTTTCCTCAGGACCAAGTGACTATGGGAAAATGTCTGGAGTAATTTATCATAGTGAAACTGAGGAGCACCCTTCATTTAAACCTCAACCAAATTAAAAATCCAAAGTGGAGGAAGCTCAAGTGACCTTAGAGTTACAGCAACTGTTGGAGGCCAGATTGCTTGTGCCTTCCAAAAGTCCATGGGCTTCCCCACTCTTATTATCCATAAAAAGGATAGTGATCACTGGGTTGTTATGGATTATCACCGCCTCAACTCTATCACTCGCAAAGATAGTTACCCCCTGCCACATATAGATGACTCTTTACGCTTAATGTCAGGTTCCCACAATTTCTCAGCTATGGATCTCGCCAGTGGATACTGGCAAGTAGATTTGTCACCAGAAGATCTGGCAAAATGTGCTCTCATCACAAGTAAAGGAATATTTGAGCCCAATCAAATGCCTCAGGGGTTATGTAATGCTCTACTGCCTTCCAATGCGCTATGGACAGACTTCTAGGCGATTCAAAACGTTCCTGCGTATTAGTTTATCTTGATGATATTACCATCTTTTTAAGAACCTTTACTGAACATCTAGATCACCTCAGGCAAGTTTTTCAGCAGTTACAGCTTTTTCATTAAAAATAAAGCTGACAAAATGCTTTTTCTTCAAGAGTGAGATGTAATTTTTGGGTCATAAGGTCAGTAAATCAGGAATATCCCTGATGGATGATAAGGTCTTGGCTATTGCTAAATGACCCCCTAAATCTCTACAAGATATACAAGTTTTCCTAGGAATGGTGGGTTATTATCCCCAATTTATCCCCCATTTCGCAGACACCTCCAAGCCTCTGGTGTATCTACTGAATAAAGGGAAACCTTTCAGTGGAAAGAAGAGCAACAGCAGGCCTTCAATATTCTATATGTCTCTCTCTCTCACTCTCCAGTACTTATCCATCTGAATTTTAATAATACCTTAGTCCTCTTTACTGATAATAGTAAAGTACCATTAGAGCGATTATATCTCAGCATGATGAAAACTTAGTGGACCATCCCATCGCCTACTACAACAAGACCTTTCTAAAGCTGAATGTAAATATAGTGTTACAGAATGCAAATGCTTGTGCGGTCCTACTGTCCATTAAGAATTTCCGACCCTAAATATATGGGAAGCATTTTACCATCATAACCAATCATGCTTCCTTATGTTGGCTACAGCAAATAAAGGACCCTGATGGGCGATTATCCCAGTGGCGGTAATACTTTGAAATTATGACTTTTCCATTATCCACCGACCAGGGCCAATCCATCAAAACGTGGATTACCTATCTCAGCTTCCCATATTAACTATAATTGACCCTGAAGAGGATTGACTCTGCGATCTCCTAACCCAACCACAGTTATGGAAGGATGAATCCCTGACCCTCCAAAAGAAATTAGCAAAAAGATTGGAAAATCTCCAAGCCAAGAACGTTCAATTGTGTAAACTTGTGCAAAAAATGGGTGTCTTATGTAAGACCATCAGCTCAAACTGATATCATATTAGAGGGAGATTGGAAAGTCAGCCATAGGAGAATTCAAAAACCTACCAGTGGCTTAAAACTCAATGTTTTTGGGAGTGAATGCTTGTTTCTACCCAGGATGTATTCTAGTCCTGTCTGGTATGTAAAAGCAAAGCTGGACCTAATCCCCGCCCTCAACATCCAGTGGTCCCACCCTGTGAACCATTCCATACTTTTAGCATTGATGTTGTGGGACCTCTTCCTTGAGCCTCCAATGGACATCAGTTCCTCCTAATATCTGTGGACCATTTAACTAAGTGAATTGAAACCGTATTGCTCCCCACCGCTTTGGCAAAGGCTACCACCACGTTTTTATATAATAGGATTATTACTCAGCATGGGTGCCCTAATGTTATTTTTTCTGATAATAGACGAAGTTTCCGCTTGACACTGGTGAAAGATTTAGCTTTCCTGAAGAGAACCACACAGGTATTCTCCACCTCCTACCATCCTGAAACCATTGCAATGGTAGAATGGGTAAATGGTACTCTAACTGCAATCCTCATAAAATGGCTATGACTGACCCCTTCATTGGCCCCAATATTTGCCTAGTGTAATTCTATCCTATCAGATTAGTTACCATCAAATTACTAAGATGTCACCATTCCAAGCGTTGTACGGCAGAAATCCCCATCTGCCTTCCAAAGTCCAGGCGATGCTTGACTGAGCTTCTCCTGAAGCACCTGAAATCTCTATGTGAATTATTGCAAACGAAATCATAAGATTTCAGGCCCTGGCTGCCAAAACCTGTCCACCACAACCAGTAGAGAAACTGCTCAATTCAATATCAAGCATGATCCCCTACACACCTTCCAACCAGGTGACCTTGTCCTATTCTACCATCACCGGTCTGGAGGTTGTGATCATAAACTGGGCACCAACTGATCAGGGCCTTATTGAGTCATATACAGATGGGGCAATGAACACTCAATCATAAAGATTGTTCAGGGCACAGTTGTAAACCGTGTACATAGTCACCTTCCTATCCGTTTTCCCCCCTGCATCAAGATCTAGAGGGGGTATTGTTGGGATTCCTACATAAATGGCTGATTCAGAGGCGTCAGATAATGGGAATCGATCCCAAACCAACTTAAAAAGCCCAAAATTCAGTCAGGGTTCAAACCTGAGCTATGAGACTGGCACAAGTGGATCAACCTAGATAATTGGGCTGCTTTAAATCCCCAATTTGTTCATCTATTAGATTTAGGCTTGGGCGGCTTAATTTTCCCTAAGAAACCTCCCCAATTACCCTTAAAAAACTGGTATTGAGTTAATAAACCTTACACTTTGTCTCCCCTTTTCAAAATTTTAAGTAAAATTGAGTTTATTTGGAATTTACCACACCAAACTTGATATCTGGATTAACAGACTTCTTGACCCAGAGAAGCAACCAAGGTAAGTATTTAACGCCCTCGGACCTCAGGTCAATTGTTCTACATACAAAAAAGGATCCATGGTATCAACTGGTGATCCTGACACCAACACTCACCCTTCCATCAGATACCATCCTGCTGGGCGACTTCAATTGCTGAGCTAACCCCAACACGGACAGATGGCCTAACCTCAGGGAATACTCCAGGGCATATCAAATTCTATGCAATGAAGGCATCCCTTGTCCTACATGATACCCTCCCCCCTGGGTTACCACTCCTCCCCCACATGACCTGCCCCAACATATGCGAGTGAAAGCTCATCTCAATGAGCTGCATCAACTCCATCTTCACCCCAAAAACCCACACTTGAACATCTCCAACTTCTCAACAAAAAATCAATTTCTCCAACCACTGACTCATTTTGGTGCAGCTTTTGCCAACCCAAACTCCCACACAGGCGTCAACCTGGAGGAAGTTACACCCAGAAAATACAAAGTTGCCCAAAATATCTGACTGGGTCAAATACAAGGCCACAAATCCAAAATTTGTAACGCCATTCATATTGGACCCCATAAAAACCTGGTCAAACTTCAAAGTTAAACTAATAAATAAAACTTTCCATCTCACCTTGTATAAGTACACCGCTGACACAGCCACAATCAGGCGCACCTTGTTAGAACTGGACCACCTCAAGCTCAACACCATAAAGTCTAGCTACAGCCCCAACTGGGGGCATAAATGGGCGGAAATATCTGCCCACTTAAACGCTCTCATCTTTAAACTAGCACAGAATCAATATTTTGAGAAAATATAGGTTCATAAAAGAAGGCAAAACCTGCTCAATGTACTTCTTCTGCCAATTTCACTTCAGCGGCAATCAGCCCATGTGCAAAAGGTCCTCAAAGATGTTGGCACTATGGCAACTGACCTAATTGAGGTCAAGATGGAAGTACATCGCTATTACACCAAACTATACCATGATACCTCAACTGATCCCCAAAATTTAAAAAAATTATACACATTATCAGAATACAAAGCACACCGCTGGACTATAACTCTTAAACCTAATCACACAGGAGGAGCTCTGGGACACAGTCCACGGTGAACCACATAGAAAATGCCCAGGGCCTGATGGGGTACCCTACAAATTTTACAAAACATACTTCAAGCAAATTACCCTCTCCTCTTGGCATCAATGAACCTTTGCCTGCTGGAGACACGCCTCCTACCTGGTAGCCAGGACTCCTATGTCATAACTTTGTTTAAAAAAGGCGACAAACTAGACCTGGCCAACTAGTTCCCAATTGCACTTGTCAGACATTCTCTTTCTTGACTTAAGAAAAAGAATGTTGGAGGTAATAGTGCTCTCAAATCTGCCATTATGATTGGCCCATCTCCTGCCCAATCATCAAATAATAATGGGGATTTCAATGATATGATTACCCATGGGGAAAAGACCTTGGCGGACTCTCAGTGGAATCCTAAACATTGGAAAAATATGGTTTATCATAAAAATTGGCTTAAAAAAATAAATCTAACACTAGGATTACTCCAACTTCTTGGCCAAATTTGAGGAGTTCAATATTGTACAGATCTGAACCTCTGTGAGGCGAGAAGATTTTACCCGTTGATGTCTGGGTGTGAGTTAACCAATCATTATCATCTGAGTCTAACCACCGCCGAGGTGTAAAGATTTTACTCAATAATGATAGGGTAAGAATTAGCCAATCATTACCATCTGCTTCTGACCACCACCAAGGTGAAAAGATTTTACTCGCTGATGATTGGATACAATTCATCAAATTGTTACCGCATGGGTCAGTTTTGCCTCAAAAAATTTATCTTTGATCTGATAGGCTGAAAGCCTATATTACCTAATTTAGATAACTGAGCTTTACATTCTTTTGCCTCGAATATTGATGGTCTCAAAATCTGAATTAGTTTAAATAGAAAAACTAGTATTGAGAAAAGGACCTTTCCTGGTTTTGCCCTGCTAAAAATAATAAAAAATATAAAAAAACTTTAATAAGTGTTATTTTGTACTTTTATTAAAAAGTAATGATCTCACTTAAATAAATTATTTGTGGCATCCATTGGTGGATCCCACAAATTGGTGCTCACTACAGGGGTCAAGCCCCTGAATACTTTGATAAGTATTAACAATAGGGAGACTGTCAACGTGAGCAGCTCTCCTGACTTGCGATTAGTTGCTCTCGAGAAGCAACTAGCCAACTCTTTCTCCCTTCTCAAAGAGCTAGAACATCGGCCATTCAAATTACCCATAAAGGATAGATATATCCTTGGTGAAGGGAGCATTGCTTCCTTTCTGTATGTTTATGAAGTTGCGATGGATGGCGCTACTGACAAACAAAAAGTTCAGTATGTTCTTCCCTGCTTAAGCCAAAAAGCCCAAGAGCTGATCATTCCTCACCTGGATCCTCAGTACATCTGGCCAGATGTTAAGAAGGCCCTCTTGGCTGAGTTTGGATCTGAGCAGAGCTTATACAGAGAAAAACAGGCTTTCATGCGCCTTACCATGTATGAGGGTGAAACCCTCTTTAGCTTTGCTGAGCGGTTTTATCTCGCTGCTCAAAGGTTGGCTACGTCCAACTTGCTTACCCTGGATGACGCTCTTACCGCCATATTAACAGGGTTAGCTTCACAACCCTCTCTCGCCAGGCACATCATATTGGTGAAACGCCACTTCACAACTATCCGCGATATAAAAGAGGCCTTGTTGGACGTTGCCCATATCCCTTTATGTGCCCCTACCTATGACGAGGAGGTGCCACTATCTGCTCTAACCTTTGAAGAGCTGCCGCCAGTTGAGACGCTGGATGAAAGGCCACCTGTGCCTATCCTCCCTGCAAAACCTGCTGCTTTGGTATGACTTAAACTGGACATCCTTCATTCATGCAAAGCGGAGATCCCTACTGTGGTTTCTCTTTCAGCTCAGTCAATAGGTGCGCGCTCTAAGGGTATATCCTCCAGAACTACTGGGGTTGTAAAAATGCTGGCTAAAGTGAATCTGATTACCCCTCCTCTCATGACTGTCTATCCCATATCAATTACAACCTTGCTCATGGTTAAGAATACCCCTGAGGCTGACTCTGAGGGGGGTTACAATAATGTTGGGTACTACTTGCTGGGAGCTCCCGCGGAAGTGGAGGTCCCTGATCACCTAACCGCTGGGGAAGTAGATGAAGCCACCATACCCAAGGATACTTATCTTTGCCAAGTTCTAGGGGAGCCCATCAATATCGATACTGCCAGTGACGCCAATGAGGTGTTGTCTCACATTATTCGCCCTATCCAGCGTAGCCATACCATGCAATCCATCCAGGAAAATTACCCTGAGACTGTGTGCAAATTAACCTCCCATTTCCATCTTAAGGAGGTCTTGGCGTTATCGCCCACTTCTGAGGGGATACTTACAAAGGTCAAAGTGTTTATCCAAAAGGTTAAGGTGATGGCTATACTAAATACAGGCTCCTCAGCGAATGTAATCTCCTCCAAGTTGATGAAAAAGATTCAACTTGCACCTGACTTGGAGTACAACCAATACTTTGGAACCGCCAGTCCTAACAACACCCGTGCACTGAGTGCTTACTCGTCCCTTCCCATTTGTATTGGTAAGCTTATTCTATCAGCCCCCACAGTGGCGTTGGACAATAACAATTATGAGATGCTTATAGGTACTCAGTTTATGATTGAGTATGAAGGCATCATCAACATGAAGCAAGGGTCCCTATCTTTAACAAACTATGAAGTTCCATTAGTTTTATCCAACAAAGAGTTCATCAAAAATGATTACCCCTGCCTAATAGAAAACCCCTCTTCCACTTTGCCTTATGTCACTTTCAGGCGCAACACTAAGGAATCGCCCAATTCAGTGGAGGCTAGTGATGGTATTCCAAATTTTGCGGCAGATGAATTAGTGATTAAGCCAGATGAACTACGAGTGGTTGACATGAAAAGCACATCCCAAAATCCCTCTGATCTTTTAAGCAAGGCTGACTTCAAAGGAAAAGTTCAGGCTCCTAAAGTACAGCCTAAAAAAGAGAAGTCTACTTTTAAACCTGCAGAGGCAACCATTTCTCGTCCCAAGGCTCAAGAGAATCGCTCTTCCAAGGATGCTACCCCTCGTGAACCTTTGTCTAAACCTTTGCGCACTGAGGATAAAAAATTATATGCTGAAAAGTCTAACCAAACAAAAACAGTGACTAAAAAAGGCCAAGCTGCCAATGAGCTCCAAGCTCCTCTACCTTCTTACCAAGTGTCAGATAGGGTTTTATATCACCGCAATCGCAAAACTCCCCAAAGTGGCAAACTTGGATCAAACTGGGAGGGGCCATTTACCATCATACATAAGAGAGGAGATGAGTATACCATAAAGTCTGTGGCTACCAGAATCATCATAATCCAAGTACATGGCCACTTCCTTCGATCCTACACCCCTTCCAACATTCTTGAGGGGGGCAATGTCAGACATTCTCTTTCTTGACTTAAGAAAAAGAAATTTGGAGGTAATAGTGCTCTCAAATCTGCCATTATGATTGGCCCATCTCCTGCCCAATCATCAAATAATAATGGGGATTTCAATGATATTAGTACCCATGGGGAAAAGACCTTGGCGGACTCTCAGTGGAATCCTAAACATTGGAAAAATATAGTTTATCATAAAAATTGGCTTAAAAAATAAATCTAACACTAGGATTACTCCAACTTCTTGGCCAAATTTGAGGAGTTCAATATTGTACAGATCTGAACCTCTGTGAGGCGAGAAGATTTTACCCGTTGATGTCTGGGTGTGAGTTAACCAATCATTATCATCTGAGTCTAACCACCGCCGAGGTGTAAAGATTTTACTCAATAATGATAGGGCAATAATTAGCCAATCATTACCATCTGGGTCCAACCACCGCTAAATTACCCAATCATTACCATATGAGTCTGACCACCACTGAGGTGAAAAGATTTTACTCGCTGATGATTGGATACAATTCATCAAATTGTTACTGCATGGGTCAGTTTTGCCTCAAAAAATTTATCTTTGATCTGATAGGCTGAAAGCCTATATTACCTAATTTAGATAACTGAGCTTTACATTCTTTTGCCTTGAATATTGATGGTCTCGAAATCTGAACTAGTTTAAATAGGAAAAACTAGTATTGAGAAAAGGACCTTTCCTGGTTTTGCCCTGCTAAAAATAATAAAAAACATAAAAAACTTTAATAAGTGTTATTTTATACTTTTATTAAAAAGTAAAGGTCTCACTTTAATAAATTATTTGTGGCATCCATTGGCGGATCCCACAGCACTCTCTAACATTGATACAAAACTATTAACAAAAAAATTAGCCACCAGATTAAACACAATAGCCTCCAAAGTCCTGTCACCCAATCAGTTTGGGTTCATACCAGAGCATTCAATATGAACCAATATACACTCCATCGCCAACATATGCCAGTCCAAAGCAACTGGAGCCCTAGTTTTCCTTGATCAGGAGAAGGAATATGATCATGTAAGTTGGCCATACCTGAAGGAATGCCTAAGTTCCTTCAAAATCCAACCTAGATTTATAGCTGGGCGATGCTCCTAACAGAATCTTCATCCATGGCTGTATGCAGCCCTGGCTTTCTAAACAACAAGATCCCACTACACAGAGGGCTCAAACAAGAGGACCCCTTAGCACACTGCTGTATAACTTCAGCATTGATCTGCTCCTCCGCATTGCTGACTCTCGCCTTATGGTCATAACTGCACAAGGCCAACCAACAGTCAAGATACTAGCCTTTGAGGATGACTGCATGACAGATATAGCTAACAACAATGATGCCTGACAACTGAAATGCACACTGGAGGAATATTCCATTGTGAGTAATGTGTTGCTAAACAAAAAGAAATGGAAACAACCTCCTAAGCAAGTACAATAACAACTGGGCTATAACACCCAAAACATACAGCCCCCCACTAAGGAACAACCCACTCATCCTACCCTTTGCATTACCTCCTGTCAAATTCTGAGGATTGCTCACTTGTTTAATTAAATCCTGCATTCTTAATCGGGCTGAAGTTCAGCCAATGGATCCTCAATTTTGCTAGTGGCTTATGGTATTTTGACTGTTCGGAAACTCATTAGGCATCCTCAAATAGCTCTGACTCTTCTGGCCAATTTTGGGCTGAATTTTCACTCTGTAATCAGGAACTTTGGCCGAGGCAGGAAAAGTTGCAAGCTGTGGATCCTGAGATCACAGCTTGCCAACACTCTCCAAAAGTAACTAAAGATACAAATCAGTTAGAATAGAAAATAAAATAGATCTTTATTAGATTAGATTATATGATAATTATTCATTAGGACAGGCGCCAGTCTTTATACCTCTAGGGAATCTTCTGGCCACATTCAAGCATGAAATCTCACAGATTATTTTCCACCTCAATTTGGCCCTTGAACTGATACAACTGAGACCTATTGCTAGGTTTATTGGTGGCAAAATACTCTCATATTTGGGAGGTTTTCAGGGATTGAAATTGCAACAATAAGCGTGCAAAATGTTCCTAGGATTGTCTTGAAATGAGTTTTATCATACTGCTGACAAAATAAGAATTCTTGGAGATTTTGTGGTCGATTAAAATAAATGATGTACCCTTAATTGGGCCTTCAGCAGGCCTCTCTTAATAGTACTAAGTACTCCCATTCAGGAAGTCCATGTGCAAGTGCTATCATGCCAGTTACACATATTGATATACAAAACTATTTTGATAGTGTTTTTAATTTTGGACGGTATTGTTAGGATCCGTCATGCTGTTCATACAGGTCAACCCCACTGAGCAACAGACAGACGATGTGGGGATTGTCAGTCCTTTGGACAGAATTGAAAATATACTTAAAATAGGAGCAATTGCCCCAATCAATTCTTTATTTATTTTCTATAAATAAAGCTACCTTTCGCTGTCCCAGTTCTTCTTTACCATTAACAACCTCTCTCTCAATCGCCCATTGCACTTATATACAGCAGCTTCAGGTGATACTGCTCTCATGGCTTGGGCTATTTGATCCCTCCGATTCTCCTCAAATTCAGCTTGTATAAACTAATCCTCTATCGCCCTAATTGTAGGCAATTTACTTCATATTTGGCAAATGTCAACATCACCTTATCACCTTTTCACCTTATATAGAGGCGATCCAATAAAAACCCATTATATTAAATATTGCCTCATCCTAAGGCACTCAAATAATTGTAACTGATGCCATTTTCAGAGTATTCCGCCCTAGCTGTCCCACGATTATCATCCAGTCATATCAGAACTGCAACATTACCCCCTCCTTAACTGGATAATAAGATCCTATTTTTTGTAAGGTCAGAGGAACTTTGCATGTAATTAATTAATGATCTAACCACTTGCAGGATCCTTGATGGTATACGCATCAACTCCAGTTTTCTCTATAACTTCAAACAGACCAATCTAAATACTGGCCAGCTTGTGTTTCCGCCCAAATCAATGTTGGTCATGGAAGAGAACCATATTGCCTTCCTTGAACAATGCCATCCCACTATGATGTGCCTGATCAGCAGCCTGGTTCCTGATCTTCTTGGCTAAGCTGAAGGAATATGTTTTGGTTTTCAGTTTTGATCAAAATGTTTGTGAGGTTAGTCAAATAGCGGTGGAGTTCCAGTCCACCAGTGTCTTCTACAAATGAATAGGGTAACGCTGGAAGAGCCAGGTGTCAGACATATAGTAGTTGGAAGGGACTCTTCCCTGTGGCGGAATGGTAACTAATGTTATAGGCGAACATGGCAGTGGAAAGGAGAGAGCTCCAATTGGAAGGTCGATCCATTACTAATTTTTGTAGTATGTTCACCAGAGTTCCATTCACCCATTTGACCATTCCATTGGACTTGGGGTGGTATGGGGTCATCAGAACCCTGCAGATTTCCATAAGCTCGTTGAGTTTGTATGGGATGTGTGAGGTGAAGTTGGTTCCGTTATCAGTGAGAATAAACTGAGGGCAGCCATGTCACTGAATAATGCACTTCATCATGAACCTGGCCACAGTAACTTCCCCCAAGTCTCATATCGCCCTCGCTTTGACCCAGTGGGTCAAGTGGCTGATAGCCACAAGGACGTACTTACACCAGTTGGCTCCTGTTGGAAAGGGGCCAACAACATCAAGAGAAACCATGTGCCAAACAAAATGTGGCTTCACTAACCAATATGACGTCATACGGTGAAATGGCTTCTCCACTTGGCACTGATGGCAACAGGAAATGGTTTTGAGCACATCAAAGTTCATACCTTCCCAATAGTACCAAGGGCGTAACAACTCCATAGTCTTACGCACTCCACCATGCCTGACTGCCTTGTGCGCGCTCATGATTATTCACAATCATGCTGAGGGGCGCGGAAAATTCACCATAGAATTGCTGATCCACTTGTACAGTTCCCCATTCCATTGGAAGGTATTTGTTTGCATCTCATTTAACACGTTGATTACTTGGGGTGGTTCATTAGCATATTTTCCGCTGAGCATCTTATTATACATCATTTCGCTTAGGTTTTCTGTCACCGCAATAGTCATTAATTGAGATAAACAGTCAGCGTTCTGATGCTTTACTACTGGCTAATGAAGAATCTCAAAATCATAAGCCTGCAACTTAAGAGCCCATCGAGCCAAATGGCCTTCAGGTTCTTTGAGGTTCTGCAACCAGCATAATGATGCATGGTCTGTTATGACTTTAAACTTTACCCCCATGCAGATAGACTCTGAATTGCTTTTATGCGTAAATCACTGCTAAGCACTCCCACTCAGTCATAGTATAATTATGCTTGTGACAGTTCAGACTTCAACTACAGTATGCTACTGGATGTTCCTCTCCCTTGTCATCTTTCTGAGAAAGTACATCCCCAACAGCGGAGAGAGATTTATCCAATTAAACAATAAACTCCTGATTGAAGTTCAGATATAGTAACACTGGTGTGCTGATCAACGCCATACAGAGTGTATTGAAAGCAGATTGATGACATTCCATCCATTCAAACACAGCATCCTTTTTTAACAACTCAAATAGCAGCCCCTAATACAGCTAAAATTAGGGATAAAGCGCCAGTAGTAACAGACCATTCCCAAAAATACCTGTATGTCACGCTTACTATTGGGAGTAGTCATTTTGCTAATGACCTCCACCTTGGCCGGCTGTGGTTTCAGCCCTACAGAGTCTAGCACAAACCACAGGTATTCCAGCTGATCTTTGAAAAAGTTACATTTTTGAGGTTTAATTTGAATGTTTGCCTCAGCCAGTTGGCAGAATACTGTTTTGAAAGTGGTTGAGATGCTCCAAAAAGGTTTTAGAGAAACCATTAATATCGTCAAGGTATACAAGGATGCATGACAGTTTCAGGTCACCAAGAATAGTATTCATAGCTCGCTGAAACGTAGCTGGGGTATTGCACAGCCCTTCAGGGCATCCGCGTCAGTTGAAAAAAGGCCTTTGGAGGTGATTACAGCGCATTTTTCCTGTTCCACCAGGGGTAATTCAATTTGCCAGTAACCTGATATCAAGTCCATTGCAAAAAAATAACGGGCTCCCCCTAATCATTCCAAAGCATTTTCAATTCTTGGCAAAGGGTATGAATCCTTTTTTGTAATACTGTTGAGCTTCCGGTAGTCTATTACTATGCGGTTGGTGTCATCCTTCTTTTTTACAATTAGAACAGGCGAAGCCCATGGGCTTTTGGACGGTTTGAGCATCCCTTGCTCTAGCAACTTGTCAATTTCATCAGTGGCAATGTCTTCCACTGCCCACGATCAGCAGATCAGCCAAGACCTTATAGGAGGATGTTCTCCTGTGTCTACTTGATGGACCACCACCCAAGCACACCCTAAGTCATGATCATCAACAGCAAAAATCCCCTTATACTTCTGAAATAAAGCTATTGCTTGGTCTTTTTGTTCTTCTGTTAGTCCTATTTTATTACTTCGCAGTACTAGCATTAGTACATCAGCAGGTGTCTCAGCTGTAAACCAAATTCATCCAATGGCCCAAAACCATGAACCTGATGGACGTCATCTATTGGAATCAAATGTAAATATGCTACAATTTGGTGTTGGCAGATTTGCATTGGTTTGTTTTGGAGGTTTGCTAATAAAACCTTAATCTCTCCATGTCCCAGAAGTATAATCCCTGGAGCTACATGTGGCTGAAACCGTGTTTGATGATAGAGCCCAATGACTTCCCCATATAACCCACTAGGCATTTCCACCCAAACTCAGAGTTCATTAGGACTTGATGGCCAGAAGGTATAGATATGGGCCCTGCCGCTCGAAGAGGTATCCCTTGATATTATATATCTGCTGGGGAAGTGGCTGAGTCTTGCACTTTAGTCAGTGATAGTGAACTGGCATCACCCTGTCACTATAGGCAAGGTTGATATGGCTCATATGCACCGGATCCTTCGGTACTCCACTAGTGGTAAAGTAAATTGGGATCTGCTGACCAAAAATGGCGAGGGTCTCCTCCATCATATTAATAAATTCCCCAAAATGGCGCAGGAAAGTGGTCCCAATTAACAGGTCATGGTTTTTGTTTGGCAGCACAATTGCCGGGGCTACCATGTCTATGGACCTAAAGCACAGAGGTAGCGCACTGTAAGCCCCCTCAGAGACAGTGCTTACTGCTCCAGCAGTTCCATACACCATTTGATGGTCCACATCAGGTTTCAACGTCAACTTTGCCATCAATTTAGTGGAAACTATGTTTACTGGAGCATCAGTATCTATTATAGCACAAACTCTATTTTTGCTACAAAAATATCAAGTATGTACACTCAGAATAAGAAAAATATTGACTGTTTATTACATGAGCATTTACGGGCTCTCTTTTATCAAGAAAACTCATTATCCCATCACTGACTTGGGGGTATTCTGTGACTATGGCATCTACCAGAAGGGAGACATTTACTCCTTTCAGAGTTGGCGCATCCGTGGCAGAATCAAGTTTGTCCAAGGAAGCTTGATCAAGCATTTGACAGGCATATGGCTTCAGTTGTTTGGGGGTTCTTCTTATGCCGCTGCATTGGCTTGAGCTCAGGTTACTACGTTTACTCCTCCAACTGGCTGCTGATATAAAAGTCCGTCATCATACTGAGGGATTCCGCAGGGTATACTACTATTGAATTGGGGACTTTAAATTGGTATTGCGGAGGTAGAGGATCCCATCTCTACTCCACTCCATCTTTTCCCTGATAGTATTGATCTTAGTGTACATAGTTAACATGGCAGTTATGGCAGAATTTTGCCAAATGACCAGGGCGACCGCATTTGTAGCAGTTAACCCCATAAGAGCCACGTCCTTGATTATCACAAGGAGGTCCAGACCAGAAAGTTTGGGGTTGTTCAGCGTAACCAGCCCCAGGTTGGTAAGCTGATTGTTGATGGTTGAAATAGCTAGGTCCTGGTCAATAACTGGGTTGCTGACAATTTTCATGGCCAGCCCATTGTCGCTGATCAAACTGTTAAGTATAATATAAATGAGGATGAGGCACAGATTTATAAAAAAGCCAAGGATTACTAACTGGTGTTGGAATTGGGCAAGAATATTCTCCTGAATATGAGGGTGCAGTAGTGGCAGTAGTCGTCAGATTCTGGTGGTTGACTCAAAAATAAACCTTTGACAACCATCAGATCAGGCCTATTATCCTTTTAACGCTTGAACTATTTCCTATTGCAATTATACAATTCATGCTAATTATCTCAATGTCATCTTTATCAAGTATTTTATCAGGCGCTTGGCCTGAATACGCTCGCATATTATGGCCAATTCTGATGCATTAAATCTCAGCAATTGGTCCCAATTATCAAAACACAATCAATCCAACCATATACAAAATAATTTTAGGATGACATAAAGTTAAGTCTGAAAATCCCATGGACTTCAGACAAATGAAAAACGTAATCAATTTTTCACCTGAGGGTGAAATTTGTATGTCAATACATGTAATTGGCATGATAGCACTTACGTGGACCGCCCAAAAGGGGTTACTTAGTGCTATTGAGGAAGAGGCCTGCCGACATCCTTTTTTTAGTACTAGATGGTCCCAACCCGAGGGGGGTTCATTGATGTTTATTGAATTACGCCTGGGCTCCTAAGAGCCTGAGGCGAGGGAAGGGGAGGGAGGAGGCATCGAGAAAGGGAGGGGGTTTGCGCGCCAGAGCCATGCTGCAGTGACAACTGAGCGGGTGAGGGTTGGCGACATAGTGCAGACCTTTAGGGCCATCTCAAAGTGTACCTGAAAGTGGGTGATCATGTGTGGAAGGGTCCACACCTGCTGGTCAAAGGCAGCACGAAGGAAGGAGTTATGGATGGTCCAGATGGCTGTGGCATAGGCGAGGACACGGAGGTCAGTGGCAACCAGGCAATGTCTGCTCAAACATGAGGTCTTGCACAGGGTGTCCAGACCAGGGCTGAGCATGGAGGAGCGCGCGGGCCTTTGGCCAAAATGCGGTGACACCTGGACAGGTGAAAAAACGATGGAGGTGGGAGCCAATAGGCTCCACACAGCGGGGGCAGCTTTGGTGCTGGAAGGTAGGGCCAGTCTGGTCCCCTGTCCTGTATGAACTTGGAGCACTCTCCATAAGGTGTTGGACACCTTTGCTGACAGGATGGGGTGATAGACGTCCTTCCACAATTCCTTAAGGTCAAATCTTAAGGAGGGAGGGAGGAGCTCAAGGAGTCTTGGGCGGATGGGAGGACGATCTTGGGGGTTGAGGCGAGTTGTGACAACTTGTCCATTGTGCACAATTGCATGGCGACGGGGGCTGAGGCCAGGGCCTTCCCTTCTGTATGGGAAGGCATGGTGGATCCGCGTGCCTACTCGTTTCAGGGCAAGGAGAGCCTGGTTCCAGTAAGGGGGATGAGGATGGTTTCAGGCGATGGCCTAGGTGGTTTGTGAGCCACTCCCCTAATGAGGTCAGAGATGCTCTAGGAAGACCCAGAGCTGCTGACACTGACTGGCGGAGGGCGGGCGCCCATTGGGGCATGGGGGTCGCGTCCCAGCAGACAATCGGCCATAGGAACTTCAGGAAGATTGTGGTGGTGTGGGATCGCGTGTCCAGAAGCCCTAGGCCCCCTTCATTGCAGGGTCAGGCAATGGTTGAGAGGGCCATTGGTGGATGGTTTGAGCCCCAGATCCAACAGCGGAGGAGTACATTGAGCCGCTTATAAAAGGCATCTGTGAATGGGCAGACGTGCGCTAGGAACCAGACTTTGGAGAGGAGGAACACATTGGCCATCAGAGCTTGACCCTGGGGGTGATGTGCCACTGGTTCCAGCTGGCAATCCTGGAGTTAACTGCTGCGAGGAGCAAGTCCTCATTATCTTTTAGCGCAACTCCTTGTTGGTTGGTGAGAACGCCCAGGTGACGGAAGGTACCGCGCACAGGTTCAATACCAAATGGTGGGGGAAGGTGGGGGAGCCGACCTGTACAACTATTGTCTTGGAGGTGTTGACCATGGCGTTGGACGCCTTGGTGTACCTCTCAATGGTCACAGCAGCGAGGGCAACATCCCCATGGCAGCCAAATGCAATGGCAGAGTCATCTGAAAATGCCATGGTGCGTGTGGAACTTTACCTGGGACCACAATCCCTGTTAGCTTGTCCTGTAAGGAGGCCAAGATGGGGTCAAGGGTGATGTTAAAAAGGATAGGGCTCAGGGGGTCCCCTTGACGGAGACCTTGTCCAACTGGTACTGCCACTGTAAAACCCATTGGCGCCAGGACTCTGGTGTGGACCTGGTCATAGAGCTCTGATATCCAGCGCCTAGCTGCGGGGGGAGATGGAAGCGGGCCAGGGAAGCATCAATATACTTCCAGGCTACCCGATCATATGCTTTCTCCATATCCAGGAGAGCCACAAAGCCATTCACCTTACGAGAGTTAGCAGTCAAAGTCACGTGAAGGTCATTATAGTTGTCCCATAACGACCTCCCTGGAATAAAACTGTGCTGGTATGGGGAGAGGCGAGGCGACACCCATTTGATGATGCGATTGGCCAGAAGCTTCGTGAAGAGCTTGTGGTCTGTGTTGATCAACGCTATGGGGCGCCAGTTCTCCAGGTTCTCACGGTCTGTCTTCTTGTGAATGAGGGTCGTGATTGAGCCTCTGGAGTCGGGGAGGACCTCGCCATTCACCAAGAGTGCAGCGAAGAGGTCGCGGAGGGTTCTGGCTATCACTGCAGGTTCCAGAAGGTACACCTCGAAGGGTATTCCGTCTGGGCCTGGGGCTTTAAGCCGTGGGGATTTCAGAAGGGTTTCCATCACCTCCTGGATGGAAATAGGCGCCAGTAGAGCCTCATCAGCCCGTGGGTCAATGGGCGGCTCTGGAGCCCGCCACAGGAAGTCTTGGATGTCCGATGGGTCCACCTGGGTGGCATGGAAGAGGCTGGAGTAGAAGCGGTGTAGTTCCTGCATGATTTCCTCCTTATCCGAAGTGGTTGTAGTGCCAATCTTCAGTGCAGTAATATCCTGTGCTGTTGACCGGGTTTTCTGTTTCTGAAAGAAGAAGTGGGTGGGGCGTTCCCATTGAGCATAGTAACGAGATGTTGTAAAGTTTGCTGCCCATTCTTCCTGCAGTGTGAGCTCCAAGCGGAGTGCTTCCTGTGCCGCTTCCCAGTCTTCCAACCATCTGGGAGAGGACGAAGGCTGGCAGTTTCGCTCCAGATGTCTGATTCTGGCTTCCGCCCTTTTGACTCTGGCGCGAGCTGCAGTCATCTGGGCTTTGGCACAGTTGTAAGCAACGCGGGTGATGCCCTCCTTGGTCACCGCCCATCTAGCCTTGTGGTCAAGCAGGTGGGGTGGGGGGAGGTGAGAGTCTCCCGGATGGTCATAGACAGCTTCTCCTTAGTGAAGGGGTTGTTGAGAAGAGCTGGGGCAACCCTAGGCCAGAACCTACGCGACGGTCTAAGTGTGGTGGTGAGGACAACGGTAAGTGACCTGTGATCACTCAGATGGTTGTCACGAGAGATGGGAGAGGAGACGCGGCCAATTATCAGGGGCCAATCAGTGCCATATCTATGCGTGACGCTGACTGGAAAGCTCCTCCATCATACTGGATCCTAGTCATGCAACCTAGGCCAGACGCGGAGGTTGGAAGCGCATCTATAAAGCCACTCAGGCGAAGGAAATCCTGGAGGCGACTTGATCCAGGGCGTTCCTTTGCTGCAGGGGGTAAGAGTCACGGACGCGACTTATGGTTGTGTTGAAATCTCCTAAGAGGACTGTATTCCGTGGGAGATTGAGTTGGACGAGCTCTTCCAAGAGCCAATTTTGCTCCTGACCTGCATTAGGCAGGTAGATGCTTGAAGCGAAGAAGGAGAAGTCAGGAGTGGTGAGTTTGGCCAGTATGAGGCGGCCACCTAGATATTGTGAAAAAGAATGGGTTTTAACCCGGGGATTTAAAATAATAAGGGCGGCATGGTTTGTCCAGAAGGAGTTGCCTCCAAACTGTTCATTCCATGCAGATTGTTCGTGGGTGAGGATATGGGGCTCCTGGACAGCAGCGATGTCAATTTGTGCTGACCTGAAGTTGCAGGGGAGGCGGGCTCTCCGCTTAAAGTCCCGCAACCCATTTGCGTTGATGGATTGCAGGGCCAGGGTGCTGCCATGGGGACTCATAGCTGTTCCCCTCCATGTCCTGGGGGGTTGCCAGCGCTTAAACCTGCTGCTGTGAGGCGGCTAGTTTTGAGTCCTTTAGCTTGACTATTAGCTGCAATCCGTGAGGAGCGTTGAGGGTTCTGAGGGGATGGAGAGGGTGGGGGGCGGAGGACCCAGTAAGCCACCCTAGGATGCTGCCCCCGCTCCGTTGCAGGGGAAGGACCTGAGGGTGTTCAATGGTGACCTCCGCGGTGTCCCCATTTGATGAGTCTTAGTCCATATTCACTTCCTCCAACACTGCAAAGGATCCGCGCGAAATGGACTGTGGGGTTGGGGTAGGACTCATTGAGGTGGCACTTCTACTGCAGGCCGCGGGTTGCCAGTCCATGCTGGTGGGCATAGCTCCATTGGGAGCTGAGGGTTGATGCGATAAATCGCTGGTGGAGATTGGTGGAGTTGCCGCAGAGCCCTGAGTGGGGGTGGCTGACGAGGGGCACCCTGTGGGAGATGCCTTGCGCTTGGTGAGAGAAGGAGCTGACTCTGGGAGATTGGAGGGGGTGCCCACTGGAAGGGGGCATGAGCGCGAAGGTATCCCATACCAATAGTGGGGTTAGCTGTTTCAACTGCTAGGTGTAAGGCCTCAAGGACAGGTCTTTAATGGGAACCCATTGTGTGTGTTGTGGAATTGCTGCTGCGGCCACGTGGGATCGTTTTTGGCCTGGTTTAGGCCCCTGGGTGGTGGCTAAGAGGGCTTGTTTTCGAGCTGTGCAGCCACTATACAAGTGTCCAAGGGCGTTACACCATGAACACCGGGGGCGCGCCTGATCAGGGTTGACAAAAAAGATCTCAGGGCATGCACACTACCGCCACATGAGGAATAACCTCAATGTTGCGGGATACAGTGGGGGAGGGGATGAACGACGCCCTAGCAGTGCGAGCTCTTTGAGTGGGAGCATAGTAAGAGGGGATGCTAAAGTCCGCTGAAAGAACAGACCCAAACTCCATTAAACCACGATGGAGCGCCAGTTTAAGAGACTCAGGATCAACAGTCGTTGGTAGGTTGGAAAAAGTAACCCATAAAATTTTCTCCAGGTTTGAGCATGTGTGGGAGATGCGAAGAGATCCACGCGGAATAATGACCTGGATGGTGGCAGCATGGTCAGCAAGGGCAGCTTCAGTGAAGCCCACATCGATGTAGTGGCCCTCCACTGATTCATTAAGGTGGTGTTAATTGGGAATGTCTCCAAAATCGCTGCAAAGTATAAGAAGTAATCCTCCATATAGAATTCAACAGGGTTATGCCCATAATAAAGGCGAATTGCGTGAGAGAGGGTTGAGCGAGGTAGAGCTTTTTGCGCTCTAGTTTTGGCCCATTTCTTCTTAAAATCAGCAATAAACGCCACTTCACGGGGATCAGCTTTGGGTAGCGTTGGTGCCAGAAGTTTTTGCCACGCCCCAGTGGCTCCTTTGGTACGTTTGTGTTTGCTTTGGGCTGCAATCGCGGGTTGAGTGTGAGCTGGTGGTTTGGACAAGTTTGCAGATTTCCCTTGTTGCTGGAATGTTACAGCAGTTGCTGGCGTCATATTAAATTGAGGGGCGGATTGTTGGGCCTCGCTAAATTGGGGAGGCCCATCCAGATTGGAATTAACTCCAGCCAATTGGGAGGTGGGCGAAGTTTCATCAACTTCCCAATCTATTTGGGTAAATTCAGCCTGAGTATTTGCTGTGATTTCGTGGGCAAAACTCACTGATGATTGGTGAATTGGTCGTTTTCATCATATGGAGATAAAGTACCAACTTGAGAAGTGCCGATTATGGGGTTTAAATGGGACGGGTGAGATTGGAACTGGTGTGAAGTTCCAAAATCTGAACCATTTAAATCCCATTGTGAAGAGTAGATTGTCCCAATTTGGTGCTTAGTGAACCAGAATGTGCGGCTAATCCAACCTTACATCTGAGGGTTTGGGGGCCAGGTGATTGTTGGGCCTCGCTAAATTGGGGAGGCCCATCCAGATTGGAATTAACTCCAGCCAATTGGGAGGAGGGCGATGTTTCATCACCATCCCAATCTATTTGGGTAAATTCAGCCCAAGTATTTGCTGTGATTTTGTGGGCAAAACTCACTGGCTGATTGGTGAATTGGTCATTTTCAGCATATGGAGATAAAGTGCCGACTTGAGAAGTGCCAATTATGGGGTTTAAATGGGACGGGTGAGATTGGAACTAGTGTGAAGTTCCAAAATCCGAACCATTTGAATCCTCGTTGGGAAGAGTAGATTGTCCCAATTTGGTGCTTAGTGAACCAGAATGTGCGGCTAATCCAACCTTACATCTGAGGGTTTGGGGGACAGGTAGCTGGGTATCGCCCCTCATGGTGGGAGCCAGAAACACGGCGTCAGCAATAATAGATGGGGCTGAATTAGCTGACACAATGGGGGAGGTGAATGCCTGGATGGGCTGAGTTGCATTCAACTGAGCAGACGCCATTAAAACAGCGTGGGTGATGGCCTCCTTGGTTGGAGGGGCCCAGCTGGTTGGTGGGAGGCAGCGCACACAGAGCTGTTAGGCGTGCAGGTTGCAGAAGTGCGATCAGGTGAACTGGCGCTAGTTGAAGTAGCTCCAGGTTGGGGGGTGGTGCCTGCTTTCATGGCTGCTGCTTGAGAGCGGGTGATTCTGGTTGACCCTGAGGTGGGTAACCGAGGGTTGCTTCATTTGGGGGTGGTGCTGGCTCGTTTTGCAGAGCCTGCAGGTTCTTTTGCGGGGTTTTCCGCCATATTTGCTAATAGTTTTCGTAAATATCTTTAGTGGAGCTAAATTTCAGGCTGAATTGATTTTTGAAAAGTGATGCTTAGCAGAAAGTGAAGTGCTCGCCTGCCGACATCCTTATTAGGGGTGTGTCATTTTCTTCAATTGAGGCCAAAATTTCACAGAAGATGTGTTTCATCAGCAGTATGGTGAAACGAAATCCTGAAGATCTTAGGACAATTTTGCATGCTTTTATCGCAATTTGTACCTGAAATCCTCTTGATTTTGAGTATATTTTGCCACCAATGAACTTAAGAAAAGGTTTTAGTCATAGGCTAAGCTGAGTGGCAAAATAGCTGTTAAATTTTTGTGTTGGAATGTGGCCAGGAGATGCCCTATAGGTATAAATACTGGCGCCTGGCCTAATGACCATTATCTAATAAATAGCTTATAATAAGGTTATATTTATTTTATCACTTTCCTAATTTCCTCGTTGAATCCTTTCTTTAGAGAAAGTGTCAACAAGCTGGATGGATCAACTTCCCAGTTTGTACTGAGACTGCCTCAGAAGAAGTTCTTGAACCTGAATTGAAAATTATGCCTGAAATTGGCCAGAAGAGTTGATGCGAATTTAATAGGCCTAGTGAGTTGTTAAACTGTCCGAATACCATAAACTACAGGCGCTATAGAGGATCAATCATTGAAACTTCAGTCCAAATAGATATTCAGGATATTAATTTCCAAGCGAGCAATCCTCAGATCTGACAACTGGTGCTCACTCAATACTGGTGACACTCTCTGATCTGGATTCTAGTAACCAATTCCTGGAAGATTTGGCCAGACATGACAGTGACATTGAGTTGGAAACTAAAGTCAAGACCATCTCGGATTATTTTCCCAGTCAACAAGGCTCCACAGCTGGTACCTCCTATAGCCATAATCTTGTCAAACGTGGGGGAGCTCATGCAGCAAAACCAGTCATCCCAAATAGGGAGAGGATGATGCCTTGAACAACAAGGAATTTTCAAAAATTTGGACGGTTGCGTTGAGATTGCAGGCCAGAAACACTAAAATTACTCAGGAAATCTGGGAACTCAGAATGAAATTATCAACTGCAAATTCCCAAGTAGATAGTATGGGCAAAGACATTAAGAGAATAGCAGCTAATCAAGCTTTATTTGAAGAAAAGCCTAACAACCTCAAAAAACAAAGCAGCCAAAGCTCACCCAGCTTTGAAAAAAGAAAAGTAGGAAAAAAACACTGTCCATTCATCCAAAAAACAGTTTGGAAAAACTAAGGGCCAAATTCAGACATCAGAATTCAGTAGTTCAGAGCAATATTATGGAACTGAATCATCAGAAATTAATACTGATGCAGAAACTGATATCTTGAACATCTGTTCTATGCCTAGAGTACTGGCTGCTATCCTGACTCCAGACACCTCCCAATGGGAAAGAGGGCTCATTATGAGCAATGGTACACCAAGACGCTCAAGAAGAAGTACAACCCCTGTGGCAAAACAGGGCAAGATAATTTCAGACCATTGAATCTACCAAAGGTTGATAAGTATGGAAACGTTCACTCTTTCCTCAAGTTATCTGAAAAAGCAATGAGAGGAGCATCAGACCATGCTAAAGGATTGGCACTGATTAACTCACTCAATGCCCAAAGCTGTGACCTTGTTATTCCCTATTTGGGTGACAATTGGTCCTATATGGATGCCAAAAGTGCTATACCAAACAGTTTGGAGGGCCTAAGAAACTAGAAACCTGAATAAGAGATCTTCTTAATATCAAAAACAAACAGAATGAGACTATTAAGGACTTTGCGGATAAACTCTTCCATGAGGCACAAGTTCTGCATGGGTGCAATGCAATAGATAAGTTTGACGCCAAGATTGCAAAGGATCATGAGATTATGCCCTTCCAGAAAAACTGCACAATGTCATGTTGCCTGCATTCAATAGAAATTTGGAAATCCAAGAGCTCACCAATTACTTATGAGGCTGTTCCCATAATTTTAACACACCTAATCGGGCCAAAGATCAGCAAAAATCTTAATTTTCAGGCCCAAAAAACAACATGATGTCCAACAAGGGGAAAAATTTCCAAAATATGAACCAAAAATTTGAGCAAAAACAGCAAACAGGGCGATACATGCTACAAATTTGGTCAAATGGGGCACTTTGGTAGCCAATGCTACATGTGGTCCAACAAAAAGCCTGGGGTCAACTTTGCTCAAGAAATTAACAGTGACAGTGAGACGGGAAAATAGCAGGTGGAGTAGAGGCGGAATGCTCTAACTCCACCGATTTTCAAACCATTCCACCTGACCTTGACGAGCTATTTAGGGCCAAAGATGTTGCTGAAAATAACCATATTGGGGCTAGTAATATCATGATGGTCACTACTTGGGCCACCACAAAAGCAACTAAACCCTTGAAAATAACCAAAGAAGCCTGAGCAGAGGTGTCAAAACCTTATGTGAAGCAAATTATTGATCAGGGTTTGGATCTACAACCCAGATGTTCAACCAATTTACCTAAGCTTAACAACGTTCAAGTAGCTATTCCCATGAAGACCTTATCAGATAACTTCCCATATACTTGCTCAAGCCTGAAATCACACATGGAATCAGGCAACAGCCACAGCATTCACACAATAAATACCTCTGAAAACTACTCTGAATATACTTATGTGGAATTAGCAGTGAACAAGGTGCAAGTTTGGGCCATTGTTAATAGTGGCGCTATCAATATAGTCTATACAAAAATTGGTTAAAAAACTGAAAATTGCGCCCAATGTTGCCCACTGCCAGAAATATGGACCCTCTGGAGCGCATACCACCAAATCACTGGGCGCCTACAGTACCCTACCACTCTGATTTGGATCCATTGTAGTAACAGCACCTGCCATAGTGTTGCCAAATACAAACTATGATATCCTAATTGGAACAGATTTCCTAAGAAGATATGGAGTTGTTACCAATAATAAGGATGATACTCTCACCATTCTTGGACAGACTATTCCACTTTACTATAACCATGATAAGACAGTTGAGAAAAAGAAACCCAGCCTATTCATAAATCTGGCCTACAAAGATGGAGTCATCCTGATTGAGTATTCCAAAGCTTGGTCAAAGATAAAACCACTTCCCACTCAGATTGATGAGTCAAATGGCATTACACTTCGTTCAAATCAGACCATCACTATTTCATCTGGAGAGCAAGTAATCGTCCCAACGGGAATAACAGTTAATATCCTGGAAGGACTTTATGGCAAAGTATATCAACCATGGTCTAAATCCTGATGCAAGCCAAACATTGCCCCTGATATTATCATTCTGGGCCACAGAGAAATACATATCTTGTGTGCAAACCTGCAAAATTGGCCCATTTCCATCAGGCGACATCAAATAATCGCTTTTCTGCATCTATTCCCTACCACGGAAATTCACTCACTCCATGAGTTCAGAAATTTTGTCAAATTGGGGATCCCCAATAAGGACCAACTCATCATAAATAATGTTGTCCCTATGGCTGATTTAAGCAACCTGAGCAACTCTGAGAAAGGCCAAGCTCAGGAGTTATTTTCTAAATATTGAGAAATATTCACCCAAGATGATTTTGACTTGGTTTGTGCTAATGGTGTCACCCACAAAATTGATACTGGAGATTATAAACCTATTTGATTACACCCAATTAGACGCTCAAAATTATCATAAGAAGCAGTATCCAAGGAGACTAAGGAACTCCTCAATTGTGGCATGCTAGTCCCTTCAAAAAGTCCATGGGCAGCACCAATTTTAATAGTGAAAAAGATGGATGGAAGCAACTGAGTAGTCATTAACTATTAGAAAGTTAAACATCACCAAAAATGACTTGTGCCCACTGCCACAAATTGACGACGCCTTGGATAGTCTAGGGGGTGCAAAGTTCTTCTTGGAAATGGATCTTATCAGCAGATTTTAGCAAATAAATCTTCCCAAAGAGGAGCGCGAGAAATATGCAATCATAACCCAAGCGGGACTGTTCCAGCCAACAAGAATGCCTCAAGGGCTCTGCAACGCCCCAGCTACATTTCAACGAGCAATGGACACAATCCTGAGAGATTTAAAATTGTCATGTGTACTAGTGTACCTTGACGATATCACCGTTTTCAGCTGCACTTTTGGCGACCATCTGGAACACTTAAAGGAGGTTTTCAAAAGACTAGCTGCTGCAAACTTAAAAATCAAGCCTAGAAAATGTCAGTTTTTCAAAGACCAACTGGAATACCTCAGATTTGTGATTGATAAAGTGGGTCTTCGGCCCCAATCCTCTAAGTTGGATGCCATCTCCAAAATGAAATTGCCCAAATCCAGCGCAATATTCAAGTATTCCTAGGCATGATCAAATACTATAGCTGATTTATTGCTGACTTCACACAACATGGAGAGCTGCTTTTCTATCTGCTTAAAAGAAAGGTCCCATTTGACTGGACTCCAGCTTGCCAGGATGCATTTGACCAACTATGATTGGCCCTATTAAGCACGCTTGTTATTTGATATCCAGACTTTGATTGTGAATTTATCATCCAAACTGATGCATACCAAACAGCAGTGGAGGCCGTTTTATCCCAAGTTTGAGAAGACGGTGAGGAACATCCAGTTTTCTTTGCTAGTCAGACCTTAAACGTTCACAAAAGGAACTACACAGTGACAGAACAAGAATGCTTAGCTGTCATATATGCTTGCAAGCAATTCCAGGTCTACCTTCATGGTACTCATTTCAAAGTTGTTACCAATCATGCTTCCCTAAGATGGTTAAATAGCTTAAGAGAGCCTGAGGGCCAATTAGCCTGCTGGGTATTAAAGCTTCAATTCTATGACTACACCATCAATCATCAAGTGGGTGTAAAACACCAAAATGCTGACTGTCTATCCCAACTACTCACAATCACAATACTTAGTTGGGCTGCCAATGAATTGTTTATAAAAAGTGATCACC
This sequence comes from Massospora cicadina, assembly GCA_022478985.1. Classification (NCBI taxonomy): domain Eukaryota; kingdom Fungi; phylum Entomophthoromycota; class Entomophthoromycetes; order Entomophthorales; family Entomophthoraceae; genus Massospora; species Massospora cicadina. The sequence continues at coordinate 229,394 of JAKSZP010011826.1, read as the reverse complement.
AGAGAGTATCAGGATGAGCCTGAATCCATCCAAAAAATACCATCAGATCTAAAAAATACAACCATCAAAAACAGGACGCTTTACAAGATTGTCTAGGACAAAAAGTTTATTTTTCCAGGACCATTGGCCCAAACAGACCTAGTAATGGCAACACATAAGGCCATAGGTCATGGCAGATTCAAGAAGACAAAAGAGCATCTGAAGCAATTCTACTACTGGGAGTCAATGCATTTTGACATCTAAGAAACGCTAGAATGCTGTGCAGAGTGCAAGGCAAAAAACCATTTCTGAAAAAGCACATCTTACTAGCTTGTTTGGCCCAAATTTGCATGGCACACTGCAAATATCAACGTTTTTGGCCCACTTCCAACAAGCAATACAAAGGCCAAGTACATCATTGTATCCATTGACCACTTGACCAAATGGGTTGAGGCCAAGGCTATTCAGGAAGCTGGAGTGGCAACTACCGCCAAGTTTGTACTTGAAAACATCATCCACAAACATGGATGCCCTCAGGTTATTCTGGCTGATAATGGAACCAACTTTACTGCCAATGTCCTTGCCAAGCTCAATCAACTAATGGGAGTATGTGGTGAGATTTCCACTCACTATCACCCCAAAACTAATGGGACTGTTGAGCGTGCAAATGGGATGTTGGTGAACATTATCCAGAAATTAACCTCAGCCAAACCATCTGAATGGAGTACATATCTAAGTTCAGCAGCCTTTGCCTAAAATATCTCCTACCATTCATCAACCAAGGTGTCTCCATTTCAAGTATTATACAGTAGACACACAGCCCTACCAATGCTGCTATATTTGGCCCTAGATGATCCCGGAAAAAATACTTACCCTCAGTACATTGAGAAGCTTGCAAATGCCTTAATCAAACTACAAGCTTAAGCCTTCAACAACAATTTTGCTGAGAAAAAGCCTGACATCAAAAGGACTTAGAGAATCGCTACCCACTGGCCAAATTTAAAGTTAACAACGAAGTCCTATTTTGCAACAATCACATATTGGGCCAAATGCAAAAGTTAGATTACATCTGTGTCAGGCCATTCTAAGTGATTGAGAAAATGTCTAAGTTCATATACACCATCAAGGATATTAGGACTGGCCATATATACAACTGAGTCCATGCAAAATTCCTAATAAGGTTTATTAAGCGGGCCAATTAAGAAAAAAAAGTGAAAAAAACATAAAAACAAAAACATAAAAACATAAAAAAAAACCAAAACCAAAACCAAAAAAAAAAACAAAATACAAAAAATACTTATATAATAGTTTATTCTAATTAATCTTTTAGTTTACACTTGAGGTTGGGGAGGGGATCCAACTTCAAACTTGATGGGCATTCAGGTCATCATTCTTCAGACCCATCAACTGGTCCAGCTGAAATTATCAAATAGAAAAACCAACTCTATTCTTGTTGTGCGTTCAGGTTGATAAGTAAAGACCAACATAGGCTAATTGGGAACCTTAGGGCCTATGTATAAGTTAAGAGGAAGGAAATGTCAGATTCTGGTGGTTGACTTGAAAATAAATCTTTGACAACCATCAGATCAGGCCTATTATCCTTTCAACGCTTGAACTAATGCCTATTGCAATTATACAATTCATGCTAATTATCTCAATGTCAATTCAATCAAGTATTTTATCAGGCGCTTGGCCTGAATATGCTCACATATTATGGCCAATTCTGATGCATTAAATCTCATCAATTGGTCCCAATTATTGAAACACAATGAATCCAATCAAATACAAAATAATTTGGAGACGACCCAAAGTTAACTTCTGAAAATCCCGTGGACTTCAGACAAACAAACAAAGTAATCAATTTCTCACCTGAGGGCAAAATTTGTATGTCAATATGTGTAATCAGCACATTAGCACTTATGTGGACCACCCAAAAGGGGTTACTTAGTGTTATCAAGGAAGAGGCCTGTTGACATCCTTATTAGGGGTGTGTCATTTTCTTCAATTGAGGCCAAAATTTCACAGAAGGTGTGTTTCGTCAGAAGTATGATGAAACTGAAATCCTGAAGATCTTAGGACAATTTTGCATGCTTTTATCGCAATTTGTACCTGAAATCCTCTTGATTTTGAGTATATTTTGCCACCAATGAACTTAAGAAAAGGTTTCAGTCATAGGCTAAGCTGAGTGGCAAAATAGCTGTTAAATTTTTGTGCTGGAATGTGGCCAGGAGATGCCCTATAGGTATAAATACTGGCGCTTGGCCTAATGACCATTATCTAATAAATAGCTTATAATAAGGTTATATTTATTTTATCACTTTCCTAATTTCCTCATTGAATCCTTTCTTTATTGAAAGTGTCAACAAACTGGACAGATCAACTTCCCAGTTTGTACTGAAGCCTGCCTCAGAAGAAGTTCTAAACCTGAAGTGCAATTATGCCCAAAATCGTCCAGAAGAGTTGAGGCGAATTTAATAGTCCTAGTGAGTTGTTAAACGATCCAAATCCCATAAACTACAGGTGCTATAGAGGATCAACCATCAGAACTTTGGCCCAAATAGACGTGCAAGATATTAATTTCCAAGTGAGCGATCCTCAGATTTTAAAATTAGTCTTCCATTCCATATTTGGCGGCGGAAAGTTAGGGGATACATGACGCAAAAACTGCACAATCTTGAGCAAAGGTATGTCATCATCCAGAAGTGGCAAAATGACATTATGAAGCTCACAATATAGCTTCACCGCAGAAGTCATGGCAATGCACATGTCAGCTTTCACTAAGTACCCTGCTCCAATCAGCAGATAGTCTTCTGTTGTGAATCAATCAGCAAACTCCAGGAGAGTCTCGTTTTGACAGAATCTGATCATTAAGAATTCTGCTTTTTGTTGCACCATCTTTGAAGTACCCCCAAACAGGTGGAGTACATTATCCTTCATGTCCTTATAGGTGACAGAGCTACTTGGGAGGTAACAGGTGACCTGATCAGCACTTCTGACATCCAAGGCAGATATTAACAACTTAGCCTTCTGTCTATCAGATGCACCTTCCGCTGCAAACTCAAACCATTTGAAGAACCCATGAATGTTCTCATTGCAGCCAAACAGAGGTATTTTTTGATATTAACTTCTTCATCCCATTCACGGGGTTTTGGGCCATATCGAGGAATGGGCAAGATCTGAAATTGGTTTCTTGATAAGGAGCTGGATCAGCAGAAGTTGGGATGTTTGCTGCTTCAGGGGTAGTGTGACCTTCTGCCATGGGCAGTACCACTATTACTTGAGGGAAGTGTCATTCTGACTCATATTTGTATCTGGTACTACCATCCTGAGTGTAGCAGCTCCAACCAGCGTCATATTCTTCCTTGTATGATGCCCCCTCTTGATGGTCATCCTTGTCCCAGTGAGAAGACTGAGAGGTATTGGTCAATCTTTTGTTCTGCACACTGCAGCTGTTTTGTGGTATCATTTAATTGGTCAGCGAGTTCTTTGTTTTGTTGTCTCAAGATTTGCATTTGGCTAAATGTACTATTAAGTTGGTGCATGACAGCATCTCGTTCTTGAAGAAGTTCATCTTGGTTTTTTAGCACCACATCTAAAGTAATTTTGAGTTCCTTATATCCAGCTGGTGCAGTGTTCCGTGAAGATTCCCCAGCAACACAGCTTGTGTAAGGCATGGCTGGTGACTGGAGTTCCAGAGTGTTAGGTGGTTGATCAATGGGCCCCCTGTGGTAAGCACCACTGCTATAAATTTGGACAGTATTGTTAGGATACATTGTGTTGTTCATACAGGTTGAACCCACTGAGCAACAGACAGATGATGTGGGTTTGTCAGTTCTTTGGGCACACTTGAAAAAATACTTAAAATAGGAGCAATTGCCCCAATCAAGTCTTTATTTATTTTTTATAAATACAGCTATCTTTTGCTGTCCCATTTCTTCTCTACCATTAATAACCTCTCTCTCAATTGCCCATCTCGCTTATATACAGCGGCTTCAGGCAATACTGCTCTCATGGCTTGGGCTATTTGATCCCTCTGATTTTCCTCAAATTCAGCTTATTATTCACTTATCCTCTATCGCCCTAATTGTAGGCGGTTTACTTCTTATTTGTTAGATGTTGACATCGCCTTATCGCCTTATCACCTTATATAGAGGCAATCCAATAAAAATCCGTTACATCAATATCACCTCATCTTGAGGCACTTGAATAATCGTAACTGATACCGTTTTTGGTGGATTCCACCCTAGCTGTCCCACAATTATCATCCAGTCATATCAGAATATTGACAGATAGTCAATCATGTTTTTGTCATACAGCTGACAAAAATGACTTCCTAAACGGAATGTCAACTGTCCTCTTGATAGAACTAAGTACTCCCATTTGGGCGGTCCATGTGCAAGTGCTATCATGCCAATTACGCGTACTAACATACAAAAATCGCCTTAAGGCGGGAAATCAATTACATTTTTCATTCATATGATTGTCCATGGGAGTTTTAGATGTTAACTTCAGGTCAATTCTGAACAACTTTGTATATATATTTCTTAATATTGATCCCATTTAATTGTGACTAGTTGCTGAGGTTTGGGTTAGCAATGATCAGCCCAACTGTGCAAATGTATTCAGCCTGAGCTACTAATAGAATATTTAGATTGAATTGACTTTGAGTTGATCAGCCCGGCCAAGTTGTTGCGGAGAAGATTGGCCTAGATGTGCGGGGGTATTTGGCCCAAGCTTTTAATAATACTAATAAATCACATTGCAATAATCGGCCCAAGCTGTGTTATTGCAATAGTTTTAACTAAATTATTAGCTCAAGCATTAGGAGGTAAAATTGCACAATCTGTAGTTTGTTGAAGGGTTTATTTTTGATTCAACCACAGAATCTGAAATCTCCTTCAGCCAACCCTGCCCGCCACCTTGGGATATGGCCGGAAACAGGGGGTATGCCAATGAGACAATTGAGAACAACCTAATACAGTGGATGTCCAACTGGTTTGCCTCCCTCAAGGGAAGGTCCCAGGACTAATGGGGCAAGTAATGGTTGCCAACTCATTCAACTCATGATGCTGTGGTTCACCACCCACGCAATCTCCTTCTCACTTACATTCATATCCTCATTCCATGCACTTGTCCAGGGATGGCTGTGGCCTGGGTCCCAGCCACCTGTACAGGTGGAAACACTCTTTTTCCCACGCTCCAGCGGAGGCATGGTCCTAATAGACTTTGAGTTCCATTCCAACTGCGTATTGGGCACCTGTATAGAGTAAGTCCTAGCCCCAGAACTCCCACAACAACACCAGTTTAGAGCAGCGAGGGCCAACTTTGCGCAGGCGCTCAAACTATCCAACCTACACAGCCCATCAAGCCTGCTCATATACCTTGCAAACTTCCCCAATGCAGTGGGCCCACATGGAACCTCCCCTCACTTCAAGCGCCTCCTCCACACCATTCAGCGCATAGGGTGGACCTTCACTCTCACAGGCACTAGTCAGGGAATGGTAAGGCCCAGAGCTCACTTTAAGCTAAAAAAACCAGATGACTACCTCCAGAAGGACACACATGACGTGGCCCCATTCATCACAAGAATCAACTACCTGGATGCTTTAGACATCCTATATGACCTCACAACAGAGAAGGCAATATGGAGGTTAACACATCATCTGCTTCTCCAGTCAAGGGTAAGAGCTAACACCTGGCGCCGCCTCAGGAAGAACCTACATAACAGAAAATCACTCCAACTCTCTTCATGCAGCATGCGCAGTGTGTGGAGGGATGGCACCCTGCATCACCACCTCAAAGCATGCCCTGCAGGAGAGTGTCTATAACTCTCCTGTTTCTAGCGTGGAGGTGCTCAGTGCACAGAGCCAACACGTGGAAACTAGCCGTTAGTATTAAAGATACTAGCGCCAAGCAGAGGATGCTGGAGCAATAATAGCTAAAACCAAAAAGTGCAATCAGGAAACACCCAAAAATGATGCGGTGCACAAGAAGAGGAGAGGTAAATGGACCAGGTAGGAGGGGACCTGGGCGAACCAACAGTGCACTTGGGAAAAATTGGATTGTGTTCAAAATGGCAAGTTGAACGGAGTGCGAGACCTCCTTGAAGGGGTCTGTGCACATAACCTTTAGTAATAATATTTTAAAAAATGGAAAAAATGTGGGGAATTTTGTTTGGGAAGTTGACCAACAAGGAATGTTGGTCGGGGAAAATGTATTTAAGCTTGGATGGGGGAATCAGGGTTATGCCACAGTGGGCCCAAGCAGCGACTTACCAATAGGGCAATACTGCCATCTGAATTAGTAGAATAGGCTGAAACCAACTTCACTTGAGTGATCAATTGAAGTTGGATTCAACCCAAGCGCATTATTTTATAGATGGAATGGGTTTTGAATCCCCGTTACTTGACTAACTGAATTGAAACGTCCACCTTTATTTGGTAGATAGTTTGTTTTAACACTTGGCCTGACATCAGGAGCTGGGCACTTGGCACCCCACTAGGACCAACCTGGGAATATTTTGCCCATACTCAGCGCTGGTCTAGGGTGTGCTTCAGGTCTGGGAGGCCCTATAGCTTCACCTTTTGGGCCTCCAGGCGCCCAGCCTTATCTTTGGGGTTGGTCCCCACTATGATGTCATATACACATGACATTACCCTCTCCTCCCAATGGGGCTCAACCCCCCTCCAGGGGCTTGCGCAATGGGAAAGTTCTTGCGGGCAGGGGCCAACTTCATGGTGGCAATGGTCAGTTTGGGTTGAGATCCAGCAGCCTGGGGAAAATGCTCGTTGAAGGCTTCAATCAGATCTTGGGCAAGCACACAGTCATGCGCTGGAACCCAACTGTTCCCTGCATGTCAAAGCCCTTCCAGGATACCAGGTACTCCAGTCTTCTTTTAATGTGGCGGGAGGCAACTATCTCTTCCATCTCCCACTCAGGCGCCCCATCCACAAGATAGGCCTCAGGAGTCTCTGGTGGGGGCCCTCAAACACCGTGAGTTTGCTCTCATGAAACACTGAGAAGATCTGAAATGAAGAAGAAAATCCAGCTGGTATGAGGCATGGCCCACCTTTCTAACAACGCGGTAGGGCCCAATCCTCTTAGGGCCTAGCTTCTTGCATGGCTGCTTGATAGGGATGTTATGAGCATCAAGCATCACGAGGTCCCCTTCCTTGTACGCAGGACTCACTCAGCGCTTCCCATCAGCATTCTACTTATATATCTGAATTGCCGCCTCCAAGCTTGTGGAAACCCCCTGGTGGACCTTCTTGATTGTCTTGGAAAAGTCCACCACCACTTTAACCTTAGACCCACAGCTGGGCTCCATGTTAAAGGTGAGGTTAAAGCCATGGCTGGTGAAAAATGGGGAACAACCAATCGAGGAGTGCAAGGTATTATTGTAGCTAACTTGGCCATTGGAAGGTGAGAATCCCAATCTGAATGATCTGCGGTGGTGTAACACCGCAGGAACTGCTCCAAGCACTGGTTCACTCGTTCAGTCTGTCCATCTAATTGTGGGTGATAGGCAGTTGAACAGCAAGGGTGAATCTGGAGATTCTTACACAACTCTTCCCAAAAAACAGAAGTAAACTGGGGTCCCCGGTCACTAATATCTCTTGGGGAACTCCATGGAGCGCAAACACATGCATGATCAAAAGCCTGGCCATCTCAGCTGCGGTTATTGTAGTTCTGCACAGAATGAAGTGGGCGAACTTTGTAAACTGGTCCACCACCACCATGATGGCATCATAACCATCTGAGACAGGTAGTTCTACAATAAAATACACCAATAGGGAAGTCCAGGGCCCTTCAGCTATCTGGACAGGTACCAACAACCCCGCTAAGGGTGACGATTTGGCTTCATTTGGTTGCAGACTAAACTTTCCTTGCAGTACTGCCCCACCTGAGCAGGCAAGCTCTTCCATTTGTATGTGCGCCAGATTAACTCTAATGTCTTCGCTCTACCAGGATGACCAATAGTAAGTCCATCATGATGGTCCTGGATGATTTCCAGGAAAAGTGGTCCAGCAGGAACCCATAGGCGCCCCTGGAACCACAACATCTCATCCTTCATGTGATAGCCCCTGGAGAGATCCTCTTGATTAAACTCGCACTTAGCAAGTAATGTAGTATATTCCACTGCTAGCGGCTGAGAAAGGACAACCTTTCTGAACATACTATATTCCTCCACATTTTCCAGAGGTGCAAGCACTGGCCCAGTGGCCAGGGGAAAGGGTCGTTGAGGCACAAGTTTACTTGGAGAAATCATCACCTGGGTGTTGTGAACTTCCACCTCCTTAAGATCTGGCGCTAAAGCAGGGTTGCAGCTCAAAGCATCCGCCAAACCATTATCCTTGCCCTTGGTGAACTCATACATGAATTCAAATTGGGCAAGGATCTCATGCCAACAGGTCTGCCGTGGGGTTAAGACATGAGGAGCGCGGTAGTACAGCAAGGCACGGTGGTCTGTACATACCCAGAAAGGTTGGGATGAGCCATGCAAGTGGTGACGCCAATAAGTTAGCGCCTCCACCACTGCCAATAACTCCTTATCATAAATGGCATAATTCAACTCTGGTAAAGACACTTTCCTAGAAAAATATCCCACTGTATGCTCTATCCCATTTTCGCCTACTTGTAACAAGGCAGCCACTATGGTGAAGTTGGAGGCATCAGTAGACACAATGAACTCCTTTGAAGGGTTGACATGGCGAAGAACTGTCATGGTCAACTGTGTGTACTTCACTGTTTGAAAAGCATCCTCCAAAATGGGAGACCACTGAAGCACCTTGGCACCGCTAGCCTTGTATAGGGGAGCTGCCACCTCAGATAGATTAGGAGTGAACTTCTTGAGGAACGTGCACGTCCCCAAAAAAAAGAATCAATTCCTTGACTGAGGTGGGTGTAGGCCACTCATGAATTGCCTTCTCCTTGTTGAAGTTATCATGTGTCCCTGGTCAAACATGACGTTGCCCAGAAATGTGAACTGGGACTTGAAGAACTTACACTTAGAAATCTTCAGTGTAAGGCTGGCTGCCTTTAACCGTTCCACCACTTGCCGAAGGTGGACTGCATGGGACTCCTAATCAGCGGAAGACACCAGGATATCATCCATGTAAGCGATCACGCATACCCCTAACAGGTCCCCCAACGCGGCATCAATGTGGCGTTGAAAGATAGCAGGGGCATTCTTTAGCCCAAAGGGCATGACCAAAAACTGGAAGATCCCTTTTCTGGTATGGAATGCAGTCAATTACTCTTGTCCCTTTTTAATCCAGATCTGATTGAATGCATTGAGGCAATCCAGCTTAGAGAAGACCTTCGCCTTCTCCACATAGTGTGCAATCTGTGAATACAAAGGGATGGGATGGAGGTCTGGTACAGTAACGTTATTGAGGTTACCATAGTCTAAGCAGGGGCATAAAGTACCATCAGACTTCTCCACAAAAAGTAGGGGGGAGCATACAGGGGAGGTACGCTGAAAGATCGCACCTTTGGCCAACTGTTCCTTCACCCACAAATCCAATGCCTCTTCCTCCTGGACAGTCAATGGGTAAATAGGGGAAGAGATACACACCAGATCCACCGTGAGCTTGAAGTCACAATTGAACTTGGAGTGCTCAGGGAGTGCATTGGTAGATGCTGCATCAAAAGAGGATTCCAAACCCTCCAAGCAAGAAGGTATAGGAATTTCCACTGAGGGCTTCTGCATTGAGGCAAGGTGACAAGGGAGACGGTGGGGCCAGTGGGGCAATTTGTCCTGAGCGTTCTCTTCTGACAAAGGCACAATAAATGTGCGACCATTCTTCATGGTGAGGGACAGGGTATTCTCCTTCAGGTTAGTTCTAATGTCAAACTTCCACCACCACTCCACACCCAAAATGATAGGGAACAGGAGGTTTTTGATCACACTGAAGTGATCAGACAAGTGGTACTTGCCAACCTGATAATCCACTGTCCCAATGATCTTCAGAGTGGGAATACCTTGGGATGCCCCTCCTCTAACCACATCATCTGGCAAGTAACTCAGTCCAAGGTAGTTGGCTAAGTACTGGTCCATAAAGTTTCCAGAGGCGCCAGTATCCATCAAAATAGTAGTGGTGAGCTTCTCTAAAGGAGAGGAGAGGGTAGCAGTCAGTAGAAAATACCTGGAATGGTCTTTATTTATGGTAGACAACAACAACACTTCACCAAAAATTTCTTCCTCTGGCTCAAGCATTCCAACAGAATCTGTTTTGGAATCAAAAAAGGGAGAAGGATAGTTGGCCACTCTTAATACTGAGGCCACATACTCCACCATGCCTTCTGCAGGTGCATATACTTTATCTTTTTTTAAATTGAGTTTCTTCTCCACTTCCTGAGTGCGCCAGATCATGGTAGAGATCAACTGTGGGATTTTAGGGGTAATATGATATACTGGAATAGGATCCTCATCCAGGCCATATAAACTAATAAATGGTTCAGAGGTAGAGACCAGGTTTTCATTATAAAACGCGTTTTCTGATGCAAATGACCCTATCTTTTAAACCACAACAGAATGCCCGATGTTATCCAAGGCCAACGCCCCCAGGCCCATCTGCACCAATTCCGCCAGCATCATCTGAATGCGCTGACAAAGGGAAACTCTTTTCTTGGAATGAAATTTAATTAATTTGGTGAAAAGTTGGAGAATCACAACTTTCAAACATCGAAGCATCCAAATCCACCAGGTATGAACACAAAGGGTGAATACTTTCCAGTTGGAGGCAAACATAATAACGCCAAGTTGCTCCAACCTTTGGGCAAAAGAGGAAACAGCGGTGCAGCTAATGACAGCCAAAACCCACAGCTGGCACCCACTGTTTCTACTTCATAAAAGTTCCACATGGAAAAGGTTTGTGCACATAAAAAAAGTGGTTGGTCAACTAATGTAAGGAGAGTTTCTATAACTCTCCTGTTTTTAGCGTGAAGGTGCTTGGTGCACAGAGCCAATGCATGGAAACTATCCATTAGTACTAAAGCTACTAGCGCCCAGCAGAGGGTGCTGAAGCAATAATAACTAAAACCAAAAGGCGCAGTCAGGAAACACCCAAAAATGATGCAATGCACAAGAAGAGGAGAGGTAAACGGACCAGGTGGGAGGGAACCTGGGTGAACCAATGGTGCACTTAGGAAAAATTGGATTGTGTTCAAAATGGCAAGTTGAACAGAGATGAGACCTCCTCAAAGGGGTCCACGCACATAACCTTTGGTAATAACATTTTAAAAAAATGGAAAAAATGGGGGAATTTCATTTGGGAAGTTGACCAACAAGGAATGTTGGTTGGGGAAAATGTATTTAAGCTTGGATGGGGGAATTAGGGTTATGCCACAGTGGGCCCAAGCAGCGACCTACCAATAGGGCAATACTGCCATCTGAATTAGTAGAATAGGCTGAAACCAACTTCACTTGAGTGATTAAAAGAAGTTGGATTCAACCCAGGCGCATTATTTCATAGATGGAATGGGTTTTGAATCCCCGTTATTTGACTAACTGAATTGAAACGTCCACCTTTATTTGGTAGATAGTTTGTTTTAACGCTTAGCCTGATGCCAGGGGCTAGGCACTTGGCACCCCACTGGGACCAACCTGGGCATATTTTGCCCATACTCAGCGCTGGTCTAGGGTGTGCTTCAGGTCTGGAAGGCCCTGTAGCTTCACCTTTTGGGCCTCCAGGCGCCCAACCTTATCTTTGGGGTTGGTCCCCACTATGATGTCATCTACACATGACATGCTCCCCATCTAGAGCCATATGGCAGAAAGTTGCATGTCTGTTAAGAACCCACGATGTCCAGGGGTTGTCAATCTCCAGAAGCCTTCTTGCACTCCAACTTGAATCCCTAATACCACCCACACTCCACTCCCTGATAGTTATCATTGCACTGTGGACAATTCACACCATAGCACTGGATGCCTTCAAGGGAACCACGCCAACCATCCATGGGACAATTAGCAGATTTCACCTACACCTACTGGAACAGTTTTAAGCCTGGCTATATGGATACATGAGGCCAAAGCAACAATAACTTGTTGAATAATGGTTCCCAGTCTGGTTTCTTCATACAGACCCCTTCCTCCACACCTGTTCCATAATAGGGGAAACCCTTTGTAGTAAGGCATCCAGCCCCCCTATACTTGGTGGTACCAGCTGGCAACAGGAGCAGCTCATCTACTCTGGGGTACCTAAATCTCGCTATACTTCACCTCCCCCTATCCCACTACATATTTTTGTATTGACTGTCCCCCTGGTTGGCTTACCTCATTTAAATAAAATAAAAAAGACTGAAGTTATAGAATGATTTAATAGTATTTTAGACAGAGATTCTAGCCTGTTTTTAACAAAAACCACTTCATCAAAAAAATTTAAGATTTGTTAATATTTCTAAAAATATATCTTGGGGCACTTTGAAAATCTTAGTTCTATCAACTTTGTCATAAAAGTTGTCACAGCTGGCACCAGGAGAGAATATGTTTTTGACATGATATATGTCCTATGGCTGAGGAGGTATGTCAAGTATGAGATTATAGTATTATGGGCCCAAATGATTATGAGTGTGGTTTGTTTAGGCATAGGTTGACCAATAAAATCAACTATATTTAAAATAAATTATTTTAGATGACAATCAGTAAATTTAGTATATATTGACCAATTAAATCAACTAGATCTAAAATGAATTATTATAGATGGTGATCAGTAAATTTAGTATAGATTGACTAATTAAATCAACTAAAAATAAAATGAGGTAATATAAATAAATATCTGAAAGTTGACTATATAATTGATTGATGAAATTAACTAAATAATAAAAACTAATTAAGTAAAAATTGTCAAACTTATACCTGAAACATTGGACTAATAAAGTCAACTGAACAATTATTATATATTTCATAGAATATTTGTATCAAGTTTATCTGAGATTAGTAAATAGTATAGGAGTAGATATTGAAATAAATATGCATTTATAATGATTTATTTACAAGATGCTTTCCTGAACCACCACAACTAAAATGCTACCTAATTTAATATAAATTAAATAAATTTGAATCTATCTTTTAGTTACTTGCCTGCTGTCATACACAGTTTTAGTTAGGTTAATCCAACCATTACTTAAGTAATCTAACAATCTCAGATATTATTCTTTTAAAAGTTAAATGGCAAAACACAATAGTAGTATCCTATCATGACAGTAGATAAAATATTAAGAAATTTTCTAACAACCTTCAGCCATAAGACATATATTTTTAAATTTTTATTTGAGGTGGGCCAACCTGGGGATGATACCACACTGATGAGGAGAAGTGAAGAAAATGGGAAGGAGGATAAATCTCGGAAAACCTCCATGCATGGCATATGATAGGCCAGGAACTCCATGGACCACCTTTGCTATTTGCTATCTCAGTTTAGGGCATTGGTACGCAATGCCGACATAGTCATAATCATCCCCTACACAAAGTTCACTACTGGGATCGAACTTGGGGAGGCAGTGGCAGAGGTCCATATTCTACCACTGGGGTATCCTCCCTTCATAAGGCATATATTATACACTTAAGTTTTTTACCATAAGGTAAAACTTTATATTTTATTTGAGATGGGCCGACCTGGGGATGATACTGCACTGATTAAGGGAAATCAAATGAATGGGAAAGGAGGATAAAATCTGGAAAACCTCCACGCATGGCGTATGATAGGCCAGGAACTCCATGGACCGCCTTTGCTATTTGCTATCTTGGTTTGGGGCATTGGTCCATAAGGTAAAACTTGAATCATTTTTTAATAAGTCAGTACAGAAGAAATTATATAAAATTGGAAATAACTTTGATACTTTAAAAGCTTAAACCTTATTAATAAGGGTAGCAGGTTTTTATACCCACTTTCTGAAAATATTTCAAGTACTATAAAGCACTAAATGGTAAGGAAAATTTATATTAAAAATGAATATTTGACAAAACATATATTTGGTGCAATCCTTAATATCTCGGTGCCATCTGACTCTGACGATGGTATGGCAAACTGAGTTTCTGCCCTGATCTGTTTGGTTTAAAAGGGTTTGATTTTGATTCGTTGTTTAGGTTGGGGCGTGAATGGTTAATCAAATAACAGCCAATGGCATCATTTCGATAGGTTTAGGCTCGAACTGAACTAACATGTGGCCTCGATTAAATTACGTCTAGGAATCAAAGATCGAAATGAGAGTTAATCTTTTAATTTAGAGAACAAAGGCTATTCTGAGCCTTTTTTTAGCCTTGTTTTAGCCTTGTTTTTCTGAACTTTCACCAGTTTACACCTTTAAATAAAACTAGTGGAATACCCGTGCTTCACTACGGTGTTTATAAATTACCAGATGATTCTAAATTATTTTAGTTTTTATATTGGTAGATAGCTATCAATAAGTTCAGAAACCATTAAACCTATTAAAAATTCCAACCTCCAACCACTTAGCTAAAATCAATTAAGCCTGCCAAATTAACTAAACCATCAATCACTTACCTGAAACTATTGGGCCTATCAAATCAACCAAAAAGTAAACCACCACTCAGCAAAAACCAATTTTTGAACTTACAAAACAGGCAAAAACTACCAACCATTTATCAAAACCTATGAAAAAATCAGGTTAAATGAATTTGAAAATACCCAGCCAAATTACTATATAATTACCATTAAATATATATATTCTGGATCTTATATAGAGCTGATATTTAAGTTCATATAATTATATTAAATAATTACATATTAGCATTCCGTTCTCAAACTTTATAGAATATTTGTGCAAAGTTTGGTGATTTTTGGTTGTTTTCTCGAGATAATGCATCTATATAAAGAAATTAACAGAATGATACTTTGGGGAGGATACCCCAGTGGTAGAGTATGGACCCTCTACCACTGCCTCCCGAGTTCGATCCCGGTAATGGACTTTGGGTAGGGGACGATTTTGACTGTGTTGGTTTTGCGCGCCAATGCCCCGAACCGAGATAGCGAATAGCAAAGGCGGCGGTCCATAGAGTTCCTGGCCTATCATACGCCGCGCATGGAGGTTTTCCGGGTTTTATCCTCCTTTCCCATTTTCTTCACTTCCCTAATCGGTGCGGTATCGTCCCCAGGTCAGCCCACCTCGAAAATAAAAATTTGTAGATGATTATTTTATTAATAAAATTTTAGGCTAAAAATTCTTCAGTTGATACCCTAGTTTAACACAGATTTGTTTGTGGGTTTAAAGTTTATCTGATACTTATATTTTTTATATTTGTAGCCGGTTATCGATAAAATTAAGTAATCAAATTATACTGAATCAATATAAAATTACCAACCATTCAGCCATACCCAATTAAACCTATCGAATTAACTAAACCACTAAACCACTTAGCTAAAACCATTAGATACCAAATCAACCAATCACCAATCGCTTCGTAAACCAAAACTAAATTTATCGAAACAACCAAAATAACAAACTACTTACCAAAACCAATTAAATTATCAAATCAACCAATCACTAACTTCTTTATTAAAACCATTAAGCTTAATCAACCCTAAACCACCTTCTGCTTGACAAGACCATTTAAACTATCGAATCAACCGAATATCAAACTTCTCGGCCGTAACAATATACCGATTTCCATTAAAAACATAAAATTTTAACTTGTTACATATAAAACTTTTTATTTTACTATGAAAATTAAAAATCCGGTTTCAAGGTGCACACGGACCCCCTCCCGTCCACCTATAGCCAAATTTTCAGAGCTCTACATGCTCTAGTTTTGGCTGTGCATCGTGCACACAAAAAACACACACACACACACATTTGCTTTTATATATATACACTAGCGGACACACATTCGCTACGGTGTCTATATATATCAGGAAAACAAATTTATTAATTTGGATTTTATATATAGTTAAGCAATTCCTACTCGGGCAATTCTAATTGCTCAATCGAAGCAACCAAAACCACCAACTACTCAACTAAAACTAACAAACTTATCAAATCAGCCAATAACTAATACCCCTCAAAACTAAACTGTGTCCTATTGATTTGACCAAAAGCCATCAACCACTCAGCCAAACAAAATAAACCTACCGATTCAATCAATAACACCAAACTGCTACCCAAAACATCTCTCTATATATTTAAAATCATTGTGTACATGACATGTCTTCCAAAATACTAAATTAACTTCTACTTAACTTTTTAAATTTTATTCGAGGTGGGCCGACCTGGGGACGATACCGCACCGATTAGGGAAGTGAAGAAAATGGGAAAGGAGGATAAAACCCAAAAACCTCCATGCGCGGCGTATGATAGGCCAGGAACTCCATGGACCGCCTTTGCTATTCGCTATCTCGGTTCGGGGCATTGGCGCGCAAAACCAACACAGTCAAAATCGTCCCCTACCCAAAGTCCATTACCGGGATCGAACTCGGGAGGTAACCTACTTAACTTGCCAAAAGTATTTTATCAACTAGGGGAACCAAATTGGGCAGGTTTTTCTAAGATTATATAAAACTAACATCAAGATTCCTGTGCTTTGCTATGGTGTTTAAACTTTATCAGATGATCCATATTGATAAACCACCAAACCGCTTAGCTAAAACCATTGAACATACTAAATCAACCAAACACCTTGTAAAATTAAACTTATCAAAATCGAAACAACTAAACCACCAACCACTTACTAATAACTAAAACCATTGAATATACCAAATCATGCCCTGCCCTTACAGAGGTCGGGGGCTTGGCCCCTGCCTCCTTGGCTGCTGGCAACTTTTTGGCTGCCTCATCCAAAATTTTTACATTGGGCACGATCCTTCCGTCCCCACTCTCAAAACCTGTGGGTGTGGCTGAAGCAAATTCAGCCAATCAAAAGCCATAAACCTGCAAATCCAAGCTATCTGTCTCAGCTCAGTCAGCACCAAAAGCTGAATTTTCAAAAAGTATAAATCTTACCTCACCTCCTATCCAATCATCATCTGTCGCTGGGCCAATCATGCCCAATCTAAACCCATTTGATGTTCTCGACTGGGTGGATGACAATGATTGCACACATGGGCTAGATCCAGTATTCGAATGGGATGATTTTTTTAATTTATCATTGGAGTCAGCTCCTCATCATCATTTTAGCCTAAAAAAGGGCTGTCCACAATACAAACCTCTGTTTGAGATGGTGACTGAAGCAGCAGCTGCCCCAGAAAATACTTTATTGCAGCGTAGTATTCAAGCTATGCTGGGACCATTGAAAAATAGGTTTCCAGACCCTAAATTCCCAGATCAATTCCCCTTTGCTACAAAACAAGAGATTATTGTGATAGGCTATAAGGCCATTGAATTAACTATGCAAGCTGTACAAATATGTGGCTTTAATATTGGTAAATCTTCTGAAGTCAAGAATGATTTTGGTCATCTGCCCAGTTTACTTTTGCATGTTGAAAATCAGCTGACTGATTATATTGATACATTAAACACAGCTGAGATTATTGATGAGTCTGGTATTACTAATTTCAACCTCCAACCATACTCAGGTGATACACCTACTCCATTCCTATCTGCACTTGCATATTCCCTCAAACACCCAATTTGCCCCCTTCCCCCTCGGCTATGCTAGGCTAGGGGAACCTAGTCTAGCACGCTTGAAGTTAAACAGGTTTTTAGCATATTTTGCTCTGTTTTTATCCTGCCTTTATTTTTTTGTTGGCAAGAAGGGTCCCATGGTCCCCTTGTCTCAAATAAATGAATATACCAAATCAACCAATTTCTATCCACTTTTTATTTGTAAAACAACCTAAACTTATTGAAAAGCCAAAATCACCAACCACTTACCAAAACCAATTAAATTATCAAATCAACCAATCACTAACTTCTTTATTAAAACCATTAAGCTTAATCAACCCTAAACCACCTTCTGCTTGACAAGACCATTTAAACTATTGAATCAACTGAATATCAAACTTCTTGGTCATAACAATATACCAATTTCCATTAAAAACATAAAATTTTCACTTGTTAAAATAAAACTTTTTATTTTACTATGAAAATTAAAAATCCAGTTTTGTGGTGCACATGGACACCCTCCCATCCACCTATAGCCAAATTTTCAGAGCTCTACATGCACTAGTTTTGACTGGGCATTGCACACACAAACACACACATGGACACACATTTGCTTTTATATATAGACTAGCGGAGTTACCCGTGCTTCACAACGGTGTCTAGAAATTAAGGCGATTTGAAATAATTAGTTTAGATTTTATATTATATAGTAGAACACCTGTGCTTTGCTAAGGTGTTTATAAGTTACCAGGTAATTCTAAATTATTTTAGTTTTATATTGGTAGATTGCCATCAATAAGTTCAGAAACTAAAAAATTATTAAATATTCCAACCTCCAACCACTTAGCTAAAATCAACTAAGCCTGCTAAATTAACTAAACCATCAATGTCTTATATAAAAAAATTGATCCCATTAAATCAACCAAAAAATGAACCACCACTCAGCAAAAACCTATTGTTGAACTTACAAAACAGCCAAAATCTACCAAACCCTTATCATAACCTATAAAAAAATTGATTTAAATGAATATGAAAATACTCAGCCAAATTGCTATATAATTCCCTTAGAAATATATGTTCTAGATCTTATATAGAACTGATTTTTAAATTTGTATGATTATATTATATAATTACATATTTCCATTCCATTCCCAAACTTTATAGAATACTTGTGCCAAGTTTGGTGATTTTTGGTTATTTGCTCAAGATAATGCATCTATATAAAGTTATTAACAGACTGATACTTTTGTAAATAAAATTTTAGGCTAATTCTTGTTGATAACCAGTTTAACAGATTTGTTTGTGGGCTTAAAGTTTATCTAATAATCTTATATTTTTTACACTTGTAGACGTTTATCAATAAAATAAGCAATTAAATTATACTGAATCTATAAAATTATCAACCATGCAGCCATACCCAACTAAACCTATTGCATTAACTAAACCACTGTGATGGAAACCAACAGGAACCTCACTTCTACCTAAGGAACAAGAAGCTAATATCATATCCCTTGGAACATGACTGACCATTCCTGAATATGCCTTAGAACCCAGCCTGCTTCCTAAAGCAAGAATGACAACCCAATCTCCACCTATAAAATGGTTAACCCAAACTCAACCTAATATACCTTAATAAATATCTAATACCTAATTTCTTTAACTGCCTCTTTTCCCTTGAGCCCTAATGGTAGAAGTAGTAAAATAACAAGACCTCCTACTTTTGGTGATCCTGCTAAATTACATTCAGATAATTAAGACATCAAACAAAAATTGAAATCAAAATATACCATGGAAACTGTCCCAGTGAAAACCCCTAAACAAGCACCAATTGATCCCTTGTTAGCCCACCTTCTGGGTCATGAACTAAAGCCTTTTGAGTCAGGAAATTTCCTGCGTTGGCTCAGAAAGTATGAAAACTATGCTGAAGATATTGGTCTAGATGATATGGCAAAACTGAAACAAATCAGCCAATTTTTGGATGAAGAAGCAGCAGATTGGTTTGACGTTAAACAACCTTTTATCAGCTGGCACCTGTTTGTGGAAGCAGCAACTAAACAATTTGACCACATAGGCATTGATATTACTTCTCAAATGATGAACCTAAAACTCAAATACTTTGATGATATTAATAAATTTATTGTTAAATTTAAAGGACTACTGGCATGTCACCATCAGATTGCAACACTTTTGTCCTTAAGGAAGCTCAGAGTGAAGTTGTTTGCTATATTAATAAATCACAAGCAGTGGATTAGTTCTTGGAAACCTTACATGATCCATTTCACCATGTAGTTATTGAGTCTTCACCCATTGATTTCAATGCAGCAATCTCTGTACTACATTCATATGCACATACTTATGCTTGAGCACAGGCAGCAAATACCTTTGGCTCATCAGCATCAAACTATAGTACAAACAACAGAAGTATCTTTGAGCGTAGAGTTCCAGACTTTTCAGTAAAGCCTATGGATCCAAGCATGTCTGCCAAGCTGGATCAATTAACTGAAAAGTTCAACTCTCTCTTAGTATTATTAACTCAAGGAAGTGGCACTCAATACCCATCTATACAGTACTATAATTGTAAGAATATGTAACCTCTCTTGGTATTACAAGAAACCATGCTGCCTCTGTCAAGGGAACCATACTTCCCATGTATGCCCAAATTGCAATAAAACTAAAGAACATTTACTTTATGAAGCTTTTTCTACTCAATGGAATAGAAAAACACATGATTGTATCAGTGTGGCAGACCTTTTGAACCATTCATATAAACCAAAAAAAACAAGCTCTTGATTTAAAGCAACACCAGATGGAAGTATATTGGAAAATGAACCAGAGTATACATAAACTACACCAATGAAAGTAAATGGAAATGTGATAGACAGGCTCATAAACCCAGAAGAATATGAACCAAGGAAGCAAAGCAGAAAAAGAGTAGAGAAACATATTTTTAAACCAGCAGGAATCAGTGCCCAGTTTATACTAAATGACACAACCATAGAGTGTAAACTAGCATCTCTTTGTTGCTCATCACCAGACCTGTGGGTAGAACTCATGCAGCTTTTGAGTTCAATGTGGCTCCGCCCATTTGTAAGCAATGAATAGGAATCCTTCCTAGCAGATGATGGTGCACCATGTACCCAAGGAATTATTTAAGGCATCAATACTGATATAATTCTAGATGAAGGAGTTAATGCAAATATTATATCCCTTAAGTTCTTATGGGAATGTGGCATTAAAGCCATTTATGAAATCACAGAAGTATTCTCATTTGTCAAAGGCTCCACAGCAAAAGTGCTTGGAATGGTAACAGATATTGAACTATCAATTGCTAGAATACAATTTACAATCAATGCCACCGTTTTTGACCTAGATTCTTACTCAGTACTATTAGGATGCCACACACTTAAATCACTAGAAATTAATATTGATTATGCTTCAGGCACCTACTCCATAGCCACCAAGGAAGGTCTAGCCCCACTGAGGATCACTTATGGCCCTAAATTTGGAAACAAATCCTCAAATGATGCTTTGTGAGTCAATAACTGCACAAATCAGATCAAAAAAATTCTTATCAACTCAATGCCAAGATAAGGTTATAAACCTATTGAATCAATTCAAATGCTTAGAAGTATTAGATGTGTATGAGCTACCAGTGGCATTATGTGGAGAACATTGTATCACTGTTACTAAAGACCAACCAATTAGATGACAACCTTACCACTTACCTCAAAAGCGTGATGAATTTGTGTGTAAATCAATTTCAAAGATGCTAAAGGCAAAATTAATCCAGCCAAGTGAGAGCCCTTGGGCATTTCCAATTGTGGTGATACCAAAGAAAAATGGAAAAATTCGCTTATGTGTAGATTATGTGCCACTGAACTGAGTAACTGAAGATGATGCATACCCAATACCATTGATTCCAGATATTTTTGCCTCCTTTTCAGAAAAAACATGGTTTACAAATCTGGACCTGCTTTCAGGTTGCCACCAAATTGAAATGTTAGCTAACAGTACCAAGTACACAAGCTTTGTAACAAAATATGGCCAATTTGAATTTTTACAGATGCCCTTTGGCCTTTCAGGAGCACTACAAACTTTCCAGCATATGATGAACACTGTATTTGCAGATTTGCTTACAAAATGTGTACCCATATATCTGGATGATATTACAATAGCATCGTCATCCTTTAACTAGCTCCTTTTTGATATCCAGATCTACCTAAACTGACTTAAGGAACATTGATTCTCACTCAATACAGAAAAATCAATCTCTTTTCCTAAGAACTGAAACTATTGGGTCATGTAATTTTACCATAAGGGCACTCACCTGATCCTGATAAAGTGAAAGCAATCAAAGAGTGGAAATGCCCAGACTCAATTCCATTGATTTGATCCTTTTTAGGTGCAATAAGATACTATGCCTCTTTTTTACCCATGTATGGAGACTTGGCAGCACCACTATTCAAACTTACTTAAAAAGGAACCAAGTTTATATGGACAAGACAACATGATATTGCATTTAAAAAACTCAAGATGACACTAATGGATAGCCAAATCCTAATTCATCCAAACTTTGAAGAACCATTTTACATATTTACTGATTCAAGTGAATATGCATTAGATGCTGTCTTATCACAGAAAAAAATCAACATCTATCAACCAGTAGAATATGTCAAAAAATTCACTTCAGCGTAGAGAAATTAAATAACCTATGAACAAGAAACATTAGCAGTGGTATGGGCCCTCAGGAAATTTTGTTATTATCTCCTATGACAGAAATTTACCATATTTGTTAACAATTCAGCACTTCAAGCTATTTTGAATGGGCCAGCTTCATTAAGCTGGCTAATCTGGTGGATTTATGAACTAATGGAATTCAACTTTGATATTATTCATATTCCAGGAAAACAAAAATTTTCAGCAGATGCCATTCTCAAATTCCAGTCAATGATACTAAAGAATGTTTAGCAATGTTTCCACTGGACCTAGAACCTGAACTAGTGGATATTTAGCAAATTCTAACTTTGTTTAAAATCCCTTTAATTATCAAGGACAAATCAAAATTCTTAGCAGCTTGCCTAAAATTTATAGTCATTAATGGAACCTTATATCACTGAAACAGAGATGTCTGCAACAAGTTCCATTGATTGGTCAACGCTGACATTGTCTTAGCTTAAATCATGATAAGATGGGACATTTTGGACGTGCTGCCACATGGGAACAACTCTGATGCTCATATTGGTGGCCAAATGCTTATGCAGACTGTTGTGAGTGGGTAAAAACGTTTTACCCATGTCAGATATTTGATAAATCACATGTGGATAACCAGATTTACTCACCTATTACTACAGATGGACTATTTGAAATGTTGGGACTGGATTTTGTTGGACCAATCTCACCAATATCAAATAGTGGCAATCAATTTATTCTAGTAGCCTCAGGATATTTTTCTAAATGGCCAGTAGCTATTGCCACCAAAAAAGAGGATGCATAAACAGTTGCAGAGTTTCTTTTTAACCACATCTTTTCATATTTGGCCCACCTCAATGCATCCTTACAGATTGTGGGACCCACTTCAATAATAACATGGTTAATGAATTTCTCAAAAATGTGGGAACCTCACATATCCTTACTACAGCCTACAACCCATGCTGTAATGGCCAAACTGAATGCTTTGACAAGACGTTAATAGAATCGTTATCCTGATCTACAGTATCTAACCCCACAGAATGGAACGCACAATCTCAGATATACTTTGGGCTTATTGGACAAAAAAACATTGCACAACCCAAGGTACCTCTTATAAAGTCTTATTTGGTATAAAGTTTACACTTTTCAAACTGCAAACATGAGTGAACAAAGCAAATCAAGAAGAATTTTTATAAACACTCATGATCAAGTGACAGAATAAATTAATACCCAGGAAAAGGCTATGATGGCACAGATACAAAATTCCAAAGCAAATTGTGATGGAAACCAACAGGAACCTCACTTCTACCTAAGGAACAAGAATCTGATATCATATCCCTTAATACAGAACTGACTATTCCTGAATATACCTCAGAACCCAGCCTGCTTCCCAAAGCAAGAATGCCAACCCAATCTCCATCTGTAAAATGGTTAACCCAAACCCAACCTAATATACCTTAATAAATATCTAATTTCTTTAACTGCCTCTTTTCTCTTGAGCCCTAACGGTGAAAATGGTAAAATAACAAGACCTACTACACCACTAAACCACTTAGCTAAAACCATTAGATTAAAAATCAACCAATCACCAACTGCTTCATAAACCAAACTAAATGTAAAAAAACCAAAATCACCAACCACTTACCAAAACCAATTTTTTTGAATCAACCAATCACTAACTTTTTTATCAAAACCATTAAGCTTAATCAACCCTAAACCATCAATTGCTTGACAAAACCATTTAAACTATCAAATCACAAAATATCAAACTTCTTGGCCATAACAACATACCAATTTCTATTAAAACATATAAAATTTGCACTTGTTACATATAAAACTTTTTATTTTACTAAGAAATAAAAAATCTGGCTATGAGGTGCACACGGACCACCTCCCATCCACCTATAGCCAAATTTTCAGAGCTTTACATGCTCTAGTTTTGGCTATGCATTGCACACACACACATGGACACACATTTGCTTTTATATATATAGATAATCAACAACCACTTAGCCAAATCTAATTGCTCAATTGAATCAACCAAAACCCACTAACTACTCAGCTAAACCTAACTGAACTTATCAAATCAACCATTAAATAATCACATCTCAAAACTATACTGTGTCCTATCGAATCAACCAAAAACCATCAACCATTTGGCCAACCAAAATCAACCTATCAAATCAATCAGATAACACAAAACTGCTACTTGAAACATCTCTAATTTAAAATCATTGTGTATGTGACACTTCTTTTAAACAACTAAAGCAACTTCTACTTAACTTGCCAAAAGTAAATTATTAATTAGGGGAACTAAATTAGGCAGGTTTTTAAAGTTATATAAAACTAAAATCTTGATACCCATGCTTTGCTAAGGTGTTTATAGCTTACCAGATGATTTAAGTCATTATTTTAGATTTTATATTAAAGATAATTACTAAGCACAAAGGATACCCCAGTAATAGAATATGGACCCTCTACCACTACCTCCTTAAGTTTGATTCCAGTACAGAAACTTTGGGTAGGGGATGACTATGACTGTGTTGGTGTTGCACACCAATGCCCTGAACTGAGATAGCAATTAGCAAGGTGGTCCATGGAGTTTCTGGCCTATCATGTCATGGACCAGAAAAACCCCAGTTCTGACTGCTATATGTTTTCACATATTGCTTTGGTGCACCAACAAGCAACCAAAGTGGCCTAACTGAGTAGGGAGAGGTCTGGGCACTGACAGCGCCAATATTCACCCACCACTTAGTTGACTATGCAAGTCCTCTGTGTGGTTGGTCCAACCCAACCATGTGAAAGCTCTATCAGAAAAAAGACCAACAGATATGTAAGGTATGCTAGCCATGAAGTGACCTTTATTTTTTGGTTCATAAAAAGGGTCTGATGACAATAGCTCATCTGGGGAGCAAACTGACAATGCTCTCCAAGGAAGGGAATGCTAGGGTGTCCTCATAGAATTCTGAAGTATACTTCAAAATGAGATCATGTGCTTTATAAAGGCAGCACTTTGGGGCCTCACCTGAGCTATTGATTAGGCTCACACAAGCCTAATTTACAACTCATTCAAGGAACAACCCAGCACCCAAAACATCTGAACCAAAAATGTTTATCAAGTAATCTGACTCAGATTTGGATTTTCTGAATATGATTCAGAATGTAACAAATAAGACAAACTCATCCATTTTATCAATCTTCTACTTAGAGGAAAACCCCTCCCCAAAGAGGGGCCCCACAGCAGAAGGCCACCATGATGAGGGCTTCCTGGGGCAAGTTACCTTGAGCCCCAAAAAATTAGCCTGGATAAACTCTGGGCCCCTCAAAGAAACACAGACGGTGAGAGTGAATCACCACTGGGCTTCCAGAGTCAGCCCACTCAGCCCAAGAATGCATACCCAGCACTTGGCTGCATTGCGCCCCCTCCTGAGCTTCCATTGGCAATGGTCTTCCCATTTGACCAGGAAGGTGCTTTCACCAAAGAAGCACAAGAGGGGTGCGCGGTACAATGTGGCTGGACATCTGATCCCTTTCTGGGCAAACCATCCATGGGGTGAGGGAGCCCTGCTAGGACAGGTCCCATTAGTGCCATCAAATCCCTGATGAGTGGGAGGCCCCGCCAGGAGATCAAACTGACGATCACTTCAAGTTCAAGGTTGGCCATCAGTCACTGGCTCCCACCAGTGCTGGTTCCTCAACAAATAGGACCAAGTTACCGCTGAGGTCACCAAACTGGGGATTGGCAGCATGCAGCACACAAGTGACTTTGGAATAATGTCATGCACTAAAAAATCCCAGTTCTGACCGCTATATGTTTTTAAATATTGCTTTGGTGCACAACAAGCAACCAAAGTGGCCTAACTGAGTAGGGAGAGGTTTGGGCACTGACAGCGCCAATATTCATCTACCACTTAGTTGGCTATGCAAGTCCTCTGTGTGGTTGGTCCAACCCAACCACATAAGCTCCAACTGGGAAAAAGATCAACAGGTATGTGAGGTATGCTAACCCTGAAGTGACCTTTATTTTTATTCCAGTTCATAAAAAGGGCCTGCTGACAATAGCTCATATGGGAAGCAAACTGACGATGCTCCCCAGAAAGGGAATGCTAGGGTGTCCTCATAGAATTCTGAAGTGAACTTCAGAATGGGAAGGCATGTCTTATAAAGGTAGCGCATTGGGAGCCTCACCCAAGTTATTGATTAGGCTTGCACAAGCCTAATCTACAACTCAGGTGAGGCACAACCCAGCGCCCAAAATGACTGTACCAAAAATGTATTTTAAGTGATCTGACTCAGATTCAGAAAATCTGAATCTAAGTTGGAATGTAATGAATGAGACAAACTTGTCTGTTACATATCATATGCCACACATAAAGATTTTTGGGTTTTATCCTCCTTTCCCATTAATTCAAATCCCCTTCATCCTTCATTGGTGCAGTATTGTCCCCAGGTTGGCCCACCTCAAATAAAATTTAAAAATTAAAATAATTACTAAGCGCAGAGAGGATACCCCAGTGGTAGAATATGGACCCTCTACCATCGCCTCCCTGAGTTTAATTCTGAGACAGAAACTTTGGGTAGGGGATGACTATGACTGTGTTGGCATTGTGAACCAATGCTCCAAACTGAGATATCAAATAGCAAGGCAGTCAATGGAGTTTCTGGCCTATCATATGCCATGCATGAAGGTTTTCTGGGTTTTATCCTCCTTTCTTATTTTCTTCAATTCCCTTAATCAGTGAGGTATCATCCTCAGATCATCCCACCTCAAATAAAATTTAAAAGTAAATTACTAAGCACTCAGCCAAACCCATTGGCCTCAATTTATCCAAATTTCACCAACCACTCAGCCAAATTAATTGCCTTATAGAATCAACCAAAAACCACTAACCACTTAGTCATAGTTTAAACCAACTGGAACTATTAAATCAACTATATATAGTGGTGTTATTTGGTGCTGCTCAGGTTTTATAACCAAATTATTTGAGATGATTAAATTAGATTTTATATCATATAGCTGTTACCCAGCATTATTTGTGAGTATAATTCAACAAATAATATAATTTAGATTAGTTTATATAAATTGGTAGCTGGTCATTGATAAATTCAAGTGTAAACAAACCTATTGAATCAGTCAAAAGATATTAACTATTTGTCCAAAACTAATTAAACCTATTGAATCAACCTAAAACCACCATTTACTTTGAAAAGCCATTTACTCTATCAATATAGCTAATTAGCTACTACTGTCAGGGAACTAGAAGATTCTGATGTATTTCATAACAGGTGTCAGGTGACAAAGTGTAACTCTCTGGGTTTTCAGGATTGTCAATTCAGCAGTCATTGTCTGTCATCCTGGGTGTTTATGACTTAAAATTCCCAGGGAAAGATATATCTTAAAAACTGGAAGATAAGAAACACAAATAGAAAATTAAGCCTTAGAATCTGATAGTTTATTGTGATAAGAACTGCAGGTATTTATACCTTATTCTAGAGATATTTTGGTGCATAGAATGTTCTAGGGGAATAAACTAAAATCAGGATAAAAATGAATATTCTGTGAACGTGGAATTATTATTCAAGTGGATTAGAACAGAATTAATAATCCATTTGACACTACTTACTAATATAATTAACTTAATAAATACCCAAATGACCACCAACTGCTTACCAAAACCATTTAAATTATAAAATCAATCAAATATCAAATTGCTCAGCCATGAGAATATACCACTTTCAAAGAAAAACATATAAAGTTTTCACTTCTTACATATAAAACTTTTTATTTTATTATAAAAATTAGAACTCTGGCTTTGAGGTGCACATGGACATCCTCCATCCACCTATATATAAACTTTCAAAGCTCTATATGCTGTAATTTTGGCTGAGCATCACACACATACACACTTGCTTTTTAACTGACTCTGAAAAAGGAGAAGGTTATTAATTTGATCTGTATGTATATTTTTTGTTTTTTTCTATATTTTTTATCATAATTATGAAAATACTGGACCAATTTGGATGATCATCTTCTTCAAAAATAGAGGATGCTCTAACTTAGCTCCCATTTTACTTTTGTAAGTATTAGTCAAGTATCTGACCATTAATTTAGTAAGTATATCAAAATGGGCTCAGAAGCAATGGATTTCAATTTTGAGACATTTCATTGCTGGATAAACTTCATTCTGGAATCAGTGAAGCAATAGATTTGAAGCACTTTTGATATCTGTCCTATAGCTGGGGGGTATTGTCATGAAAATGGCAGAAGAAGTTTAGATCAGCCTGCCAGTTGAGATGCTTAAGCACCCAAAAAGCAAGCCAGAATACCAGAGGCATTGCCATACATATGACATTGTATAAAGCCAGGCATTGGGAAATGATAAACTGTTAGTGTAGGGCTATAGTGAACAGCAACCTGAGAATGAACCAAATGGAGACAACCTCAGACACTGGTGGTCTTGCTGCAGGGAATGGTACCACAGGTATATTTTCTACAAGGTCACCAGCGGGTAGGTTCAATTCAACTGAGGAGACAAGGGGGTGGATCCTTGCTTGGAAGTGGTGGATGTAAGGCCATAAGATCCCAGTATATTGTTGGCAGGTGTTCAAAATAATAGGGTTGAATTTCCAGAAGTATCTAGCTTGCTGAATTTAGTTGATGATGGTAGGGGCCATAGTGACCATCAGTACTGGTAAAGCCATCCAGTATAGGGACCAACAGGCCACCAGAGAAAAGCCATTGGGAATGCAGCCAGAGGGATATTATTAAAATCAAAAATTGATAGTTTTTGGAGGCAAATTTTATTCAAAGGAAAGTGAAGAAAATTGACCAACAATTTTTTAGTGAGATGCAACTGATTGAATAGTGGTCAATTGATGCGGAAACAAGCAGGAATTGGGTCCCTCAATTTTAACCTAATCTGTGAATTATTCAGGAATGGGGGCAGGTAAGCTCAAAGGGAACTGACATTAAAGAATTTGGTGGCAGGCTGAGTTGCTGTCAGTTCAACCTTGAACGCTCAAACTGAGGCTCAACTGCATTTCTGATGGTTGGCGCAATGGCATCTGGCCCAACGAGCAGCAGGAATCCCCCAGGGCTACCCCATGTAGGGGTGGTCCCAATTGGTTGAAAATGGGTTCAGAATTCCCAACCTGCCCATGCCCAGTTGCTTGGCTGTTTGTTCAGTCAAAAGTGTTGTTTCAGCTGCAACATCTGATTTACCAGAAGAGAGCTTTGAACTATTATCAATGGTGTCCAATGCTACTATCTGCATGTCAGGATGATCCCCAACAATTTTGAGAGGGGGTTAATTTTGACAATTGCAGTGTTGGCCAAATCAAAACTGTCAGCAATTCTGGCTGATAAATCAACCTTCATTCCTTTTTGACTATGTGGATTCTGATCATTGGGCTTGTTTCCACTTGTTTTCAAACCAATTGACTTCATTTCAGCAATCTCAGTGCAAATTTTCCTAATCAGACATACAAGTTTGGCCAAGGTGAGTGTGGGCACTGAGGGAGGGATCTAAAGAGAGAGGGCTGTTACCCAGCGCTCATCTACCATGTGGGTGAGGTTGCTCTGGGTAATGAGGGGTACAGCCACTCTCTTTAGAGCCTTTTTACTCAGAAACAGGAAGAGGGCCCAATTGACATACAGGGGAAGTTCCCCAGGACTTACAGGTATGTTCAAAATATAGGCAGTATGAGATCATACCAGGATGAGCTTAAACTATTATAGATGGCTATTGTTTTTGCATAATTTGACCAATAAACTTATCTAAATTTAATAAACTTAATTATTTTAGATAGTGATCAATAAATTATCATAGATTGCTAATAAAAGCAACCAAATCTAATAAAAGGAATTTCTATAGATGGCAATCAGTAAATTCAGCATACATTGACCAATAAAGTTATCTAAATTTAATAAATTGAAGTATTATAGATGGCAATCAGTAGATTTAATATAATATGGCTAATAAAATCAACTATTTTTATAAAATGAAACATTGGTATATTTGTTTATAAGAAACTATATATAGTATATATACAATGAGTTTTAATTTTATAGAGAAATAGTAAGGGGTCAAAAAGGATATATAGAGATAGTAATATTTTATTAACATGGGATAAAGAGCCTCTTAAAAATGTACTAATTTTTTAAGGAAAAAAGAACTGGGGGTAAAGTTTTTTTGAAAAAAAACCTTCTCAAAACCTTTTTAAAAAAAGAACTCTAAAAAGTATGAAATAATTGAGAAATTATGCCTCCTCAATAAAACCCTTTTTCAAGTCAGTGCCATATTTTAACTGACTTATAATAGGTATTTATAATTTATATATTCAGTATTATATAACCTAAGTTGCTTATAGTTTACACTTGGACCCAATCCAGACATAAGATATAATTTGTATTTGTGAGCAAAATTCTATAATTCAGTTCAAAATATGGTGCTGACTTTAAAAAGGGTTTTATTGAGGAGGCATAATTTCTCAATTGTTTCATACTTTTTAGAGCTTTTTTAAAGGAGGTTCTTTTTTCCCAATTTTTTTATTAATATAGATTAACTTGATAATTAGCAAATGCCACCAACCACTTGGCAAAACCATTCAAACTATCAAATTAACCAATCTCTTACTACTTACTAAAATGATTAATATTAATTAGCCAAATGAAGGTGGTTGAAGGTGAGTTGGTAGGGCATATAGCTACCAACCTGAAGCTTGTGGGTTCAATTCCTTCCCTTCACACATTGATTGGGGTGCCAGCTGAAGGAAGCTATTGGTGGTTAGTAGGTCTGATAACATGAAAATCTTACCCATGATGCAATCAGAAAAATCCAAGTCCTGATCTGGAGGTGGAAAACTTTCTTCGATGGAGTTGACCCTGCTCAGGTTTCATGTTGATGCTTTCTTTCTCTCTTTTGGTAATGCCTGTCCCCTGGTCAGCTTACCTTGAATAAATAAATTAGCCAAATGACTGCTAACTGCTTAGAAATATCATTGAAACTACTGAACCAAATGAATATCAAACTGCCCAGCCATAATAATATGCCAATTGCCATTAAAACATATAAAAATTTCATTATATAAATATACTTTTTATTTTACTACTATGAAAAGTTAAAAAATATGTGGTGTAATATTGTATTGTCATTCAACCTTAGTAACTGTGCAAGTTTTTATTAATATGTTATATCAGGAAGTGTGTTAAATAAAGGATGCAAGATTCCAGGACAAAAAGATTATGAGTTAAATAAAAGCAAGTTGCAAGATTATGAGTAAAAAGGTTTAATGTTTTAAAAAATATTTTTTTAAATTTTTAATTTTCACGTTTTTTCAATGGACTATTGTATTGTCATAGGAGATACATAAGTGTGCCAAATTTCAAAGTTCTAACTAGTCTGGAAGATAGTTAAAAAGCAATCGCAAGATTCCGCCTGGACAGATATCACGGCGAGTAGAGAAAAATGTTTTAAAAAGAAGCTATTTATTTCAAGTAAAATAAGATACTTTCAAAAGACAATTTAGAATCCACAAAAACTTTTAGTTCCGTAGGTTCGACATGATTGAAAAAATCCACAATTATGTCCTTCTATCCAAGTGCCATTTATGCATTCGTAGGAGTAATTTCCCCATCATATTCACGTCTCATCTCGCCCGATTGGCAAGTACCAATAGGCTTATCGGTGGGCACGACGTTGGTGTAGGCTGGGATGGGAGGACTTGTACCATTGTGAATTTTGTTGGCTTCGTTTAGAAGTTCGCCATTGTAGTCCATTGCCATATCCCAGCACATGACTCCGAGGAGATTTTTCTTTTTGGCATAATTAACCTTGACTTGAAGTGATTGGGGGTCCTCGTATGAGATGAACTTCTTTGTCTGGGGTTGGAATAGCCAAGGGGTTTGGGTGAAATTGTCGTAATTTCGGATGTAGACGTCGTTGGTGGTGTTGGGGGAGCTGAGGTCAAATTCACGGAGGTCATTGTAGAAGTAGATTATAGTATTTTTGATTCTTCGTTACAGAATAAGTTAGGTTAGTTAGAGTTGGATGAGTTGTCTTTAGGAGTCTTACCTTTTATGGGCTGATACATGTTTTCCCGTGTCTTATTCATGTCGACTTTAGTAAAGAGATTGCGTCCGTAAAAAGCCAAGCCTGCGGTGAGTTTATTGGCGGGGAAGTCTGCTTCTAACCAATCATCGATAGCTTGGGTGAACGAGTAGGGATCGCCGCCTTTAGCTATATCGGCTCTGAATGGGGTATTCGGACCCGTTGTTTTGGACCATGAGCCCAAGTTATCATAGGGCATGATGTTAACAAAGTCAAAATACTTGGCATATTCTGAAACAATGGTCATGTTTTTGTCGTCGGGGTCATCAAAGAGCTTGACGCAGGCGGTGGCAGTGAGAAGTTTATGGTCGTTAGAGAATTCCTTGTCGAGGGCATTGCGGAGTTCCTCTAGGAAAATTAGATAATTGGCAGAATCATCAGATGTCAACACGTTGCTATTTGCTTCGGCGCGTTCAGGGCACCCCAAATCAAGATCGATTCCATCTAAGTCCCACCCGTCGGGGTCTTTATCATCCTTGGGCTTAGTGTTCTTGCGTACAAACATGAGCATGTCTTCAATAGTACTATTTCGTTTCTCAGCATCGCGTGCCACGCGCGTGAGGTCCTGTGAACCAAGCCATCCCCACACCGACATCAGTACCTTAACTTTCTTTGCAGTAGCGTTTTTCTTAATATCACGAATTTTGTTGCCGTGTAGGTCGAAGTCGACAAAACTACCATTGATAAATTTTATTCCTGTGCAATACACCAGACATATAATTGATGTGGGTCACCTTATCGTAAAGAAGGGCGTTGGGGGCCACTTGCTAAGACCATTGTGATACCCAACGACGACCTTCTCGGTAGCCACTTTCAGGGCGCAACAAACTAGACTTAAACAATTAAAATATCGCATTGAGCCTCACCAACTACTCTGCTTCTCTTAAATACAGGTAACATCCTGCAATTTAACTGCCATTTCATTCTCATTTATCAAAAATATCCTTTCACATGCAACATGTATAAATGATATAATATGTGCCCCATCCGCATCTGACTAATTAGTTTAATTGCCTTATTATCAATCTTATCTCGAATTACTAATCATATGGTTTAATTATAAATAACCCAAGAAATAGGTTATCAACCTAAGCTGCCATCATTCCGCTTTAATCCTTACCTGGTGTAAGTAACTTTACTCCATCTACAAGACTTTATGCGAATCGGTGAGAAACTGACATGTAATATAAATGATATAATATGTGCCCCATCCATATCTGATTAATTAGATTAATTGACTTAACATCAATTTCTATCTTGAAAAAAACTAATCATGAGGTCTAATCTATCTTCTACCTTAACTAGCCGATTTACCCGTGCTTCTCTACGGTGTCTATAAAATTTCAGATTTTTAATTTATTAATTTAGATTTTATATTATAGATAAATAAAACTGCTCGGCCAAATCTAATTGCTTAATCGAATCAACCAAAAACCACAAACCACTCAGGTAAACCTAATTGAACTTATCAAAACAGCCAATAACTAATCACCCTTCAAAACTAAACTGTGTCCTATCAATTCGAACAAAAGCCATCAACCACTCGGCCAGACAAAAATAAACCTATCGAATCAATCAAATAACACCAACCTGCTACCCGAAACATCTCTTTATACTTAAAATCATTGACATATCTTCCAAACTACTAAATCAACTTCTACTTAACTTGCCAAAAGTATTTTATTAATTAGGTGAACCAAATTAGTAGGCTTTTAAAATATATAAACCAAACATACAGATACCCATGCTTCGCTACAATATTTAAAGTTTATTGGATGATAAGCTCACATTGTAGCCTATAGGCTGCGCCAGCACTACTCTCGAGCCACTCAGACTAACAGCTCCACTGTTGCTCTCGTGGTTGGTGAGTTGATTATCCTAACTACTTAATCTACTTAAACTCTAATACTGATTTTTGTTGAGTTTCAGGTGAGCAATTTGGTGAATTATTAGATAGTATTCGCCAATTCTCACCCACTCACCCAAATAGATTGAACCTATCAGGCTCAATAATTTCAGATTCGATCTTATTTGCCAATTCTCACCCACTCACCCAAATAGATTTTATCAGATTCGAAGGTTTCAGATGTCAGTCAGTACATAGGTACCTCAGTCAGTCAGTGAAAATTTTTTATTAAGTAGATATATATATAAAATCATAGTATATATATATATATATATATATATATATTTATATAGAAGTCTCTTTATCTCATAAATAAATAAATAACTTGATAAAAAATCACTAAACTTGGCACAAACATACTTTAAATTTTGGGAATGGTAAAAGGCTATTTTTCAACCATCTAGTACTAAAAAAAGGCTATTTTTCAGAAAAATAAGTATTTTGATAAAAGTTATATGTAAATTTTAAAAAGATATAAGGTTTTAGTGGTAATTATATATCATTTTGGAGGCTGCCACATCCCAGACCAAAAAGTTGAAATCCTTATGCAATCCTCCTGCTGATATCTTGGGAATCCAAGAAACACACTGTTTGGCAGAGGAGGAAGAGGCATGGTCAAAAGCTTTTTTCTATGAACAACACTTGGTCTTAGTACTGTTGGTTCATCATTTGCCCTACTGTTGAGTAGTTGACTGGACCTAATTGTCAGGTAATTTGATAGGGACATAATAAAATTAGTTTATGCCTACTTTATTACATATTATTGAAGATATCAGTGATTATGGATCAGAAATATCCTAAGTATATGCAAAGCTTGGGATCCACAGCATAGCAATTCCAGTTAATAGTATTTGCCTAGACATGGGCCCAGGGCTTTGTTGATTAAGTTGGACTTAATAATATTTGACTTAATGACCCAGGCTTGTGGACTTTGTTAATTGATGTAAAAATTAGTTTTTAATTTCAATTAAGTTTTTGATTGAAGTAATTATTAATTAGTGGTATGAATTACCTTGGTATGTGCTACTGATTGCTTGAGAGGAGTGACAGTTTAGCTATTTTTGGATATGTCAGAGGAAACACTGTCTTTAGATAACTGTTGGATTAGACAACAAATCTGAGGCTATGTGGAGTTACCAGAGATTCTTATAGATTGGA
Organism: Massospora cicadina; assembly: GCA_022478985.1. Taxonomy (NCBI): domain Eukaryota; kingdom Fungi; phylum Entomophthoromycota; class Entomophthoromycetes; order Entomophthorales; family Entomophthoraceae; genus Massospora; species Massospora cicadina. The sequence goes on along the minus strand of JAKSZP010011826.1, from coordinate 193,991 downwards.
GTGTACAACAGAGTTTCATAGATTGCATACCCTCAGATATCTTTGTTGTTCACTGCTGGCTAAGGGACAATGAGAAATGAGGTATCATGGATGAGGTATGGTTAATATTGAACTCTATAAATTATCCCTAATTTCATACAAATAAAACACAATCTTTTACTACTACAAGGTAATAGTTTAATATACAAGCTTTTTGTATTTATTACTTTTTTTAAAATATTACTTTTTCATTGTATTAAGTTGAGGAATTACTTGGGATTACTAATATCAGGGCAGTGAGCCTTTGTACAAGTAAATGACAGAAGAATACAGCCTTGAAGTATCATTTTCAGGGAGTATATATATTGACTATTGTCAATATCTGGTCTATAGTCTCTATACAATAGGCGCTCAAATCTCTAACTTATCTCAGAAGAAGAACCAAATCAATTGAAGTAGTCTAAAACTTCAACAAGTGGCACTTATGGCTGGGACAGCAGAAGGTGACCACTCTGAACATTGAAGCAACCCCAATCAATTATTCAAAACTGCCACTGGGCCCAATGGGAATACTAAAATGACTGTATGTCATGGAAACGGCAGAAGAAGTTTAGGCTAGCCTGCCAGTCAGGATGCATGAGCATCCATAAAGCAAGCCAGAATGCCAGAGGCATTGCTGACCATATGACTTGATATGGAGCTGGAAAATAGGATACCACTAAATGGTGGCGGAATGTCAGGGTTAGGAGTATCCCAAAGGCAAACCACACTGAATAGACTTCAGACCCAGGGGTTCTGGTAACAGGGGTGGAAACTACTGGGATAGTTTCTATGAGATTCTTGGTTGATTGAACCATTTTGTTGGGGGTAGAAGAGAGGTGAATTTTCTCTTGTAGTTGGTGAACATAGGGCCATAAAATCCCTGTATATTGCTGCTGGAAGGTCATGAGAACAGGGTTGTAGAGCCAAAAATTTTGGACTTGTTGATCCCAATTGGTGATAGAGGGAATCATGGTAACCAAGAGAATTGGTAAGGCCCACCCAGAGTGCGGAGTGGCGGACCACCAGGGAAACGCCATATAGAATGTGGTCAAAAGGAAGGAGATAAAAATTTGGGGTTTTAATAAAATTTTTATTTGGGAAATAAAGTAAGAAAATCGACCAACAATTTTCTCAGTGCGATGCATCTGATTAAATAGTGGTCAGTTGGGTAGTGACAATGATGTGGGCAGGATCCACAAATTTGGCCTATCTGGTGAATTGGATGGTAGTGGGGGGTTTATTCTTTGGGAACTGACATCACAAAATTTGGTGGTGGGCCAAGACTCTGTCAGTTTGACCTCAAACGTCTGAACCAGGGGTAAATTACATTTCTGACAGTTAGCATGATGGCGTTTGGCCCGATGAGCGACAGGAATCCCCCAAGGCCATCCCATATAGGGATGGGACCATTTGGTTGGGAACAGGTTTGGGATGGCCAACCTGCCCACGCTTGGTCATTTAACCATTCGTTTGGTCAATAGTAGCTCATCAGACGTGATGCCCAAATTACTATCAGAGGGCTTCAAACTCTCATCAATGTCACCCAATATTTGTTCTACTGATTTATAACAAATTGGAACCATCGGGCGATCTGACTGATATCTCATTCTTCATACTTTTACAGCCATTCTAATTTCAGCCATCAGCCCAATTGCCACCCAAATTAGATCCAACTGATTTCAGTTTGATAATCTCAGCACAGATTTCACTAATTCCCTGCAACAGTTCTGATGAGGTGAGTGAGGGAATCAGGGGTGGGATCTGAAGCGGACGGGCTATCACCCATCACTCATCAACTATGTGGGTGAGATCGCCCTGGGTGATAAGGGGTACCACCATCCTCTTTGGTGTTTTCTTATTCAGGAATGGAAAGATAGCTCAATCAAGAGCCAAAGGACACTCCCCAAGACTTACACTGTGCCCCAGATTAACTAAAACAATGTACCATCATTACCTACACTGAAAAACTATTTCACATGAGGAGCTAGAACGTCTTAAATATTGGCTGTTAAGAGGATATCAAATGGGAAAAGGGCCTGCAGATAATAGTAGCAATCCTTTTTACCACCATTAACAGAAAGATGTGTTGTGAATGAGATCTCTAGCTTATCATCAATTGAGTGTAGCTCAAATCTGAAACAATTTAATTAGAATAGAGAATATTTCCCAATACTTATTTGAATTTGTACACTCCACCTTCAGAAATTCTCAGACAACAATTTCCGCTGTCAGGAAATTAACCAGATGGATCCTTCCAATAGTATCAGAATTAGTGGTGTCAGTTAGTTGGGTGTGATTGTTGGCTAGTTACCTTATTTGATAGTATTTAATGTTATATAATTATTGATTGATTTAGGTTTGGCAGAATCTGCATTTGCCACCAATTTGACCATTTGAAGGTTGATTGTGGGAATTTCTGGTGAAAAGCTGATGAATCCATTGATGAGCATCTGAAAATGGTTCCACTGCTAATTCAGAGCACTGACAAATCATGCTGAGGATGCTCAAAGTTTTAATTATATTTAATTAAATTATTATATGATTGATCAGCAACTCATGCTGAGGATGAATTAAATTAATCTAATTTTGGTGAACAAGATGAGTGGATTAGAGGGAATCATTACCAGAAATGACCAAGATTTATAGAAAGTGACAGCTTGGATGGCCAAAAAGTTTAATAGGTAAAGTAGCCTAGGGTATAAATAGTCATTCATTCCCTTTAAATAAACATCTCTCTTTTGCCCATTTGTTTTTAGTTAATAGTAGTTTGGCAGCTAAATCAAAAGAAAATGGGATTGGAGATCTCTGATGTTGGTGCAAGGTGATGCGCCTGGAGTGGCTGGCACTGCCAGCTCCAATACCACCCCCAAGGAAGAACAGGTGGGAACCTGGCCAACTGGGCACCAACAATGGCACTGCTGGCCATCAACCCTGCAGGGTGCAGCGCGGGAGTGCCTTGGCTGCCCAGGATGGGGGCAGGACTCTCCAGGGCATGCCCAGATGGGTTGGCAAAGAGTCAGGATGGTGGGGCAGCGTGGGAGTGCCTTGTCTGCCCAGGAAGAGGGTAGGACTTGCTGGGGCACACCACAGGCCCTGATGCTAAGGTGAAGTCATTTGTCTGCAGTGTTGGTGGGTTGGACGCAGAATCCAATGGGGTTGGTATGCCTATGAAGGCAATACGGCAAAGGGCCAACCAGTCTTTATACTGGTAGGTCTGGTATACTAGCGGAGCCTATGGTCAATTTTGCAACAGTGGTGCTCACTACAGGGGCTTCACTAGTGGGTTGCCCAAGTAGTTGGAGGATGGGTTAGGAGGTGGTGAGAGCCACTGGTTAGGACCAGCACTCCTTTGAGGTGGCGCTTGTTGGGATTCAACCTGCTCCCAATCAATTTAATTCAAATTTCCCTACTTCTGATACCTCTCCAAATTTTCCTCTAATGGAGCCTTATTTTCTGCCCCCTAATCAATTTGTTAAAAGGAAGCCTGCCATCGACTCCCCACCTGATCAACATCAGGATGCTGAAGATCTTGCTGGTGGAGGACGTCGCTATCCTGAAAGGATTAGGAGGAAAACCTCACCTATAAATATCCGCGCCTTTTCTTAAATAAAGTTACGTTTTTATCTCCAATTCATTTTTAGTTTTACTTATTTCTAGAGCCTCTGTACAGCAAGCTCCTCTCCAGCCATCAACTTCACCAGTTTAATACAATAGGTCCCTCGTCACCTATTCTCAAGCTTATAGCAAGTTACCAGCCCCTACATTTAGGATTCCCAGCTCTCCCCACTGTCTGCTCACTGCGGGACATTTTATCCCATCCATTTTGGTACACTTCAGAGGAACTATTGCCCTCAGCTACCCTATCCCAACAAAATAATTGGTGCTCCCTGCCAGGTACTCTCCCAAGCTACCTGGTGAATAAATATATTCACAATGGATGATTCTCACCAAGACTCTACTTGGCCACTTACCAAAATATCTAGCATCACTCAATGGGTAACTTCCAATGGAAATCACAACCATGAGAACAATGAACCCAATTTTATGCAATTCCGTGCTATGCTCAATATTTCTATTCCAGCCCTAGAACCTCAAAACTATCATTTTTAACCTACAGGTGTTGCTGATACTATTAATTGATTACTTCTAGGTGCCCTTTTCCCCAGAGATCGCTCCCATCATAACCAAGCCTCTGCCATTCCTGATAATATGTGAGTGCTATATGAATCTGCCACCTTACCTAAAAATGAGTTAGGAGTATCTCACATGGAGCGATATTTAAAACATGATTTGCGCCCCCGCCCTTCACCATTTAGTCCAAATGATGGGGATCCACCATCAGGAAATCTTGTGACAGTTTACCTTGTCACAAGAGTTACACTCCTACCTCTTAGATTTCTACAACTCAGCTTCTTCATTCATAAGAGATAACTGTGAGGCTATTCTTGAAAACTGCGCCCAACTTATCTCTATTCAAAACCAACTCTCCCAACTGGATGTGGAGTGGCTAGCCTGCTTCACGAGGAAGTAGCTACCCAATTTACTGAGACCACCACAATTATTGAGAGTCAGTTGCAACAAGCCATTACCAACCTCGCCAGCCAACTTAATGCTTTTACTGAACAAACTTTTGAACAAATAAGCCAGATTGAATCAACAATCCAACCAGCGTTTAATGTCTCAAGCGTGCCTGAGATTCCAGGGCCCCCTGGCCCTGTGGGTCCCCCAGGCCCCCCGGGGAGCAAGGATCAGCTGGTCCACAGGAGTGATGGGGCCCCCTGGTCAGGATGGAAGTGAAGGGCCACCTGGGCCAACTGGCCCCCCTGGATATGGGCATCCTGGTCCTCGTGGGCCCCCTGGGCCTCCTGGTCCTCCATGTCCAACTGTGCACTTACCTTCCCCTCCAGAGGATCCTTCCTCAAATAGCCGCCTTCTTACTCTCAAACAAAACCTTGAAAATATTGCTCAAAGCTGTTGGCTATCTCGCTCTGGAGAACCTATTGATCCAAACCTTACTGTTGATGCAATTAAGGAAGGGTTGGATAACTCTTACCATCTTTACAATTCTCTCACTGATGATTTAACTCACCAAAAAAAAAAATATTAGGTTGGAGCAAGACAATTATGAGCTCCAAACCTAGTTCAAAATCTACTATGTGTCAAAATGGAATCAAATCAATATGCAACAAACTTCAACAAAAAGCATCCACTGAGTCTCTAATTGCCCAAATTGGGGCTCTTCAAGATGATCTGAACCATTTTAGACAACAAGCTGATTTAAATCGGAATCCTGTGCCTCCATCCAAATCTGAGCTATCTGAAATCAATCAAATTAGCCCAGTAGGCATTAATGTTATTTCAGCTCCTATGGGAACTACATTTAAACCTTCTTTTAAAGACAAGTTCACCCCAGGGGAAGGAAGTATTGCTTCATTTCTATATATTTATGAGAACGCGATGGAGGAAGCTCCTGATTGACAAAAGGTTAAATACTTACCTCTTGCCTTAGTAGATCCGCCCAAGAAATTATGGTACCCCACCTCATGAGATGCAGCACTTGGGCTGAGGTGAAGGCTGCACTTATTAAAGAATTTGGTAGTGATCTCACCTTGGCAAATCAGAAACAGGCCTTTATGAGTATTAAGTTAAGACGTGGCAAATCTCCCGCAGAGTTTGCTGCTCAATTCTATGCTGAGGCTCAAACATTGGTAACTAATAACTGCCTCACTCTTGATGATGCTGTTGTTGCCATCCTGTCTGCTTTAGAGTTTAACCCGCAGCTCCATCTTCACATGACTTCAGTTAAACAAAATTTTACTTCTATTTTTTAGATATTAAGGAGGCCCTTCTTGAAATTCCTACTTCTGTAGTTACTGCCACTCCTGCTTCCGCTTCAGCCTCACATCCTCAAATTCATGTGGTGAACAACAATGAGTCTGGAAAAAATTGAGCTCGACCCAACTGCACCTATTGTGGTCATCACAACCACACCATTCAGCATTGTTGGACAAAAATGGCCGAAGAGAAAGCAAAAGAGGGGTCAGCATAGGGCGAGAGGCTCCCTATGCTGACAACTTTACTGCGCCTCAAGAACAATCAGTTCATACTGTTTCCACTGACCTTGTTGGCCCTAGTGCTACTGAAGAGGAAACCCCTATTGAGCCTTCCATTGATATTAAACCTAGCAATATTTCTTCTTATCCTCTTTCTAAGTCGGCCCCTGCAGCTATATATTCTATCCCAGCTCAGTGGGGAGTGACAGTAACCCATATTGAAGCAGTGGTTCACAAGGTGAAGGTTCTTGCTATTGTTGACTCTGGCTCTCCGATTAACATCATTTCTTCTTGACTAATTGGAAAAATTAAGATTCAGCCTGATCTTAACCATTCATCAGAATATGGGACCACTGGTACCGCATATGCTCGAGCTATAGGTGCTTACTCCCACTTGCCCCTAAAGTTAGGCGGCCTACAGCTCTCTATCCCTGCTGTAGCCTTGGATAATAATAGCTATGACCTCCTATTGGGCACTGGGTTTCTTATGGAACATGCTGCCATTATTAACTTTAAGGATAATTTTATTTCTATATATTAGGATACCATGTCTCTTTACTTTTAACTTCTGCTCTTAAGGAAAAAGGGAAGCGGAAGTTGAGGACGTGCCTGCTTGAGTCTCCTGATTCCGTTGAGCGTTTAGAATATCATGTGTTGGGGTCCAAAGTTAAGTTGCCCCCTCCCATGGTCGAGGCTGAGGAGGGGATGCCTTTACATTCTCCCCAAGTCCTTACCATACCTCCACAGGCCCAAATCCTGGTAGACACTGGGATCCAGTTGGTTCCCCCTCCTAATCATTTGCTTGAGATATCTAGTTTACCTAACCCTTCCATATTTGAAGCTCTCCCCTGTCCAGGGGTTTTAGATCCCGCTTATCAAGGCACTGTCACTGTTCTTTTAGCCAATCTCTCCCAGTCTCCTAAAGTCATTGAGCTGAACCAAACTATCGCTTACATCTGCCTCTTACCTTATGACCAGGTGATGGGGGTTCATGGCATTGGGACCCTTCATGACTTTGGTTTAGAGGAGCCTCCTGTTGTTGCTGCAGTGCCTGTACAAATTGGTTCTGATTTGTCAGCTGAGCAAAAAGTGGCTGCTGAAGCTTTGATTGATGAGTATTTGGATATTTTCTCCTCAGGCCCTCACAATTATGGCCATATGCAAGGCGTTCAACATCAGGTTCAATACTGGAGATGCTGCTCCTTTTTGCTCTTGACCTTATCACAAATCAAAAACTGAAGAAGCCCAGGTTACCCTCAAATTAAAGCAATTGCTCAATGCTGGCCTCCTTCAACTGTCACATAGTCCCTGGTCCTCCCCTCTCCTGTTGATTAAAAAGAAGGATGGGAGCCATCACGTTGTTATGGACTATTGACAATTGAATTCCATTACGCGCAAGGACAGCTACCCTTTACCCCGCATTGATGACTCCTTACACTCCTTATCTGGCTCCCAATACTTTTCTGCGATGGACCTGGCCAGTGGCTACTGGCAGATTGATCTTTCCGCTGAGGATCATGCCAAGTGTGCCCTCATTTCCCATGAAGGGTTGTTTGAGCCCATCCATATGCTGCAGGGGTTATGCAATGCCCCTGCTACCTTCCAACGGGCTATGGACCAGTTGTTTGGGGACCTTAAACTCATGTGTGTGTTAGTATACCTTGATGATGTCACTGTCTTCTCCCAAACATTTACTGCACACCTCGATCATCTTTGTCAGGTATTTTAGCAACTATGGGAGGCCTCCTTAAAACTAAAACCCTCTAAATGTAAATTCTTTGAAAGAGAAATGGAATTTTTAGGACACAAGGTGACGCGGCAAGGTATCCTCCCCATCCCAGATAAGGTCTCTGCCATTGAACGCATGCCCGCTCCAAAGAATTTGCAAGACATCCAAGTCTTTCTGGGAATGGTGGGCTACTACCGCCAGTTTATCTCTCACTTCGCTGACCTTGCTGAACCCTTAGTTGAACTCCTACACAAAAATGTGCCCTTCTTTTGGGGCCCTGAACAACAACAGTCCTTCGATTCCCTATGCACTGCCTTGTCATCAGCCCCTGTCTTAATACATCCTAACTTTGAGCAACCTTTTGTTCTCTTCACTGATGCCAGTGACACCGCTGTAGGCGCCATCCTTTCCCAGTTAGACCAAGACCAAGTTGACCACCCAGTTGCCTATTTTAGCAAGATGTTAACCAAGGCAGAGCGTAATTACTCAGTAACTGAACGTGAGTGCCTGGCAGTTTTACTTGCTATCAAACACTTCCGTCCCTATTTGTATGGTAAACATTTTACAATAGTTACCAATCATTCCTCCCTCCATTGGCTTTGTCAAATGAAAGATCCCAATGGGAGGTTAGCTCGCTGGGCCCTCAGGCTCCAAAATTATGATTTTTCTATAGTTCACAGAGCTGGCGCCATTCATCAAAATGTGGATGGGCTATCTCACCTCCCTATTTTACATGTAACTATTCCTGAAGAAGATCAACTTTTTGAGCTTCTCCCTCACCCTAGATTGTGGTCTCAAGAATCTCCAGACATTCAAGCCCAATTAAAGAAGATGGCTGCTAACACTAAAGTTGTTGATGGTGTCTTAGTAAAACAGGTTGGCACCACTTTTCTGCCCTATCTCCGCCCTTCTCTTTGAACTGAAACTATCATGGAAGCCCATAAGACCCTTGGGCATGGGGCTATAAAGAAAACCCTTGAGTGGCTAAAAACCAAATGCTACTGGGAGAATATGGCTGAGTCCATTCATGATGTTTTGGAAAGTTGCTTCACCTGCCGTTCCCAGGACAAGTCTAATCCCTACTTTAAATTTGAGCTCATAGCCCCTGGGGCCCCTTTTGATACTGTTAGCATCAATGTTGTAGGTCCACTACCTGTGGGTGTCTATGCCATCGCTATATTATCCTTGCCATTGACCACCTAACCAAGTGGGTTGAGGCCACTTCAGTCCCTCATGCTACTGCTAGAGCTACTGCCCTCTTCCTGTACCAACACATATTTTCCCATCATGGTTGCCCGCGGGTACTTTTATCAGACAATGGCAAAAATTTTATCTCCTCTATAGTCCAAGAATTAACTTCTTTGCTAGGTATAAAGCACTTCTTCACTACACCATATCACCCCGCCACCAATGGCGCGGTAGAGCGTGCTAATGGTACTTTAATTTCCATTCTACAAAAATTAGCTGCTTCAGACCCTGTGCATTGGAATGATTTTCTCCCTAGTGCCTTATTGGCCTACCAAGTTAGCTATCACAGGATGATTAAGATGTCCCCTTTCCAAGCCCTATATGGGCGCGAGCCACTTTTGCCTTCCAGTCTTCAACCTATCCTCGAATCAGCTAATCTAAGTAATGTAGAGCTTACCCTGCAACAGCTAACTGATGAGATCATATGTCTCCAAGCTATGGCCAATGGATCTATAAAAACTACCAATTTTAGAGAAGGAGTTTGAGCCAATGAGCACCGTCCTGCACTCCCTGAATACTCTTTAGGAGATCTAGTCTTGTTCTATCACCATCGCCCTGGGGGCAGGACCCATAAGCTTGCCACCACTTGGTCTGTTCCTTATTGGGTGATACACCGTAGGGGCCCTGAATACTCTATCGCTGCTACTGGTACTGGCATGGTAGTTAATCGCGTCCACAGCCATTTTCTGTGCAATTACTATCCCTCTTGGAAAGATCTTGAGGGGGGTGTTTTTGGGATTTGACCTGCTCCCAATCAATTTAATTTGAATTTCCCTACTTCTGATACCTCTCCAAATTTTCCTCTAACGGAGCCTTATTTTCCGCCCCCTAATCAATTTGTTAAAAGGAAGCCTGCCATCAACTCCCCACCTGATCAACATCAGGATGCTGAAGATCTTGCTGGTGGAGGACGTTCGCTATCCTGAAAGGATTAGGAGGAAAACCTTGCCTATAAATAGTCGCGCCTTTTCTTAAATAAAGTTACATTTTCATCTCCAATTCATTTTTAGTTTTACTTCTTTCTAGAGCCTCTGTACAGCAAGCTCCTCTCCGGCCATCAACTTCAAAGGTTTAATACAATAGGTCCCTCGTCACCTATTCTCAAGCTTATAGCAAGTTACCAGCCCCTACATTTAGGATTCCCAGCTCTCCCCACTGTCTGCTCACTGTGGGACACTTTATCCCATCCATTTTGGTACACTTTAGAGGAACTATTGCCCTCGGCTACCCTATCCCAACAGATACTATTTAATGTTATTTAAAAATTGATTGACTTAGGTTAGGTGGAATCTGTGTTTGCCGCCAATTGACCATTCAAAGGTCAATTGTGATAATTTCTGGTGAAAAGCTGATGAATCTATTGCCAAGAATCCAAAAATGGTTCCACTGCTAATTCAGTGCACCAGTAACTTATGCTGAAGATTCTCAAAGTTTTAATTATAATTAAATAAATTATTATACAATTGCTCGGTGACTTGTGCTGAAAATGGATAAAATTAATTTAATTTAGTGAACAAGATCTGCAGATTTGAAGTGAATTGTTACCAGGAATGACCAAGATTTATAGAAAGTGCCAGCTTGGATGGCCAAAGGGTTTAATAGGTGATTTAGCCTAGGGTATAAGTAGTTTTTTATTCCCTATAAATAAACATCTCTCTTTTTCCCATTTACTTTTAGCTAATAGTAGTTTGGCAGCTAGATTAAATGGAATCTGATTAGAGAACCCTGATGTTGGCGCGAGGTGATGCACCTGGAGTGGCCAGCACTGCCAGCTCCCATACTCAGCCTTAAGAGAAACAGGCAGGAGCCTGGCCAACTGGCCACCAATGATGTTGCCAACTGGCTGTCAACCCTGCGGGGTGCAGCACAGAGTACCTTGGCCACCCAGGATGGGGGCAGGACTCACTGGGGCAAACTCAGTATGGTTGGCAAAGGGTTGGTGGGGCAGCATGGGAGTGCCTTGGCCGCCCAGGAAGGGGGCAGGACTCACAGGGGCACATTAAAGGCCCTGGGGCTAAGGTAAATTCGTTAGCTTGCTGCGTTGGTGGGTTGGACGCAGACCCCAATGGGGTTGGTACACCTATGAAGGTGAAATGGCAAAGGGCCAACCAGTCTTCATACTGGTTGGCCTGCACACTAGTGGATCCCACGGTCAATTTTGCAACACCTGCCATCATACAGCCATCACTGAGTTGGTAAACTTTTCATGCAACTCCAGCCAGCCCAAATCTTGAATGAGCAATTGGAAGCTAACTTTGCTGAGGTCCGTTCTAGTCTGGTAGCAAATTATAATCTAGCCACTTGGGATAATGATTAGGTAGCAGAATTAGCACAAGAGCTAAATGACATATTGCATCCCATCTTTGACAACTTCTTGGATGAAAGAGGATTTAACAAAATATTGGGTCAGCAATATCACTCAGACTTCCATTATTACTTTAAAGTTCATGAGGCTTAACCACAAAGATCAAGATGCACAATTAAACCACAACAATGAATTTTGTGACCAGTATTGATGACTGAGCACCCAAATTTTGCAGATGAAGGATGATTACAACGAGAAAAGCAACTACTGGTGCACAAACATTATAAGGATAATGGACGGAGATTAGAAAAATTCAGGACTCCGTTGATCAGCTAAATTGATAGATTGATAATCTTAATGAGGATGTTACCTCTATTAATGAGTTGAACAATATTCTCCATGGAGAGTAAACCATTGCAAGAAGTCAAATATGGAAAAGGACCAAGTGATTTCCGTCCTCCAGCTATAAACTACTAGCTTGAATGCGGAAAAGCAAAATTAAAGTTAAAAAATGAAACCATATCAATTGAGAAGATGAAATCAACGATCAAATATGAGCTTTGGATGACGGGCGTTATCAGTGTGACATGACCCATTTGACTGGAACTCTTCTGAATAATATGAGGATGAAGCCTCAGATGTAGCTACTAAAATGGATTCTGGGTCATGTCAACAAGTGCCTAGCAATATGGTTTCTTTAGCCAACACCAATTTCAAACTGTGGTACAGTGCCTCAGTGCCCTAGTACAGCTGGCACAAGCCAGAAAAGAAGTAATAGTGATAACCATGAGTGGGAAATCAATATTTACAAACAATCATACTTACCTGCTTTTGACAAGAATGGAAGTGTACCCACATTTGTCAAACACATTTAAATGGCCATGTATGGGGCCAGTGACTGCAACAGAGCGGCCACTATGATCAACTGCTTTGATGGATGGAGCATTGAGCTAATTATGCCTCACATGGATAAAAACCCAACATATGCTGAAGTCAAAGAGGCTTACTTTGTGAATTTGGAGGTCTAGAACAAAGGTTGACTAGAAAATCTAAGTTCATGAACATTTGCTATAAGAAAGAGGAAGCTTTTGATAAATTTGTGGGATCAAATCTATCACAAAGCTCATGTCCTCCTAGGCGTAAAGAATATGGTCAATTTTGACACTAAGATTGCATTACAACATGCAGTACAGCCTTAACAAAATTTATTGAACACTTTATTGCATGCTTTCGTGCAAAACTTTTGACGTCTGAATTGGTTGATTATCTGCACCAATGTTCACAAAATTATGGCTCTCCTAATATTAGGTACAGATTAAGACCTGCTGCCTCTGTTGGAAAACCCTTTGAAACCAATAAGAAGATTAACAGTAATTCACTTGTGAAAAGTAAGCAAACCAAAAATACAAGGGCCCCACGCTCATCAAATGAGATTACTTGCTACAACTGCAATCATAAAGGGCACTTTGCTTCTAGATGATGAAAGCGTAATGTCAATGTAGTCCTTCTGGATAACGCACAGGAGGAGGGAAAAGACAAGCACAATAGATGCGGGACGCAATATTGTGCTGAAAACACCAGTCCCACCTGACTGACAAGAGAACTCAGGCCATGAGCCTTGATTACCAGCAAAACGAATTTATTTTAGCACCAAATGAAGAATCTATGAATGTACATGCAGTAACTTGCTCTCAGAGTAAGGTTGTCATACCTGAAGCCTCTGAAGTAGTTACTAAACCATATGTGCAGCAAATACTTGAGAATATTCTGGCTGAGGGGCCGAGCATGCAGCATATACTTTAAAGCTTGAAGGGGGTGAATATAGCTATGCCAATTGACACATTCATCAATGAATGTCCTAGTATTGGAAATACTCTGAAGCACACTCTTGACACTTTGGATTCTTCCCATATTCACTTAATAAAAACTATTAACTTTATTACTCTGAGTGCACTCACATGGATATTCTGGTCAACAAGATCAAAGTTGTAACTATTGATGATAGTGGAGCACCTGTAAACGTTGTCTCCTCAAAGCTGGTCAGGAAGTTGAAAATTTCTCCATACATTGACCTTAATTGGGAATATGGGACCAGGGGCCCCAACAACTCTAAGAGTGAAGGAGCTTACAGCGCCCTGCCACTGTGATTTAAAGCTTTGGTATTAGATGCACCCTCAATAGTTCTTCCCAACGCCAATTATGACATATTAATTGTTACTAGTTTTCTAAGGGCCTATGGGATCTCATGCGATTTTAAAGAAAGCATCTTGACAATATTGAGCCATTAACTTCCAATTTATTACTCTCATGACAATACAAAGCTCACTAGCCATCACAAAAATGTTATTAATATATCATATGCCAATGTGACAATACTAGTAGGATATATTAAGTGGGGAAATCAAAGCCACCTCATGCCAACCGCCATAAACAAAAATTGAGGAATACCTCTATGTGTGTATAATGATGCAACAATAGCTCCAGGCCATCTACTGGTTATGAGGACTTGGACTACGCTGGATATTCCAGAAAGACTATATGGGATAGTCATACCCCTTGGAATTGTTCTTGGGTGGAACCTAGTGTAGCACCTGGAATACTTATATCATGGCACAGGGAAATTGATGCCTTATTAACAAATATGACCAGGTAAATTATTAAGGTCAAGAAATATCAAGTAGTCATATTCGTTCATCCAACTACAATGGATGAGTTAAAATCAGCTGTCAAAATTGGCAATTTGTCCAAGTTCAGTTTACCAACTAAGGGCCTTGGGGTATATGCTGTAATTCACCAAGAATTGTTTACTGTACTATCAGAACAACAGGAGGTGAAGCACTGGAGTTGTTTAAATGATACTCCAAAATATTTGCCAAAGATGACCAAGATTTAGGTTGTTTGAAAGGAGTACAGCATTTCGTTGACACCAGAGACCACATGCCTATTAGAATGAGGACAACCTGGCGTCCCCATGCTAGCAACAAAGTAGTCAGAGAAGCTCCAGACAATTTGCTGAAATATGGAATAATTTTACCCTCAAAAACCTGTGGGCCATCCAAGTTTTGATTGTAAAGAAAAAAGATGGCAGCAATAGGGTTATAATTTATTATCGTTGCCTCAACGCCATTATGAAAAAGGACTTGAATCCGTTTCCCAGAATTGATGATGGCCCTGGACCATCTTAAAGGGGTGAATCATTTTACTGCAATGGACCTTATCTCTAGATACTGGCAAATTGAACTGCCTTAAGAAAAGCAGAAGAAGTGCGCAATAATTGCTGTGCAAGGGCTGTTTCAACTGAAACATATGCCATAGGGGCTGTGCAATGCACCGGTGACCTTTCAGTGTGCAATGGGCACAATTTTGGAAGACCTTAAATTATCCTGAATACTGGTGTACCTGGATGATAGCAATGCTTTTTGAAGCTGTTTTCTGAACATCTGGAACACATGAACAAGTGTTTGAACAGCTGTTGAAAGCCAATCTATAGATAAAACCTAGAAAATGCTAATTCTTTAAAGAACAATTAGAATACCTCAGGTTTATCAATGATTACAAGGGCTTAGGGGCCTCTACCTCAAAAGGTGGAGGTGATTAAAAATATGCAAGCTCTGACAAGTATGAGGGATGTTCAAGTATTCTTAGGCATGGTAGGATACTATCAAAGATTTGTAGAAGGATTTGTAAGAATTGCTGAGCCCCTATTACATTTACTACAAAGAGGAGTTCGTTTTTGCTGGGCAGATGAGTGTCAGCAAGCCTTTGAGGCTTTGAAAACTAAAATGAGCATGGCGCCTGTCCTCCGATATCCAGATTTCAGCAGTACTTTTATCATACAAACTGACGCCTTGTTGAGCGCAATTGGGGTGTGCTAACCAAGGTTGGGGATGATGGCAAGGAGCATCCAGTATCTTATTGCAGCAGGACGCTGAATAAGCATGAGAATAATTATATGGTGATCTGGCAAGATTGTTTGTCTGTCATCTACGCTTGTTAAAATTTTGGGTGTAAATTAATGTCATCAGGTTTCAAGTAGTGACGGATCAAAGCTCATTATGATGGTTCCACAATCTCAAGGAGCCTAAAGGATGGTTGCCCTCTGTGATCTGAAAATACAGGCGTACAACTATGAAATTATTCATAGAGCTAGAGTGGCCCATCAAACTGCAGATGGACTATCACACTTCCTTTTGTAGCTGTCCTGAGCAGTTTTGCCGTTGAGCTTCATGAAAAAAATGATTACTCAAAAGTATGGGTATGAGCTGCCTGAATTACAAAAGGCGATAAAAAAGCATTAACCAACACCAAATATCAAAAATGGAGTTTTATACAAGCATAATCCCGAGGGGCAGCGGAGAATTTTCCCAAAACTTTCAGGATTAATGGATATTATTACATAAGCTCACAAGGCCGTTGGGCATAGAGGACTGACCATAACGCTAGAATTAATTCAATCTAGTTACTATTGGGATTCCATGCAATTCAATATCCAAGAAATACTTAATAAATGCCATCCATGCCAAACTGAAAATCCTATGAAGTCAGATGTAAAATATTAAATTAATCAAACCTAATTGGGCCTGGCATACTGTGTTGATCGATGTAGCTGGCCCTTTGCCTGTGAGTAGACTAGGCAACAAATGCATAATTGTTGCTATCATCCATCTGACAAAATGGATGGAAGCAAAAGCAATTTGAGATGTCAGGGTGTAAAAATCCAGCTTTCTAAATGCTTGATGGTGCTAACGCCGCTGGATCCCACAAGAGTTTTAATAAATTTAATAAAATATCACTAATAAAAACTGGGGTTTTTGGAGTTTTTATTAGCAAAATGGGGTAAAGTAAAAGTGATCCCCTTGATATCTAAACAATCCGTATTTAAACTGATTTTGAGGGTTAGAGGGAATTTAAGGATAGTTTTGGAATAGCTGCAATACATTACAAATTAGGAAATAAGCAAAACTCTCCTATCAGATTGTGGGAGAGGTGAAGTACTGTTTGGGAAATTGAGAATTGGGGTTTTGGGGCAAGATGTACCCATGCGGTAAGGTTTTTTCTGAACTTCAACCAATCACTTCTAGAGAAATTACTTTCACCTTGGGGGACCTCTGCCACATATATAAAAGGGGGTGGCCCCCGCATAGGTGTTGTGAAGGACTTGGTGATGGTTGAGGGAGTACTTTCCGCTGGTAGCCCCCAAGTCCATCAAGCGTTTGGCAAAATCTGATCATTCAATTTTGCAGCTAGTTCCCATCCAGTTTTTGAACTGGTGTTGCCCTGATTAATGGGTTCCACCAAGAATCAGCCAGGGCCTTTTGGCAGGATATTCTCAAAATCATCATCATATTTAAATAAAGCAGTTTTTGGATCATCACAAACCCTTATATGGCCAAACTTTCCCCATTTAGGCAGATTTCGACCTACAACGTTCTTCTTTTGAGGCCTGGAAGGCAAATGTCTGACATTACCCCCTCAAGAATGTTAGGGGTGAGTAGGGCCAAAGGAAACAGCCATGAATGTGGTTTATGGTGAGTCTGGAGGAGAGAGATTTAATAAAATACTCATCCCCTCATTTGTATGTGACTTAGAAAGGCTTTTCCCAGACAGAACTGAGCTTTTCACTTCTTGGTGTGATTTGGCTATGACAATAAAGTACCAAGTCAGATACTTGGAATGAGGGGAGAGGGGCCCTAAGCTCATTCGCAGCTTGGCCTTCTTTTGTAACAGTCTTAGCTAAGTTAGTCATGGCCTTTGCTTGTAATTGGATGATGTGTTGAGCCAACTTTTTCATGGCTTGTTCAGGATTAGTCTGATCAGAGAAAATATCCTTAGCTAAAAGCGCTGGCACCTCTGGTTCTCGCCCATATAACCCTCGGAAGGGGGACATTTTGAGGATGCAATGATAGCTGATATGATCGGCCATGAGTGCACTGGGCAAATAAAGATCCCAGTGGAGAGGGTTGGAGGTGGACATTTTGCACAAAATTGAGACCAAGGTCCCATTTAGTCTTTTTACCGCACCATTTGTGGATAGGTTATATGGGGCTGAGAAGAGTTGTTGAGCTCCCTTAGAAGTGGCAAGGAACTTTACCACTCAGGAAGTAAAATTTTTTCCATTGTCACATAGGAGGACCTGGGGGTACCCATGCTGGGGAAGATGTACTGGTGCAAAAACGTGGCCGTGGCTTTGGCAGTCTGAGCGGGCAGAGCAACAGCTTCAACCCACTTGGTGAAATGATCAATACCATACAAATTATAGTGGTTTCCACCTGTAGTTTGAGGAAGAGGACCTACCACATCCAAACTTATGGTGTGGAAGGGTTGGTATGGCGTCGTAGGTTGATAATGATATCTTTCTTGAAGCTGGTTTGTTTTTTACAGGTTAAACATGAATCCAAGACTTCAGTTATGGTTTCCATGATGCCCTCCCAATAGTATCGATCTTTTATCCACTTGTAGGTTTTGCATACTCCGCCATGCCCCAAGAGAATGTGAGACTCTAAAATGACAGGCACTCTCTTGGATGGCTGGAGGTAAGGCAACCAAGTTACTCCTACTTTTTTATATAATTTGCCATTTTCCACCTTTGTATTTTGGGAGTGCTGAGCGAGCATCTTCTGTACTGGTTCATCTTTGTCAGCCCAGGCGTCAGGAGTCATTAGGAGGTCATGCAACTGCTCAGCTTCGCTATTGTCAAGATGAAGGACAGGTAGCCACGTCAGCCCATCAATGATCATATGGCGTGTCCCAGCTCAGTGCTCAATGGTCATATCATAATGCTGGAACTTAAGAGCCCAGCAAGCCAACCGCCCCAAGTGATCTTTCATATTTTGCAGCCACTTCAATGAAGCGTGGTCTGTAATTACTTTGAAGAAGTCCAATATAGGAATGAGCGGTAGTGTTTGACAGCAAGCAGGACATCCAAGCACTACTTTTCCGTGACGCTATAATTCCGCTCAGCTTTTGAAAGCAATTTGCTAAAGTAAGACACAGGATGTTCGACTCCATGCTCATCCAACTGGGCTAATATTGCACCAACAGCGTAGTCAGAGCATCCGTGAACAACGTGAAGGGTTTGCTGTAGTCAAGGTGGCGGAGTATTGGTCTTCTTTGTAACAGTGCCTTTAGGGTCTCAAAGGCGGCTTTCTGTTCAGCACCCCAATGGAAAGGGTGTTCTTAGTTAAGAGCTGTACTAGGGGCTCACTGAGCTGCGCAAAGTTTGGTATAAATTGATGGTAATACCTCATCATACCCAAAAATACATGGATGTTGCGAAGGGTTTTGGGTTCTGGCATCTTAGATATTGCTTCAACTTTATCATGAAGCGGTTGTATCCCATCTTGAGAGATAGAGTGTCTAATAATACCAGCTTCCTTTGGAAAAATTGTGCATTTGGAGGGCTTTAATTTTAATATTAGAAGCTCATAAACGTTGAAACACCTCATTTAGATGTGCAAGATGTTCATTGAAAGTCTTAGAGAAGACTGTGATATCATTGAGATAGACAATGAAGCAGCTTAATTTTAGATCCTGCATAATATGATCCATTGCTCGCTGGAAAGTGGCAGGTGCGTTACACAGCCCTTGTGGGAGTCGGGTAGGCTGGAAGAGACCCTCACTGCAGATAAGAGAACATTTCTCCTGGTCTTGTGGAGAAAGATCCATTTGCCAATAACTGTTAGCCAGGTCCATGGCGGAGAAGAATTTAGATCCCAAAAGTTGGGCCAGAGCGTCATCAATGTGAGGGATAGGGTAACTATCATTCTTGGTGAGGTTGTTTAATTTGCGGTAGTCCATCACTACCCAATGACCTCCATTTTTCTTCTTTACTAATAAAAAGGGGGAGGACCAAGGGCTTAGAGAAGGCACGCACGATCTGGCATCCTGAAGCTGTTTGAGTTCCGTCTGCATCTGTAGCTCCTCAACTTTTGATTTGCGGTTGGGCTTGGAGTGAACAGGTTTAGCATCACCAACATCAATTGTATGCATCCACTCCTTCATATGCCCATAGTCATTGTCAGATTTGGAGAAAATGTCGCTGTAGGCCTCAAGTAAGAGTGGACTTTTTCCAACTCAGCTGGGGTTAGTTCATCGGAGATTTGGGAATATGGTAGAGTACATATGGAGTGGTCGACAGGTAAGCCCATATCTGCCATAGACCCAATACAGTGGACTTGCTTGATGTCCCCAACGGGTATCAACAGGCCTCTTCCGATCTCCTGATGCTTTTTTACCACCATATCCTTCCTGGTGAGATTTAATAGCAACAGGTTAATAGGCCGCTGATAGGCAGGGTCTAACACGCCTGGCAAAACTCTTGGATCAAAAGGACTAACTCCATCTATGCTGATGAGGTTCAGTAGGCAGCTGTGAGGGATTAGCATGGTAATTTTCGTGTCAACTATCTTTTGTTCCCCCGCCTTAATGACCACTTCTTCAGAAGCATAGAAAGGGATACCCTCCAATGCTTCCACTGAGGGAGGCAACAGTTTGGTATGCCTACCTGCCGTGGTGTAGTGCATGGATAAAGCGGAGGAGGGATACTCAACTGTGCAAAAATAATCCTTTTTATTGAGCTCATCATTAGACAGAATCAGAGGAACCTCATATTAAGCAGGAAGAGATAGCCCAGCTTCAAATTAATGATACCTTCAAATTCAAACATAAATTGGGTTCCAATGAGTAAGTTGTAGGTATTATTAGTCAAAGCTACTGCTGGAGCTGACAAGAGAAGTTTCCTAAACCGTATGGGCAGAGAAGAGTAGGATTCAATGGCATGGGTGTTGTTTGGCCCAGCCGTTCCAAACTCTTGAGTGTAGTCAAGGTCAGGGGCCAGATTAATTTTCTTCAAGAGCTTTGTTAACACTACGTTCACTGGGGACCCAGTGTAAAGGATAGCTTTAACCCGCACTCTATTAACAACGACCTCCACTTTAGTTAAAGTACCACCCAAAGAGGGGGAAGAGCGAGGACTTCTTTTAGATGAAAAGTGGAGGCAAGACTTTTTTCAGTTTCAGGGTATTTCTCCTGAATATTCTGCAAGGAGAGCACACTTTTGGTAGATTGGAGAAACATAGCAATGAATTGGTCTGCATCACTAGCAGTGTCAATAATCTCGAGACCCCTTATCACATGCTGAAGATAAGTGTGATAAGGGATCTTAGCCCAACTGACTCTCTCCGGATTCAAATGATCAGGTACATCTACTTCACTTAAGGCTCCTAAAACGTAATGCCCAACATATTCATCACCCCCCTCAGACTCGTCATCAGAGTGTTTATTTATGCAAGTTAGGGAGTCCATAGGAAGTGGGGTAGGATCAGGCTTACCCTTGTGGGAGGATAAGTCAAGGGGTTGTTACTCCACCTTATTAACTGTTGGGGGAGGAGTTGGAATTTCCACTGCTTGAGTTTCGACTTTTAAAGCAGGGGGTTGGTGCTGCCTCAAAGAGATAGGCTTCAGAATAAGGTTATCCAAATGAGAGTCTGAGGAAGATAGCACTGGAGAGGTAGATACTTTATCTTTAATAGCTTTGGGTTTTTCAGTAGTGGGTTGCTTTTGTGAAACATGCAGTTTAGCCTTTGTGACCTGTTCATTTAACCCACGGTTAGTGGGAGTGATTGGGACCCAAAAAAGGAGTTTATGTGAAAGAGCAGGCTTTGAAACCACTTGGGAAGGCCGCTCTGAAGAAGAAGATAGGCAAGGTAAAGGGTCAACAGCTTTCACTTACTGAGTATTTTGATCTGAAGATGCAAGGATGCACTTCCCTGTCACAGCCAGTACCATCTGCTTGTTGTTAGAGGAAGGATTAACCGTTTGTGCTGGCAACGTCATAAGAGCAGGTTTCTAAAGGGTAACAGCAGTAGTAGAAACTAACTTTGTTGGCGTAACTGTGTGACTCAAACACCCTTGGGTAGGGTCAAGCTCATAGATATCAGCAACCGCTAATAAAGCCTCCTGGATATCTCGTATAGTTGTGAAAGTGCGCTTTACAGAAGTGAGATGCATCATCAAGGGAGGAAGAGATGCTAAGCCAGCCAAGGTAGCTGCAATTGCCTCATTGAGAGAGAGCATTTTGGCAAGCAACAGAGGTTGAGCTTTTTCTATAGAAGCGCTCCACATAAGAGTGAATAGATTTTCCCTTTTGCAAACTAAGTCACATAAAGGCCTGTTTCTGCCATTGTAAACTCTGTTTGGAGCCAAACTCATCAATAAGCGCTTTTTTAACCTACGCCCAAGTGCTAAGGTTAACCATGGAAGGGACAATGATTTCTTGAGCTAAACGGTTTAAGCAGGGAAGAATATATTGAATTTTTTGTTGTTTAGTTTCTCCTTCCATTGCAGATTCATAAATATAAAGAAAGGAAGCAATAATGACCTCTCCAGGTGTGAATTTGTCTCAAAGAGAGGGTTTTTATATAACTGGGCGCTGCTCAAGCACCTTAAGGCAGGCAAAAACACTGGTTAGTTGATTTTCAATAGCAACTACTTTTTGGCTACAGGGATCCCCTGCAGTGAGCACCATTAGTAGGAATCCAGATTTCCAGGTGCTCGCTGGTGTTAACGCCGCTGGTTCCAGCAAGAGTTTTAATAAATTTAATAAAATCTCACTAATAAAAACTGGGGTTTTAGGAGTTTTTATTATTAGAAACAGGGTAAATTAAAAGCAATCCCCTTGATAGCTGCCCAATACATATTTAAACTGATTTTGAGGGTTAGAGGGAATTTAAGGATAGTTTTGGAATAGATGTGATACATTCCAAATTAGGAAATAAGTGAAACTTTCATATCAGATCGTGGGAGAGGTAAATTGCTGCTTGGGAAATCGATAATTGGGGTTTTGGGGAAAGATGTATCCATGTGGTAAGGTTTTTATGAACATCAACCAATCACTTCTAGAGAAATAACTTTCAACTTGGGGGACCTCTGACACATCTATAAAAAGGGGTGGCCCCCGCATAGGTGTTGTGAAGGACTTGGTGATGGTTGAGGGAGTACTTTCCGCTGGTAGCCCCCAAGTCCATCAAGCGTTTGGAAAAATCTGATCATTCAATTTTGCAGTTAGTGCCCATCCAGGTTTTGAACTGGTGTTACCCCAATTAATGGGGTTCCATCGAGAATTTTCCAGGGTCTTTGGCCAATATTCTCAAAATCATCATTATTTCTAAATAAAGCAATATTTGGATCATTACAAACTCTTATATGGCTGCCATTTCCCTGTATAGGCGGATTTAAACCCACAACATTCTTCTTTTGAGGCCTGGAAGGCAAATGTCTGACATGGGGCCTTGACTATTGCCAAGTCTATTATGAACTGTATTATTTATAAGCATGGATGCCCTCAAAAGATCTTGACAGATAATGGCATGGTTTTTACTACCCAGATAGTGCAATGGTTGAATGAGTTGATTTTCATAAAGGGAGTATTTTAAACATCATACCATCCTGAGACTAATGGTATAGTAGAACGAGTAAAAGGCACTCTAGTTGGCATATTGTGCATAAATGCAGCCATGGCGCCTTTGCAATGGGCTACTTTCATTAATGCTACTGTATTTGCATACAACATTGGACATTGCAGCAGCACGGCCGCTCTCTGTTTCAAATTATGTATGGTAGATATGCAACTCTACCTCTATTATTATATTTGGTACTCAATTCAACTAGGGCAATTGGCCCAAAAAGTTATTGAGCAACTGGCGAAGACTTTAATCATGTTACAATCTGAAGCTTATCAGAATGTAATTAATTAAAGAACCAGCTAGAAGAACTATGGTGATGCTAAACAAGCTACTGTGTCTAAGTTTCAGGAAGGAGACTTAGTAGTATATTGTGACACTAATAGCGCAGGCCACACGCACAAGCTGGAATTGCTTTGGAAATATTCATTCATTATATTGGAGAAATCGTCCAAAGTCGTATATACCATCAAGGATTAAGGCGGCTGGATTGTGAATTGAGTACACGCTAATATTTTTCATCCATATCATAAAGAATAATATTAATAGAAAAAACTTAATAAACTAAAAATATATAGATATATAATAGATTGTATATAGAGAAAAAAAGAGAAGACTTTAACAATTAAGGATATAAAAATTTAATCCATAACTTCCAAGGCCTCATCATCACTGGGGCTGGATGAACTTTCTTTGGGAGGGTGAGGAGAGTGAGATTAAAGTGGGGAGGCCTGTAGAAGTGTAGGAGATATGCAATTTCATACAAGTCATGACTATCAAACCCTGTCAGAGATGCGCCAAACCCAAAAAGGCTCAGCACCAGGCAAGCTGGCCTGTTGAGATTAGGAAAAGCCATTAAACTAAAGAAAATGACCATTGGAAGGGACTTTGGAACTGATGAGAGAAATTCAACTCTGGAGAAAATGCTTCAGAAAGGAAATACAGTTGATGAGAAGGCTTTCAAGACAAGGGTAAATCAGGGGAAGGAACACTTTCATGTAAAACATCTGTGAATAGGCCTCGTCTAAAACCCTGCACATATCAGGAATAGTCTTGGTGGAAAGCGAGGAAGGAGAAAGTGAATGCACGCGCCCAGAAGAGCCATCTGTGGAATGTATTTTTCAGGATTCCCTTTTGCCAGGCCTTTGAAAAGGGCTCAGTATATTACAAGGATGCACCAGTATTTTGAAACCTGACTTTTGAGGCCCAACGGGACATGTATATTAGTATGGACCACCGTGGGAGTACACCAAAGCCTAGCTACTGAGTTAGTGAAAAGAAAGCCTGATTAGACTCAAAGATATCAAAGGAGGCAACCTCAGGCTCAGAGGCAAGCGTGGAAAACAAGTAGGCTTCTTTAAGTTCAGACATCAAATTGAGTTTAAAATCCTGATGAAGCCACAATGCCAGCACAAAGGGAAGAAACAAGAATGGAGGAAGGGAAGACTTGAAAAAATGAGAACAGAAAGTTGGGAAGAAGATCCCCATCCAAAGTGAATTGATGCTGAATGAGGATTTCTTTGGGATGGCCAGTTTCAGGAGCAAGAAGAGTTAGGGATATGGTCAAGGGAGGATCATGATTGACCTATCTATATGACATTGTTCAGAATTAAAAGCCAAGAGATCCTGTACAAGTTTATCAACGATTGTTGAAGTTGCAGTGGGATGTGAAGTTGAGCATTTTTGGTACTGTTGAAGTGTAGCTGGTTGAACCACCTTGAGAGATCAAAGACAACATGCTTGAGTTGACCATAGTATGCCATATTGAAATGCGCAATTTTAAGAAGACTTTTTATCTGAGGCCAAAAGGCTTATTGACATAGCGCACATATTCCAAAGATCACAAGAAGTTGAACATTGTGACCCAGAAAGAATGATACCCATTGCTTTTATCCAGTCAATGTGGGGGAAGTGTTGAGTAGTTGACTGGACCTAATTGTCAGGTAATTTAATAGGGACATAATTTTAATAGCTTATGCATAATTTATTATGGATTATATTGAAGATACCAGTGATTTTGGATAAGATGTATCCCAATTATATGCAAATTATTGGGATCTGCAGCCTAGCGATTCCACTTAATAATATTTGACTATTTGACATGGGCCTGGGGAATGTGTTGGTTAAGTTGGACTTAATAATAGTTGACTTATTGATTTAAACTCGTGGGCTTTGTTGGTCTGTCAAAATTAGTTTACAATGTCAATAAAGTTTTTGATCAAATTAATTACTAATTAGTAGTATGAATCGCCTTGGTATGTGCTACTGATTGCTCAAGAGAAGCGGCAGTTTAGCTATTTTCAGATGTGTCAGATGAAATACTGTCTTGAAATAACAGTCAGTTAGAAACTGACCCTGAGGCTGTGTGGAATTACCCCAGATTCTCATAGATTATAGACCATCAGAAGCATTTGTGTTCCACTGACTAAGTGCTAATGAGAAACGAGGTGTCTTGGGTGAGGTGTGGTTAACATCAAACCCTATAAATATCTCTAAGTTCATACAAATAAAACACAATCTTCTATCACTATAATTTAATTTAATCTATTGTGGGGAAGGCTGACCAGGGGATGGACACTTCCAAATGTAAACACAAAAGAAAACAAAACTTAGTAACAGGGAAGGCGCCCCAGAGAAGCGATGCTATCTCTTGTTGTCAGCGGGAACGCCACTATGGGGAGGAGGAGGGAACGTGTAAAGGGGCTGTAATCACAATTGAACACATGTGGAGGAAAGGGTCCGAGTTGAAGAAATAAACTAGGAACCAGGAGGAGACCAGCTGTCAGCAACGCGGTGGGAGGTACCCAAACATCCACACTTGAAAGTGGTCCACCAAATGGGACCAGAATCTGTGGACAGCTTCTGGGAGGGTGGGGGTGGAGCCTGCGATGGCATCCAAGACAATCGTGTGGAAAGTCCACATGGCAATTGCAACCACCAGAGCATGGAAGGAGGGTGGAAGAGGGGATACCATGAATATAGCAAACATATCTCTTGACAGACTGAAAGGATGTGCCTGATCCTGGCCAAGCAGACGTTGAACTTCGCGCCATATCGCTTCAGAGGTAGGGAACTTCTCCAGGCGGTGGAACAGCGTTCCATACTGGCCACACACGATGCAGGATGAGTGTAAAGCGATAAATCGCTCAGCTGTATGGTACACCCGCCTCAGGCAGCGCCACACATGGGAACAGATATGAGGCTGCAACAGAGGGTGGTGTGCGTATTTACAAATAGTCTTCTGGGTCTCAAGGGAATAAGGGATGTCCATCATGTCCAGGTAGTCCACCCTGGATAGGACATGGAGCCGTGTGGGGATCAAGCCATCTTAAATGGGTAGTCCCTGTACCTCCTGTGTGAACTGAGGAGAGGGGCGGCCTCTCTGGGCTGTGTGTCCACAAATACGGATTCTCCACTCAGCGCTCTGCATGGAGAGGAGGATTCGTTTGAAGTGGGTTTTAGTACCGTGAGGACCTGTGGCCAATGGGTGGGAAGACAGATATTTCATCAAGGAGTGAGGGTTTGACGGATTGGTAAGGCCCAGGGTGCAGGAGAAGTTGGAGTGGGCCGTGCAGGACCAGTGTTGGGAGGGGAGTGTAGGGGCGGTGATGGCCACAATCCAGGTGCCCAGGATCTTGGAAGCATGGGCTTTAAAGTCAAGCAGGCCCATGCCACCATGAAGATGAGGGCCAAACATGACCTCAAGCCACACTGGCGGTGGGCGGCCTGACCAGAGCCACCCTTGTAGAAGGGCACACATAGATTTGAAAAAACCTGGGGAGAAGGCGATGGCGTGGGCTCCATACCAGGCTTTGGAGAGGAGCATAGAGTTGGCTAAAACAACCCTGCCAGTAAGGGAAGTAGGGTGGGCTCTGAGGGAGGCGATGCGCTTTGTCACGTTGTCTAGAATATGACTTTCCATTACTGCTGAGGCATACCCGCCTGACTCCATCCACACGCCCAGATGGCGGACAGGCCCTATGGTAGGGCGTGGCATGAAGGGGAGCACAAGTGGGGCGGTGTGGGGTGAGCAGGGAAGGCGAGCACGTGTGCGAGCAGATGGCTGGGTTGGGCTCTGGTCGCTGGGGCCCAGCAGGTTTGATACTGACCAAAGAGGATGATTTCGGTTTTGGAGGCGTTCAGTGCAGCATTACTTACCCGGGAATACTCATGGATGAGAGCTTCAAGCGCGCGTGCATCTTGATTATTAGACACCCCAACCACACAACCATCTGCAAACGCCATCATCTTGACTGGAGCTTGGCCTAGTGCATGGACCCCAGTGAGGCGGGCATTCACATTTCGAAGTAGTGGGTCAAGGCTGAAGTTATATAAGAGTGGGCTAAGGGGGTCCCCTTGTCGTAGGCCCCTTTGAGGGCGGACTACTTCCGTGAGGAAGCCAGGGCCACGCACTGCCATTGTTGCAGATTCTGTAAGCAGCATTACTCAGCTTATGAAGCGAGGGGGTAAGCGGAATTGGTGGAGGCAGGCCCTGAGGCATTCCCAGTTTACTATATCATATGCCTTCTGTTGGTCCAAGAATACTAGTGCCCCAGAGGCTGTGGACAGGCTTGCGTTAGCCACAGAGTGCACATTGTCCCAAATCAACCTTCTGGGTATGAAACTGAATTTTTCTGGGGAGATGGTGGCAGAGGCTATAATCCCTAGACGGTTAGCCATGATTTTAGTTAAAATTTTTGTATCCATGTTAGTTAGAGAAATGGGGCGCCAGTTGGCTAGGTCTAGCTTATCCCCTTTCTTGAAGAGTGTGATGGTGAAGGCCTCTTGTCCTCCTGGTAGAAGGTGCATATCCAGAAAGCTCTGGTTAAGGGAGGCAAGCAGCAGTAGGGATATATATATGAAGTACTTCTTATAGAAATCATATGGAATGCCATCAGGGCCTGGGCATTTCCATTTTGGTGCACCGCGGATGGCGGACCAGAGTTCATCTGGAGTAATCAAATTCAGTAACTCTGGGTATCAGGAAACGGTGCAGATGTGAGTACTATCAAG
The DNA here is from genome assembly GCA_022478985.1 of Massospora cicadina. NCBI lineage: Eukaryota > Fungi > Entomophthoromycota > Entomophthoromycetes > Entomophthorales > Entomophthoraceae > Massospora > Massospora cicadina. The sequence continues at coordinate 166,163 of JAKSZP010011826.1, read as the reverse complement.
AAATTTCGCCATTTCAGCCGGCTGAATTAGATTAGATTGGTACAACTCAGAGTAATACTTTTGTATTTCGATCACCACTTCAGCTGGTGTATCTGCAACAGAATTGTCCGACCTCCGCACCTGTGTGCAGGCCATGCTCTGGCGCTGTGCAAAGAATTTTTAAAAAATAAGCAGAGCATGTGACACCCTCTGTAATGTGTTTGGCTCTGTACAGAACATAAACCCAATGTTTGTGTTGCCTTTCAAGCGCGTTGAGGTGGGCGGCTGCTCCTGCCCACTTCTGGCCCCAAGCAGGGCTGTAGCCCATGGCTGGGATGTTGGACTCCAGGTGTGCCAACACTGCCAGAGCGCACAAGATGACGGCCAATGTAGCTTGTGAGTGTTGGGAGGAGAGGTGGCGAGCGTGGCGGATGGTATCCGCTTTGAAGGCTGACCATGTGGAAATTGGGTCCACGCAAAATGGTGTAATAAACTCTTTTGCTGAAGTCACTAATTCCACCCATGTGGAAAATCCTGGTGACGCGAGTTCAGGTGGGCGGAGTTTGCACCAATGCAAAAGCCCTATCCACAATGACAGGTAAGTGGTAGGTTATTGAGACCAGCCAGTGGTCAGAGAAATCAATTTTTAATGTGTGGAAGTGGGAAATATGGGATCAAAATATCACTGGCATGAGGATAAGGTCGATGCAGGAAATGGACCTTAATTGGCCGTTCTGGACGTGGGGGCATGTCATATTTTTGAGCAGTGGAGCTTACCGCAGCAGCACATCTAACAACCCAAGAGTGGTCTTTAGAACGCGAAGTTCTATGTGACCCTGGGGGGCGTGGGATGAGGAAGGCCAACGGTCCATGTATGTGTTTAACCAACAGTTCATGTCACCAACTACAAAAGGGTCAGGGGGTAATGGAAGGGATTTGACTGACAAAAATAAATTCCCAATGCTCTAATGCACAGGTTGGGGCATAAATGTTGATGATAGCATGCACCACTTCGGCCCACAAAAATGTGACAATGAGGACTCAGCCATTGAGGAAGGATTCAGACAATAAAAATTTAAAAAATTGTTTTTCTGAACAAGCACCCCACAGTGCTCAGACCAGAAGGATAGGGAAAGGAGGAGCATGGTTTTCCAATCGTCCCCAGAACCTCATGGACAGTGGGACTCCTGGATGGCCAGGATGTCCACAGGTAAATTTTTTTGTAAAAAACTCAGTTTTCTAGCCTGGGATGGCGAGGCCTTGAGTCTGGCGATATTCAATGTCCCTAAAGAGAAGGCTTCCCCCATCACACCTTAGGTGTGAGGGGGTGGGCACCTAGGCCCACCAGCCTCCTCTGGATCCCCATGGGCCTTCATGGTGGTGCGGGTGTTTGCAGCAATGCTATCAGAAGATTTGTTAATTTTAGCAGACAGGTTCACGTTGGCTTTTGCCTTCACTTTTGGTTTCCCCACTGTTGAACAATTTTTTTGCGGTGCAGATGAGTTTGGTGCACCAACATTCAGGGCAAAATTTTTTTTCAGGTAGGTTGAAGACCAAATCAGTTTTAATTGGGGCTTGGTTGTAAAGGTTGGGTGAGATTGAGTCGCCCATTGAATCCTCAGATTGGGTGGCCCAATCAGATTGGGTATCCCAATATGATTGGTTGAGGGCTTCCTGAGTTGCTTCCACTGCAAAGGCTTCAATGTCCTCCTGGTGTTGGGAGTGTGGGATAGCAGAGGTGACATTGGCCGCTTCCTTGGCCACAGCCCTGTGGGCCTGTTTGGCCTTCTTTCGCTCTTGAGGGGAGACAGTTTTTACTAGTAAGTAGCAGCCTTGTGCTCCCCATGAGAAGGCCTCTTTGGTACTGGTGGTTGATTCATAGTGAGCCTCCCCATTGGTCATGGCCGCCGAGGGGTGCTCTTGGAATGTGATGCCCTCCTTGGTGGGGCATGCATGTGCCTTATGGCTGAACGCGTCACAGTGGGTGCAGATGGGGGGTGCACTGTCTACAGTTACCTGGAAAGGGTGGGTGGTATGCCCTTCAATATTAATAAAAGTGGAGTGCGGGATGTGGGTTAGGTCCTTCATGATCTCCTCAGTTGGGGTCAGAACTGCAATGGCTTTGCCAGTGCACAGGTGTGGCATCAGTGTAAAGCATTGCATCTCAAAGGATTGTATTTCACCATATACGGTGAGACCAGCTTTCAGGTGCTGCTCCAGAATGGCACGCTTGACTGTAGTGGGCAAAAAGTCAAACGTGAGAAAAATTTGGTTGGATTTTGTCCATCTGGTGCACTTGGTTTTGATGACCTGCTGCCCTTCAGGGAGGTTGATCACTACGCGCACTGCATCAGCTTTGTCTGCTACCTCCTTATTTTTGAAACTAAGATCCAGCCAACCACATGACATGGAGTGAGGTGCGATGTACACCACAGTTGGGAAATGAGTGTGCACATCCCCACAAAATTTTTCCCACAACACTGTTTGTTGAATATCCAGGAACACCTGGACTCTGTACTCCACCAACAAGAGTGGTTGAGAGTGTGGCGTGTTGATGTACTGGTTACATCACGCCTGCCAAGTGAGGATTTCTGAGGAAATAGTAACCGTCAGTTTTTTATTTTTATCTAATTTGCCAGTTTCTCCAGGGTGTTTGCAAATGTTGGAAGTCGCGGGCCTACCACCTGTGCCTTTTACCTTACTTGCCCAACTGCTCCCTGACATGGGTGCAGACTAATCTCCTCTGTGAGATTATCAAACTAAATTCAGACTTGAATTGAATAAGTTGCAAAAGTGATTGGAAATGAGAGAGAAAAGTCTATCTCTATCTTTTAATAGTTAAATAAAAGCTTTTTGTATTCAATAATTTTTTTGTTATATTTAGTTGAGGAATTTCTTGGGATCAAAAGGATCAGGGTAGTGAGCCATTGTACAAAAAAACAACAGAATAATATAACCTCAAGTTGTCATTTCAAAGGAGTTTATATCTTGACTATTGTCACCGCCTGGTCTATTATCTCCATACAATAGGCGCTCACAAATCCAGCTTATCTCTGAAGAAGAACCAGCCCATCTGAAGTAGGCCAAAACTTCAACAGTTAGTAAGGCTCAACTCAACAATAGGAAATCTCCATCAGACCAATTTGAGATCAAAATCCTGAAAGGAAACCCTGAAGAGCTGAAGCAAAGAATTTACAAAGTTAAGTACTTACTATATCATATAGCATTTTAGAATATAAATTATGATGTACTTTTTAAAGGGTAAGAATCACTAATCTGCCTAATGATCAACCTAAGTGATACTAAGTCTTATATTATTCGTTTCATTGAAATACCTTTACTACCCATCAATAATATGCTATAAAGGATTTTTTAAATCTGGAATGCATAGCGTGACTGAGAGTCTCCCATCCAGATCTCCTCCTCTATCATTTTTATTAAGCCTTTTCCTTATTGGTGTTTGTATTGTTGTATGTAATGTATAAAAACTCCCAGTCTATATTAAAGTTACGCCATTTGTCTTAATATCTATTATAATTTTTTGACTTAATAGATCCCCTAATCTATCTTTTTTTAGTACTAGATGGTCCCAACCCAATCCCCTAATCTATCTTATATAAGATGGATACTATAGCTGATGGGTCCTAAGCGTGACCTGAAACCCTAAAAATATATAATTTACTTGTTGTGAGTATTTGACTGCTACAAGTATTGTTTGTCAGGCTTCTAGGGCTTAGACCATAAAGCCAAAAAACGGATGCCCTACAGTAGGGTACCATCAATAAAACTTCAGTAATTGCTTATGTTTGTAGTAACTTGAGCCTCTTATTTTTTAATGCTCCGATAGGGCGTGTTTAAATGAGAAATGCATCTAACATTTTTACATTGTGTGAGCTCCATTTATTTTGCCAAAATCATACATAAAAGTCATAAACAGATTGGTGCTTTTCTTAATTAAAACTTTTATTTTCTTTCTCTTCTCACTGATCAACTCTTTTCCACCCAAAATTTTAGCCATGTCTACCATGGGAGGTGTCTACAATCCAACAATTGTGCAGGCTTCCAGATCCTGAGACATTATTGATCTTTTCAATGGGTAATCTCTGTATGTAAGCTATTGTGGTGTAAATTTCACTATATGTGGGTGATTATTCAAATTAGCTAGTAGAACTGAGATGGGACCAGAGTACACAGGATCACGGGCAATTTAAGATTATTTTCACCAAGGGTTTGTCAACTCCTCAAATATCCAACAAGAAACCAGGTAAAAATATCACATATATCTTAGTATTGATAATGAATCGAGACTAAGAGAATCTAATTTTGACTTTTAGGGATATAGACATAAGTTCTGTCCCATCTACCACATGAGGTGGTAGATGCACCCAGGAACCTCATAAATGGAGCAAAAATTGATTAATCTTGCCATACATTTCCAGTAGGAGTTTAGACTTACTACTGTTCTTGCTATCCTTAGTAATTTCAATAAATATAGAACACATTTCCCCTCTATTGATAAAAACCTTTAGTGTGTGAATCACAACATCATATTTATAGAGGAATTAAATTCCAAAAGTAACTCAAAGCTAGGATTGTCAAGGGCCACAGCCAAGGTAATAAAGCTTCTTACCAAACAGAATGGGGTTCACAGAGTAATCCCCATTAGATTTTGTGTTTTGGGTCCGCAGTCCCATATTCCATATAATGTGGCAAACTTAATACATTTTGATTCGCTTCCTAAAAGATGAACTTTCACTGAGGACCCGCTATAATAATAAGCATTTAGATTTTGTTTACCTTGGCAGAATCTTGTTACCAGGATCCCAAACTGCGTAGGTAAAGTGAGGAACATAGGAGACTTGGTAGTAAAAGAATTAGCAATATCAGGGTGCTTAATGTTAGAAGTAGATAATTTTTCCTTCATTATCCTTGGAGGTGACGCTTTTAGGAACTGAATTTGTAGAAGTAAGATTAGGTAGAGGCATGCTAGAATTGTCAGTACAAAATCATTTCTTCACTCTAACAACTCTTTTTTCCATATTACTTGTCTCATTTTTGCATAATTTGTCTATGGTGTGTCATCATCCTTTGCAATATATGCAGCTTAGTAAATCTTTACCCTTTGCTTTAATAACATGAGCTCTAGGTCAACCTGGATGTATCCAAGAATTTTGAACTTTGTTCACAGTGGACAGGAAATCTTATTAAGATCTTTTTTGATATCTTAAAGCATATAAAGTTCCTATTGATCCCTATCAGGTGTAATTGAACTTCATTCCTACAGCTTGAGGGCATAGATAACAGTAGTGATGGTGTCATCTAAAGTGATAAAATTAGTTTTTACTAAAGGTTGAGTGTAGGCATAGAATTGACTAGAGTTTTTAGCGAGGATTTTGCCATTATTAACGCATATTGCCATAAAGGCTCTTTTGGTTTGTGAAGTTTGATCACTTCTGAACTACTGAATTAAATTGGTCTAGACCTGCGCACAGCCTGGCATTCTTGTAGATGGGGTCATAAGTTCGTTGGCTTCATCTTCAAAGACAGTAATGGATATGGTTTACTCTTTATTTTTTGGTCACCTCTTTTGTGGAAAAATCATAAAGTATCAAACATACATTCCCTATAAATCAAAAACTATGAAAATAATTCTTTTAGATGGTTGCAATTTAAGTTTTTTTTTTCATGGAAAACTCAGATAAACCTGATTCAAATTAAAATTTTAGAATTTTATAATTATTTGGGTCTTAACCCACATATCAATAATGGTTTTGAATTGGCTTTCACGTTTAAAGAAACTTAACTATAAATTTGCCAATTTGTGTTTAGATTTGGGGTGATAATTTCATTGTGCCCTGTTTGTTATTACTATGCATGTATCAACCATCCCAAAAAACTTGCTAATTGTAACTTAAAACTATTTATTTTTAATATAGGTTTATTTAAAGAAAAAAGGTTTAAAGTTAAATAAAAAATAGTTGACAATCACCTGGTAACCTTTGTTAATTAATGCTGTTACAGAAATCTGTTGAAGGATTAGTGTCCCACAAGGTTGCCACAGGTGACTAGAGGCAGTTTGAGGGTTTGTGCTCCCTACCTGATTATTGACTTGGTGCAAGGTACACAGGTGACTAGATGGCTGGTGGGAAATAATGTCACACCACCGCACATCAGCATGACGTTGGGCCTGTAAGTTGTCACCAAAAAGCAACCGTTTGGGTTTATCTTCACTTGGAGGGTGCAAGATGGGCAAAGAGGAGCTCATCATACCATATCCAGTGGGATGATTTGACCCCTTTGAAAGGTTATTTGTCTGACACTCACCTATTTTGCTGTTAGATTAAGGCAACTATAATTTGCAGAGTCCACATCTCAGTTCTACTATTAGGTCCTTGGGAGGCCTGATCATTATATCTTCCATAACATTTTTTTTGCATTGAGGAAAGAAGAAATGCTTTCCTGGTCATGGTGAAGACCTTTCTAAAACTGGCTTGAAAATTAAAGCTGAAAGAGACCAATGCGGTATTAATAGTTGGCATTGTACTGTGGCTCAGCTTAGAGGATACCATCTTTACATACTTGTGGGAGGCTCTGGTCTACTTTTCTTCTCACTTTCTCCTCGTTGTCTTGTAACTCATTCCAGAATTAGTCAAGGGAAGCTACATTGGCTTTATGCTCCATTTGCTTTTTGGGCAAAAGGTTTCAGCTTGTTGTATTTGTGTTTGGGCCCTGCATTGTCTAACTCAAGTCTCAAGATATAGAGGTATATGGAAATTACCTTTTACGGTTATTAGTGCTTTTTAGAATAAATCCCACTTATACATTTCCTCAGTGAGTATTTTCAGGGTAAGGTTGAGATTAATAGGTCTTCTATCATAATGGACATCAAATACTCATGTCTTTTCCATAAATTTATGTAGTTCTTTGATCTTCTTTGAAATCTCTCATCTACAAGGGTCATCAGAATTTTTGGCATGGAAGTAGTGGACCTTGGAGGTCCAAGTTCTTTTTGTGACCCAAAGGCTTTTCTTGTCATGGTTGCAGTTAATTGGAAGAAGACTGCCCATGCACTATGGGTGTGATTGTCATAGAAGCTGCACTTAATTTTAGATAGCTTGCCAGTCTGGATGCTCGAACACTCAGAAGGCAAGCCTAAATGCCAGAGGCACTGCTGCTTGTATGACGGTGTTTTGAGCTGGAAATAATTCTATTAGCAAGCGCCAATAGGTCATGGCTGTGTAAATAAACCTAGAAATGAACCAGGATATCATGGCCCTAGTCCCACGGGTTCATGAGTTGGAAAAAATTGGTTCATATTGGGTGGTTTGTTTTTCATCAATATATAAATAAAATGCAATTTGAGAAATGGTATTAATTTGGATTGTATAATTAGAAAATCAACTGTCAATTTTCTCAGCGTGTTACAACTGATTAGATAGACGATTAATTTTAGGGATATCTTAGAAAAGCTTGGGATTAGGGCCTGCAAGATTTGAACTAACCTGGCGAACCTTAAGTGAGGGGGGAAAATGAAAATGAACCTAATTAGAATTGGAATCAAAAGAGTCAGCGGTGGGCTGAGTTAATGCTGATTCAGCCTTGGATGCCCAAATTGCAGCTTTACCACCTTTTTGATGCTTAGTATGACAGCATATTGCCCAATGGGCAATGGGAACCTTCCAAGGGCACCCTACATAGGGGCGGTCCCAGAGGTTGGGAAGGGGTTCAGGGTACCCAACGAACCTGCACCTGGTTGCTTTGGCGTCCATTCTGGCCATGTAAGATTTATCAAATGACAATCTTTATATGAGAGGAGAGGGTTCTGAGCTGGAGGCGACTCTCAATGATGACCTGATGCCATTGGTAAGTTTTACCGAAGATCTGACATAAGGAACATATGTATTAAAGGGTACAAGCCTGTTGGGCTTTGTTTCTGAGTTTTGAAGCAGACTTTAATTTGATGACAATATTTTCTAATGACCCAATGCCATTGGTGAGTTTTCTGGGGTTTGATACTGGACACATTCTTTTGGCAGGTACACGCTTGTTGGGCTTTGTTCCTAATGTTTTTGTTCCTGATTTCAAACTGACAACATCATTTTCCAGTGGCTCAATTGCCGCTGGCAAGTGTGCCTGAGGATTCGACACTTGATACTCCATTTCCTGAATGTGCACACCCATCAGGCTTTGTTGCCATGGGTTATAGGTTTTTGGATATTTTAGCGCAAATCTTTCCAATTTGCCATACTATATCTGCAGAAGAAACTGTTGACTTGCAGCAGAATTTTCAGAGAAATGGCTGTTACCCAACACTCATCTACCACTTGGGCGAGATCACCTTGCGTGATGAGAGGGACAGCTGCCCTCTTAGGACTCTTTTTAGTGGAGAATGGGAACACAGGCCAGTCTAGACAGAGAGGATGCTCCCAGGACTTACATTTCCCTTTTCTTTTGCCAAAGTGGGGGCGCCACCACTGGGGAATTATTCAAAAGCCACTTTTTGTGGGCTCTAGGTAATTTTATCGCCATTATAGCAGCAATCTTTGGGAGAGGAAGAGGAGCTTTTGGGTGGGAGGCAAGGAAAGCCATGACCAGATCTGAGCAGTTTGTGCAATTGTGGGCTCTGAACCAACTGTTCTCGCACGCTGGATAGCCTTTCCAAGTGACGAGATTTTGAACCAATCGCCAAGATTTGCAGGAAGGCAGGATGTCCTCTACTTCAGCCTTTTCTACATCCTCAATCACAATAGGCTCTGTATCCAAGTAAATTGTCCCCTTGAATGGGGATAACAGAGACACATGGAAGACTGGGTGTTGCTTCCAGCGAGGTGGCAATTGCAACTGGAAAGTGCCATTTCCCAAATCTTCATCACTAAGTAGGGACCATAGAGTTAGCTTGTAAACTTACTCAAGGGCACCTGTATCCACAAATGTAACGTATTGAGCATGACATGTGAACTAACCTTGATTTTGTGATCTGGGAGCAGCCTTTAATCTGTAAACCATTTGTAGTTGCTTATAGCCTTAGTAAAATGCTCCCAATTAAGGACTAAGTTGTCCAGATTTGTTGGGCATGATCAGCGGCAGCTGGTACCTCTGGGCGAAGGCATGAGGCAACTGAGAATGAGGGGCTGTACCAGAAATGTCGCTTCATATGGAGAGAATCCAGTGGAGGCGTGCGCTCCATTATTATACACAAACTGAGCGAGGGGAAAGTCATCAGCCCAGGTATCCTTAGCAGTAGCCATGTAGCAGCGCAGGTATGGCTCAAGGATATGATTGACCTATTCAGTTTAGCCATTGGATTGGGGGTGGTATGTTGTGAAGTGGCAGGGCATAATATTTAAGATCGCCAAGAGCTCATTCCAGAATTGTGCCATAAACTTTGCCCGCAGTTGCTGACAATCTCCTGTGGGAGGCCAAACATTGAGAACATATGGCGCATGAAAAGACGAGCAGTTCTGAGAAGTGATAGCGGAGGAAAAAGGGATAAAAAGGGAAAATTTTGTGAAGTTGTTGACAACCACCATCATTACTGTAAACCCTTTTGAACTGGGAAGTTCAACAATGAAGTGCACGGACACCAATATCCATGAACCCTCTGCCTGTTGTAAGGGATGAAGAAGGGTATTCTTGCCAGACCAGTCCAACTTGGCCTGCGCACAAGTTACACAATCAGAAATCCATGCCAGAACATCTTTTGACAAGCCTGCCAATTATTGGTACGCTTGATCAAGTTGAGTCACTTCTTATTCCTTGGATGTCTGACTGTGGGAGGATCGTGATGAGCCTGAATCACTTCATCCCAAAGGAGGGGAGGAATCCAAACCCTCAACCAAAATTGAATAAGACCCTCAGCCAGAGAATACAAGGAATGTTTTGAAGCGGGAAGGGACAACAACTCCAGAAGATTCACACCTTCTGCATAGGCTGTTTGCGCTGCCAAAACTTAGGAGATTAGGGGTTCATCTGGAGCTAAGTCCACTGTCAAAACCACGGGAGGAACAATGGATAAGATTTGGGTGGGAGGTATGATGGTGACAAGATCCGCCTCATCTGAGTCTACAGGGAAATGTGCGGGGTTATAATTTAAGAAGTTGAGAAGAACAATCAACGCTCCTTTCACAAACTTATATTTGAAGTTAAAACTGCACAAATCCTGGTAGGTTCAAGTCTGCCGGTGTGCAAACTTCTGTGGCTTGCAGAAGTAAATGAGAGCTTGATGATCTGTTCACATTGTTAACTCATGCTGAGCACCTGCAAAAGATACAGCCAGTGGGTCAAGGCCCACGCCACGGTTGCCAGCTCCTTATCATAGATGGCCCAGGACTGTTCAGTAGGAGAGAACTTGTAGGAAAAGTAAGCGACCAGGTGTTCCAACTCCTCATGATACTAAAGCAAGACAGCCCCAACTGCAACAGATGGCACATCACATGCTATGACATAGGGTTTGAAGAGATCCGCATGTTATAGGATGGGGGTGACAAAAACACCTCTTTAATTGATTCAAATGCCCGCTGGCAATCAGGCGTCCAATGAAAGGAGACATTATTACCCGTGAGTGAATGAAGTGTGGCGGCTAACTGTGATAGGGCAGGGGATAACTTATTCAAGAAAAATATAGTGCCCAAAAAGATTCTTAATGCTTTTAGGTCATTGTAGTTGGCCACTCGCGGATGGCATCCAACTTGTTGGGGGGATGGCGTACCCATCTTCTAAGACAAGATTGCCCAAGAATGTGACTTTCTCCCAATAAAACTTGCATTTTGAGGGCTTGAAAAACAGTCCCACCTTTATGCAAGGCCGCCAAAACTGCTTCCAATTACTTTGAATGTTGTTTGGGAGTAATTAGTGTACCAAGATATTGTCATTATAAGAAATAGCGCAGGTGAACTGGAGATCACCCAGCACACTTTTGATGATTCTGTGGAAAGTGGCTGGTGCATTCTTTAGCCCAAAAGGCATTACTCAAAAATGGAAAATACCCCATTTTGTTCGGATTGTGGTAAGCCATTCCAGACAGTCCTTCACCCAAATCTTATTGAAAGCATTGACAAGATCAAGTTTTGAGAACACCCACGATATGGCAATCACTTGCCAGATCATTTGTTCCAAAGGCAGAGGGTAGGGATCGTGGACTGTGACCTTATTAAGGTGACCATAATTTATGCAGGGATGAAGGGAACCATTAAACTTCTTGGAAAAGATTATGGGAGAGGCAACCAAAGAAGTTTCTTTAAAAAGCCAACCATTCTGAAGCATGTCATCCAACCATGCGTTGAGGGAAACCTCCTCCTCTGTTGTATGTGGGTAAATTGGGCAATTTATGTTCACCACTTGAACTGTTGTCCAGAAACCCAAATCAAATTTCACATGTGGGGTAAGACAGTCCACATTTCTTGGAATCAAAAAACTTTGATACTTCATCAAAGCTTCTGAAAAATATGATGTGAGCCCTACAGGGGTAACATGGGAAGTAACCAAATTGCGATCTTGAGCCTCAGTAAGAATATCCAGTGAAGTAAACTCGTCTTCCTTCTGCCCATTGGAGAATGGTAGCATATTAGCTCAAGGTGAATCCTTATATGCTGCCAACGCCACAAGCACACACCCAAATTTTTAGGAACACAAGATTATTCATTGTGAAGAATCAATCACAAAAGCTAAACTGATGAAGTGAAAAAGGCACTGAGCGCCATACTATGTATGATGTCTAGGAGGCTGACAAAGCAACCATCACGGTTAAACCCAAGTCTAAATTGAGATCAAGCTTGTGGGCAAACTCTAGTTGCTCATAAAGTTACCCGCTGCTCCAGTGTTAACAAGTCCTCAAAAGACACCTAGTGGGATCTAACACCAATTTTTATTGGTAATACAAGGTAGGCGGAAATCTGTATATTGGCAGATATGGTCGAGTCTGTTGTTAAGGAAGAGATTGCAACGAGATTGGGGAAATCACAGGGTTTGCAACAGGTACAGATGAATTATAAGCTGTAGTGGCAGAATACACTAACACAGTTGCAGGTCTGCGGTGGCTTTTACCTTATATCTAGATACTGATTCTGGGCAGGGATCTGAAACCATGGCCAAATTTGGCAGCTTCAAGCATGAAAAACCATTTGGGAGGGTGATTTGAGTAAAATTTGGAGACACTGGGTAGTTCAGCCATAATAAAACTCCATCACAACCTTATTTTTCTGATAAAAAACGACCACTGTTGTGCCCACCTCAACGAGAATGGAGAATGACTGACAATAATGGACGGCTGATTATGTCATTGAAGCTTCAAGTTAATTTTAGCCCAGCCTGCCAGTCTGGATGATTTAACATCCAGAAGGCAAGCCTGAATGCCAGAGAAACTGCTGCATGTAAGAAGTTGTTTTGAGCTTGAAATGATTTTACCACCAAGCGCCAATAGGTCATGGCTGTGTAAATAAACCTAGCAACAAATCAGGATATCATGGCGTCAGGGCCCGTGAGTCCATAAAAATGGAAAAATTGGATCATGTTGAGTGGTTTGTGTTTCTTCATGATAAAAACAACATGTGATTTGGGAAACGGGACTTATTTAGATTGTAAAATTAAAAAATCAACTGTCAATTTTCTCAGTGTGTTATGACTGATTAAATAGATGATTGATTTTAGGGAATAGCTTAGAAAACCTTGGGATTGGGGCCCACAAGATTTGTACTAAACTGGCGAACTTCAAGTGAGGGGGAATGAAAATTAACTAATTAGAATCAACATCAAAAGAGTCAGCGGTGGGCTGAGTCTATACTGATTCAGCCTTGGATGCTCAAATTGCAGCTCTACCATTTTTTGATGGTTAGTATGACAGCATCTTGTCCAATGGGCAATGGGAACCTCCCAAGGCCACCCCACATAGGGGCGGTCCCAAGAGGTCTAGAATGGGTTCAGGGTACCCAACGCATCTTCACCCAATTGCTTTAGCGTCCATTCAGCCAAGTGAGATTTATCAAGTGATTATCCTGATATGAGAGGAGAGGGTTCTGAGCTGAAGGTGACTCTCAATGATCACCCAATGCCATTGGCGAGTTTTGCAGAAGTTTAACACAAGGCACATTCATCTTAAAGTTTACAAGTCATTTGGGATTATTTCTGAAGTTTTGGAAGTAGATTTTAGATTGATGACATTATTTTCCATTGACCTGATGTCATTGGTGAGTTTTTCTGGGGTTTGATACTGGACACATTCTTTAGGCAGGTACACGCCCGTCTGGCTTTGTTCATGATGTTTTTGAATCTGGTTATAAACCAACAACATTTTTTTCAAGTGGCTTAATGCCACTGACAATTTTGGCCGAGGATTTTACCCCTGATACTCCATTTCCTGAACATGCGCGCCCATTGGGCTTTGTTGCCATGGGTTTAAGGATTTTGGATATTTCAGCGCAAATTTCCCCAATTTGACATTCTAACTTGGCAGAAGAAATTGTGGAGACTGGTAGCTGAATCTTCAGAGGGATGGCTGTTACTCAACGCTCATCTACTATATGGGTGATATTACCCTGCATGACGAGAGGGACAGCTGCCCTCTTAGGACCCTTTTTATTGGGGAATGGGAACATCACCTGGTCTAGGCAGAGGGGACGATCCCCAGACTTACAGTGACAATACCCAGTGGATGGCACAGAATGCCAAGGGTTCAGATGGCCTAAACACGGGTGTGGGATATTTTAGGGGTCAAATGAGGAGTAATTCTGTCTAATTACATATAAAATGCCCCATAACAAGCTAGAATGCTGTATTGGGGACAATTGCGGGTCTTGTTGGGGCAATCTTCAAGGGCAGGAGACACATGGAGGGTGACAACCCCTCAAAGTATCCAGCTGTTGGCAATTGCATAAAAATGGATAAAAGGTTTATGGGGATAGAGGTTGGTTAAATTGTGCCGCATTAGTGGCGGATTATCAGAGCATACTAAAGTTGCAGGTGTACACAGCATGTGCTGTGGATCAACAAACTTCAATAAAAACACACAGGATCACTAACTCAGTTACAGCGCGGAGGGTCATTGGATCAATATTTTTAATGCCCACTCCATGAATGCTAGTGTTTATTTGTGAATGGCGGCGTGAATCTCCTGATGATGTTGGAAAAATAAAGATCAGATGTGGAGGGCTTATACCACCATTAGAAATCTATGAAAGGGTGGTTATATAAATTAAGATAAAAGAGTAAAACAAACTGGCAACCTACTTTAAGGAGGAAGTTGTATTTATAGTAGGGGCAGGGGAGAATCAGAAGGGAGCTTAGGAACAGACCTCATTTTAGGATTTCAATATGCCCACATTACCCAGCTTAATATATAATGATACATCTGCTTGTTCACTAGGGGATTCATCCCTCTATTTGATGATGTAATTATCGATTAACTATGATAATATTGTTCAGAGAATTATCCTAAACAAATTTTTAGTAATAAGCCAGGGTTTGATATGCTAGAAAACTAATGTTTTATTATTGATGCCTGACAATAAACAAGTGATTAGGTTGTCAAATGTAATATTAATATTCTAGTTAACTTGTAGGAATTAATTGGTTTTTGTCACCAATCAATTAAGGGGTTTTTGAGTTTCTAGGCGAGAGATGCTGCTTGGGATAAGAAACTTGCAAGTTAACTTTTTAGGATTTCAACCTGATATTTAAGGGTATAAGTCCCACTACTTAAGCAGGTTGTTAACCTAAAATGGGTGACACGCTGGGGTTGAGCAAAAGCGTTAAGACAAGATTTTCATTTCAACCTAGAAGAGATAGCATTAAGAGTCAGCGGAGGAATAAAACTAAAATAGTGAGGAGGATCATCGTTTGAAGTGACCCTGGATAATTAATTCTTTATTGACAGCTGCCCTTTCTAATTAAAGCGCCAAAAGAAAATTCTGGTGCCAAATTCTTTATATAAAATCCCTTGCATTTTTAAATAGAACAGATAGAGATAGTTACAGCTAAGAAAAACTCAAATAATTTAATATTTAAGACTATTATAATTTGCTCTTGAGACTATAGTTTATAAAGGCAAAAGATCCTTTGTCTATTTTAATGTTCTTTTGCGGAATCTGAGTGACAAAAGGGAAGAAGAAACACTGAACTTAGTACTAGTTTATGTTTTATCAGAAAATGAAAGAAGTCCCCATCAATATTCCAGAAGACCATTCAAGTTTAGGACAAGGACCATTTTAGCGTTGGACCTAATAATGATCTTGGCTATAAGAAGCTCAACTAGAGTGATAGCCTTCATATTAATGCTACCCTATTTGATTAATTATCAACAACTCATACAACGCACATAAAAAGAACCTATACAGTTAATCAAGGGAGCTGAAGCAAGCTACTATCCTTAAAGAGAAAAAGCTCCTAAAATTTAACATTTGGTGCACACTACAGGGTAGTGAATTTCAATTCAAATCTAATACAAAGACCATATCAACTATATATTGCAAGAAAGAACTACAGAAGTTTTGGAAAAAATTAGAAACCATTTATAAGAACGCGCTCAACTCAGCGTCACAGACCAATTTCACTGCACTAGAATAACAGTCATTGAAAGACAAGGTTTAGATCAAAAAAGTTGGAAAAATCAACAATGGCCTCTTTTTGGAAATGCCACCACCTTGAAGCGCAAGGAGGGTGAATAATTAAAGAATTTATTATTTTATAAATCAGAGTGATAAGTGGATTGAAAATGATAATGTCAGATTAAAAAAATATAGCGCTCCTATTGAAGTGCGTGGAGGGACTAGAGAATCACAAATGCAATTGTGCGCAAATTGAGGCGGATGAAGTTGACAAGAATATGCACAAAACTCCAGTCAGGAATATTCAACCACCCAGAAATATGCCTGAGTCATTTGTAGCAATTTTGGAAATGAATTCTAAATGTACTACTATTATCAATTGAGTCGTTGGGCAGTAACCCCCTGCCAGTGGAGCCACAGATTACTTTTGGAGTACCTCAAATTAACCATGTTCCATTGGAATTACGCCCCTGCGTTTTTCTGATTATTTGAAATGATGATGTTAAATTTAATGACCAACAAAAGGCAGTGACTGTAGTAAACTGCCTTAGCACTGTTTGTCAAAATCTGGTGTTACCCCATCTAAACGTGACAATTGGACTTATAATATTGACAAGGAATTCAATATGATAGAATTAAGAAGCCCTAAGCGGATGTTAACTGCAAATAGAAATTTATGGGTATTCAATTCTGGTAGGATGAGAAGCTAGCAGTTTTGCCAATCAATTCTACCAGGAATCACAAATCATGGCTGATGTGGAAGTTCTATTGGATTTTGATGCGCAAATCACGATGCAAACGGCACTTCATCCCTATCATAATTTGCATTATACAATGGCTTCAGCGCTAGTGACACAGATGTCCACATCCAAGATTGTGGATCATCTAAAGATTTTAGGAGTGACTTTTAAAACAAAAATCAAACTTTCAAGGCTATCCCTGTTTAAGATCAAAAAACAGTGAAATTTGGCAAGCCTGTCAAAGAGCAACATACTTAAGTTGTGATGGGAAAAAGCCTGAAGGAAAAAATGAGCGGAAAAGATGTAGGTTAGTGCCACCAATGTGGGAAACCTGGACATATCGCCGCTCAATGTTGGTGCAAGGAACCCAAGGAGCAAGCTACTCTAGTCCAGGTGAAAGAGAAGCAAATTAGTCAAGAATCAGAAAAAGGGCCTGTGATCTAGGTAAGGTAAACTGGAGCCACGGCCAAATTTGTTCCCCCTGAAAGCTTGAATGAAGACAGATAATCTTGACCTATTAGTAGATGATGAAACTCCTGACTCGCTCTATAAGGTTGTTAATTTGGATTTGAAAAGCCATTACCAGAGCCAAAGCAAGGGGGATTGACCTCAAAATCATGAAAGAAGTGGCTCAGCTATATGCTTGTAAGCTAGCAGACAAGGTTAGATCCACTAAGAACCTGGAGAAATTGCTCAATAAGAGATTAGATGACGCAAATATCTCTCTCCCCATTAGCGCAATTAAGGAATCTTTCCCAAATTTATCCACACATATAATTCATACTCTTAATTGGCAAAAAATGCACTATTCAATCAGTAAATACCTTATTGCAACACTCTGAGTGTACCAATGTGGATATAATAGTTAACTAAGTGAGAGTGCAGGTGATAACATCAAACCCACCAGCGCATCAAGTTGTTCACTTGTGTGTTGTCCCTCATCACTTTTGCTAAGCACCAACTTGCTCAATACGTTGAGGTGATGGACACCGCTAGCCTTACAAATGAAGAAACCCCGCAATTATACCTCATTGTACCTCATGTCGCTGATGCTCCTACTCCAATGTTGTCCACCATGGTCCATCAGTTTTAGCGGGCGCAAGACAAGTTTCCCCAAAGCTTCCTCACCTTCTGATATGGCTTCCAAGGCTGTTAGCTGAGGTGCCATATTGGGAGTATTTAAGTTTCTGATATTCTTTTTGTTTGGCTCATTCACAAATAAAGATGCATGGAAGTTCCCCCTTTTTGGGTTGGGTACCACTAGTGCTAAAAAATTGAGTGCTGGTGAAAATTGACAGTGGAGCGCCCATCTATATCGTATCAACTAAATTGGTGAATTGAATGAAGATTTCACCAGATCTATAGCACAGGAAGGAATATGAAATGGTCAGACCAAGTATTAAAATATCCTGTAAAGCCTATAGTGCGCTGCCACTTTGGTTCATTTTGTTTGTAGTATCAGCTTTTACAATAGTGTTAATTAATTATTATCATGACATACTTATTGGGACAGAATTCCTGAGAAAAAGTAATATGAAATGTGATTTTGAGGAGAATACCCTAACCATCTTGGGGAAAATCCTGCCTCTGGTATATCAGTGGAAAGGAGAACCGCCACTAGCAATGAAGAGTAACATTGTAAACTTGATTTAAAATGAAAGCATCATTCCCATTCAGTGCAAATTGGTTGGACGAAAATGGAGGGAAATGCTGAAGAAGATCCTAGAAAATCGTGGGATACCTTTGAGGACAAAAATAACAAATACTATACCACCAGAAATGCAAATAATTATTAACGCAGGCTTAACGCTTGAAATCCCAAAGCAATTTTATGGTGAAGTCGTCAGCCCATGGAGGAAACCAAAGATTGAACCATGGACAGTGCTGTGGTATACTATTCGATGACACAGAAAAATAAGTGTGCTACTGTTTAATCTGGGGGACAAACCAATGAAGATAGAAGAAAATCAAGTCATAGTTTTCTGCATTTATTCCAATGGCAGAAATCAGTATATCATGCCTTTAAAATCAACTGAGATGGCATTACTGGTGTATGCTGCCAAAAGGGCTAACGTTTTGGTCAATCAAGACCAGCTGGCTGATTTATCAAAGCAGAAGCAAGAAGATGTGCTCCAATTATTTGAGAGATATTGGGTAATATTTGCCCAAGATGACCATGATCTGGGATGCGCAAAAACGTGATTCATAAGGTTGAGACTGGGTAGTGTCTGCTGATAAGGATGAGACCTGTCCACTCGCCTAGGGCTTTTAAATATGTGGTCAGCAAAGAAATTAGTAAGCTAATAGTGCATGAACTCCTCATTTTGTTATTGAGTCCATGGGCTATTCTGATCTCAGTTATGTAAAAAAAGTTGGATAATTTTGATTAGTGATCAATTTTGCCAATTTAATAAAATCACTAATAAGGAATCTTATCCACTGCTGAGGATTGATGATGTGCTCAATTACCTAGAGGATGCCAAGTACCTTTTGGTGAAAGACTTAATTTTAGTATATTAACAATCGATTTGACAAAAGGAGGATAAAGAAAAATGGTTGGGGTTTCCTGCACAGGGACTGTACCAGCTTACCTGAGCGCCCCAGTAATTGTAAAACATGCTTACAATATCCCATAGAGAAATGAACTCTATCCTCAGTGATTTGAAATTATCCTACACTTTAGTATACTTAAATGATACAAATGTATTCAATCGGACCTTCACGGACAAATTTGGAGAGCTTAAAGGGTGTGTGTAAGTCTGGGAAATCATCCCCTCTGCATAGACTGGGCGGTGTTTTTATTCCCAACAAAAAAGGTCTGAAAAGGGCAGCGATACCTCTCATCTCACAGGGCATTCTCGCCCATGTGGTAGATGAGTGATGGGTAACCACTACCCCTTGAAAATCCCACCACCTGTCCCCACAATTGTTTCTGCCAAATTAGTATAGCAAATTGAGAAAAAAGGTACCAAAATATTTGCAAGCCACCACTCCCATGAGTCTAAAGGTTATTATGAAGCTAATGGCAATGAGCCCTTAAAATCAAGGTTTAAAAGCCTTAAACCCTCAGCAACAAAGTTAAATGGGCATGCACATTTAGTAAAGGGGGAATCAAGTGTCAAATTCTCAGCAAAACTCACCAAAGGCATTAGCCATTGAAAAAGGTTGTCATCAGTTCAAAAACTGCTTAAAAAACTTTGGGGACAAAGCCTAACGGGCGTGTACCTCTTAAAAAGAATGTTTCTAGTGTCAAATCCTCAGTTAATCTAGTCTATGGCGTTGGGCCATTGGGAAATGTTGTTGCCAATTAAAAACAAACCTTGGAAACATTAGGAAAAAGCCTGATGACCATGAACCTTCTAAGATGAATATGCCAAATAACGTATCTTCAGCAGAATTTGTTGATGGCATTGGGTCATTGTCAGAAGTTGCTGCTAGCCCAAACCCTCCCCTCAAAAATTAGGATCGTCATTTGATGCATCTCACATGGCTGAACTGATGCTAAAGTGACCAGTGTGGCCGGGCTGGGTATCCTGAATTTGTTTCTGACCTCTGGGGTCCATCTCTATGTGGTGTGGTCTTGGGAGGTTCCCATCGCCCATCAGGCGAGATACCATCATGAGTAACCATTGGAAATGTGGTAAAGCTGCAATTTGGGCATCTGAGGTAAACTGAAAGTGAATTGACACACCGCAGACTCTTTTGATGTTGATTCTAATTAGAATCATCTTAATTTCCATCCTTGCTCAAAGTTTTCCAGATTAGGACGAATCTTAAGGGCCCCAATCAAAAGCCTTTATAAGCTATCCCCCAAATCAATCTCTATATAAGCAGTCATAACATACTAAAAAATTGACAATTGATTTTCTAATTTTAAAATTGATAAAAATCTTTTTCCCAAAAAGACCATTATTTTTATTATGACGAAATTTAAAACACCCAACCTGACCCAATTTTTCCCCGCTCAAAAAGCTGAAGACCCTGGTGCCATAATTCCTTGGTTCACTTCTGGTTTATACTCACATTTATGACACATTGATGCTTGTTAGCAAAATCTCGTCCCATTCAAATAAACTTCATTAATGCAGCAGTGCCTCTGGCTTTCAAGCTTGCTTTTGGGTGCTTTGGCATCTAGAATGGCAGTCCAGTCTAAACTTAACTTTTATTATCATGCCATAATCAAACTTTTCTTTCTCGTTGCAAACACTTTTGCAACCCATTCAATTCAAGACTAAATCTAGTTTGATAATCTCATAGAGGGGATTAGTCTGCGCCCATGTCTGGGAGCAGTTGGGCAAGCAAGGCAAGAGGAGCAGGCGGAAGGCCCGCGGCCTCTAACGTTTGAAAACGCCCCGGAGAATCTGGCGGAATAGAAAAAATACTAAAAAAACTGGCGGTCACAATTTCCCCGGAGATACTTGCATGGCAAGCATGATGCAACCAGTATATCAACACGCCACATTCCCAGCTACTTTTGTCGGTAGAATTCAGAGTCCGTGTGTATCTGGACATCCAAAAAACGGCCCTATGGGAAAAATTTTGTGAAGATGTACACAAAATTTTCATGACTGTGGTGTACGTTGCACCTCACTCCATGTTGCGCAGTTGGCTGGACCTAGGTTTCGAAAGCAAAATAGCAGCAGATGAGGCTGCAGCAGTGTGCGTAGTGGTCGACCTCCCCGAAGGGCAATGGGTCGTCAAAACTAAATGCACCAGATGGACAAAATCAAACCAAATTTTCCTCACGTTTGACTTTTTGCCTACTACAATAAAACGTGACATTTTGGAGCAACACCTGAAAGATGGTCTCACCAAATATGGCGAGATACAATCTTTTGAAATGCAACATTTCACGCTGATGCCACACCTGTGCACCGGCAAAGCCATCGCAGTTCTGACCCCAACTGAGGAGATCGCAAAGGACCTAACCCAGATCCTGCACTCCACCTTTATTGACATCACAGGGCACACCACCCACCCATTCCGGGTAACCGTGGACAGCGCGCCCCCATTTGCACCCACTGTGACGCGTTCAGCCATAAGGCACATGCGTGCCCCATCAAAGAGGGCGTTACATTCCAAGAGCACCCCTCAGCGGCCATGGCCAGCGGAGAGGTGCACTACGAACCAACTGCAAGCACCAAGGAGGCTTTCCTGTGGGGAGCACAAGGCTGCTACCTATTAGTAAAGCCCATCTCCCCGCAGGATTGGAAGAAGGCCAAGCAGGCCCATAGGACCACGGCCAAGGAAGCAGCCAAGGTCACCACCACTATCCCACACTCACAACGCCAGGAGGACATGGAGACCTTCGCGGCGGAAGCAACTCAGGAATCCATCACCCAATCAGATTGGGAGGCCCATGCTGAACAGGCCACTCAATCTGAGGATCCAATGGGAAATTCAATCTCACCCAATCACTGCACCCAAGCCCCGGTCAAAACTGACTTGGGACCTATCCCAACCAAAAATTTTTTTTTGCCCCACTCGACGGTGCACCAAACTTATCCGCACCGCAAAAAATTCGTCTGACGTCAGGAAAACAAAAAGTGAAGGCCAAAGCCAATGCGACTCTTTCCACAAAAATTAACAAAAACCCCGATAGCATTGCAGCTAATACCCGTGCTGCTGTGAAAGCCCGTGGGGACCTGAAAGAGGCTGATGGGCCAGGGGGCCCACCCCTCGCACCTAAGGTGCAATGGGGGAAACCTTCACTCTAGGGATGCTGAATATCGCCAGACTCAAGGCCTCCCCATCCCGGGCTAGGAAACTGAGTTTTTTACAAAACAATTTACCCGTGGATATCCTGGCCATCCAGGAAACCCACTGTCCACGAGGTTCTGAGGAAACTTGGAAAACAATGCTCCTACCATCCCTATCCTTTTTATCAAAGCACTGTGGGGTGCTAATTCAGAAAAACAATTTTTTCAAATTTACATCTTCAGAAACATTCCTAAATGACCGAGTGCTTGTTGTCACCTTCTCATGGGCCAATGTTGCACACACAATTGTCAACATTTACGCCCCAAACGGTGCACAAGAGCGTCAGGAATTTTTCTCGTCGATCAAATCCCTCCCGTTACCCCCAATTCTTTCCTAATTGGTGACATGAACTGTTGGCTAACCTCACCAACGGACTGGTGGCCACCCTCACCCCATGCCCCACAGGGTCACGTAGAACTACACGTTCTAAAAGCCACCCTTGGGTTAATGGATGCGCTGCTGTGACATGCCCCACTGCTCGAAAATATGATGTGTCCCCACGTCCACAACAGCCAATTAAGGTCCATGACCTGCATCGACCTTATTCTAGTGCCAGCAAAATTCCAACCCCACATCTCCCACTTCAAAACAACAAAAATGGAATTCTCCGACCACCGACTGGTCTTGATAACATACTACTTACCTGTCACAGTTGCAAAGGCCCCACATTGGTGCAAAATCCGCTCCCCAGAGCTCGCGTCGCCAGGATTTTCCATGTGGGTGGAAGAGGCAACTTTAGCAAAGTCATTTGTTGCACCGTTTTGTGCAGACCCCATTTCTACATGGGCAACTTTCAAAGAAGACACCATCCACCACTATCGCCATCTCTCCTCCAGACGCTCATGAGCCACATCGGCGGTTATATCACGTGCTCTGGTGGAATTGGCCCACTTGGAGTCCAACATTCCAGCCACAGGATACAGCCCTGCATGGGGCCAGAAGTGGGCAGAGGCAGCCGCCCACCTCAACGCACTTGAAAGGCAACACAAATATTAGGTTTGTGTCCAATACAGGGCCACATGCATCACTAAAGGCGACAAGTACAACGCATACTTCTTCAAAAAAATTTTGCACCACGCCAGAGCGTGGCCTGCACACAGGTGCGAAGATCGGATAATTCTATTGTGGACATACCGGCTGAAGTGGCAATTGAAATGCAAAGGTATTACTCCGAGTTATACCAAGCCGAACCAATTCAGCTGGCTGAAATGGCGGAATTTCTTGACAGAGCTCATATCCGCACCATTTTCTGATACCTGGAAATAATGAATTTAATTACTCCGAATGAATTATGGACTACCATTCGTGGTGCACCAAACTGAAAAATGCCTAGGCCCAGATAGCATTCCATATGAGTTCTACAAAAAATATTTTAGATATATATCCCCATTGCTGCTAGCCTCACTCAACCAAAGCCTGTTGGAAACGCGCCTCCTACCAGGAGGACATGAGGCCTTTACAGTCACACTCTTCAAGAAAGGGGATAGGCTAGACTTAGCCAACTGGCGCCCCATTTCTCTAACAAACATAGACACCAAAATTTTAACAAAAATCATGGCTAACAGTTTAGGGACTGTAGCATCTGCCACCATCTCTCCAGAACAATTTGGTTTCATCCCCAGAAGGTCGATTTGGGATAACGTGCACTCTGTGGCTAATGTGTGTCAGTCCACAGCCTCTGGGGCACTTGTATTCTTGGACCAACAAAAGGCCTATGATAGAGTAAACTGGGGATACCTTAGGGCCTGCCTCCAACAATTCCGCCTACCTCCCCGCTTCATTAACTGGGTGATGCTGCTCACGGAATCTGCAACAATGGCAGTGCGCGGCCCAGGTTTCCTAACGGAAGTAGTCTGTCCTCAAAGGGCCTGCGACAAGGGGACCCCATGAGCCCACTCTTATACAACTTCAGCCTTGACCCACTACTGCGAAATGTGAATGCCCAACTCACTGGGGTCCATGTGCCAGGCCAAACCCCAGTCAAGATGATGGCATTTGCAGATGATTGCGTGGTGGGGGTGTCTAATAACAAAGATGCACGCGCGCTTGAAGCCCTCATCCAGGAATATTCCCGGGTAAGCAACGCGGCACTGAACGCCTCCAAAACCGAAATCATCCTCCTTGGTCGGTTTCAGAACTGCTGGGCCCCAGCAAGTAGTTTCCAACCCAGCCCATCTGCTCGCCCACGTCCACGCCTTACTAACTCAAAATACACTTCTCCACTGGTGCTCCCCTTTGTGCCACGACCTACCATAGGACTGGTACGCCATCTGGGCGTGTGGTTGGAGGCAGGTGGATACGCGTCAGCAGTAATGGAGTGCCATATACTGGACAACGTGACGAAGCGAATCGCCTCTCTCAGAGCCCACCCTACTACCCTCACTGGCAGGGTTGTTCTTGCCAACTCTATGCTCCTATCCAAAGTCTGGTTCGGAGCCCATGCCATCCCCTTCTCCCCAAGCTTCTTCAAATCCCTGTATGCTTTGCTACAAGGTTGGCTTTGGTCAGGCCGCCCTCCACCAGTACGGCTAGAGGTCATGTTTGGCCCTCATCATCAAGGTGGCATGGGCCTACTTGACTTCAAAGCCCATGCCGCCAAGATCCTGGGCACCTGGATTGCGGCCGTCACTGCTCCTACACTCCCATCCCAACACTGGTCCCGCGTGGCCCGCTCCAACTTCTCCCAAGCCTTGGGCCTCAACAATCCATCAAACCCCCACTCCCTGATGAAATACCTCGCATCACAAACATCAGCCACAGGTCCTCACGGGACCAAAACCCACTACAAACGAATCCTACTCTCCATGCGAAGTGCAGAGTGGAGAATTCGTATTAGTGGACATACAACCCGAAGAGGCCGCCCCTCTCCTCAGTTCACACAAGAGGTACAGGGGCTACCCATCCATGATGGCGTGATCCCCATTCGACCCCAAGTCCTATCCAGGGTGGACTACCTGGACATGATGGACATCCCTTATTCCACTGAGACCCAAAAGACTATCTGGAAATATGCACACCATCCTCTGTTGCAGCCTCAAGTCCGCTCCCATGTGTGGCGCTGCCTGAGGCGGGTGTATCGTATAGCTGAGCGCTCTAATGCTTTACACTCATCCTGTGTCGTGTGTGGCCAGTATGGAACGCTGTTTCACCGCCTGGAGAAGTGCCCCACCTCTAAAATAATATGGCGCGAAGTCTAACGTCTGCTAGGCCAGGATCAAACACATCCCTTCAGTCTGTCAAAAATATGTTTGCTTCATCAATGGCCTCCCCCTCCCATCCTCCCTTCGTGCTCTGGTGGTTGCAATCGCCATGTGAACTATCCACATGATTGTCTTGGATGCCATCGCCGGATCCATACCCACCCTCCCTGAAGCTGTCCACAGATTCCGGTCTCATTTGGTGGATCACTTTCAAGCGTGGATGTTTCCTGGTTCCCAGTCTGGTTCATCAAATCAGACCCCTTCCTCCACACGTGCTCAATAGTGGCTACGCCCCCTACACACGTTCCCTCCCCCTTCCCATAAGTGGCGTTCCCGCTGGTAACAAGAGATAGCATCGCTTCTCTGGGGTGCCTCCCCTGGTACTAAGTTTTGTCTCGTCTGAGTCATATTCGGAAGTGTCCATCCCATGGTCGGCCTTCCCCGCAATAAATTTAAAACAAAAATTTAAAATCATGCCATAATCAACCGTCCATTATTTTCAGCCATTTCTGCCATCCTAATTGAGATGGGCGCATCAGTGTTCATTTTCTACCAGATGAATAAGTTTGTGAAGGAGTTTTAATAGTACCACACAGCCCCAATGTCTCCAACTTTCACTCAGTCCACCCTCCAAAATGGGATTTTCATGCTTGAAGCTGCCAATGCGGCCTTGGTTTCAGGCCCCAGCTCCAAATCAGTATCCATATTGATTACAAAAACTGCCACTGCCTCCACATCCATGTTAATTTATTCTGGCACCCCAGCTCATAATAGTCTGCTTCTGTTGCAAAATTTGTTATTAACCCTGATTTTGTCACAATCTCTTCCATATCTACAGACTCAACTGTATATGCCAATAAACAGAATTCTGCCTACTTTTAATTACCTCTGAAAAAGTGGTATCAGATCACACCAGGTGACTTTTGAGGCCTTATTAACACTGGAGCAGTGGGTAACTTTATGAGCCTATAGTTGGCCCATTAACTTTACCCTGACCTGGATTTGGGTCCTGTGGTGATGGTCGCGTCATTGGCCTCCCAGCCATCATACAAAGTAAAGCACTCAGTACCTTTATTGGTTCACCAGTCTAGTTTTTATGATTGTTTTTCAGCAATGCCTAACTTCATGTTCCCAGTATTTTTTGGTGTGTTCTGGTGATGTTGGAAGCATGTAAGGATTCACAATGAGTCTAATATGTTGTCATTCTCTAATGGTCAGACAGAGGGCTAGTTTTCTTTACTGGATTCTCTTACTAAAACTCAAGGTTGTAGTTTGTTTACTTCCCTTGTCTCCCCTGTGGGCCTCCCATCGAATTTCTCATAAATGTTGATGGGTTATCTTAGTATTTTTTGACTCCTAAAAGGAGGAATGCCTTAACCCACATAAAATATTTGATTTGGTTTTTCGGACAACAGTGCAGGTAGTGAGCATAAACTGCCCACTGTACCAGCATACAGAGGAGGAGGAGGATTCCCTCAATGAATAGCTGGAAGATATGCTTAAGAAGGCTGGTTGTTTAAAGAAACTTCTCCAGTTTCCTCTCCCATCTTTTTTTTAGTACTAGATGGTCCCATTCCTCTCCCATCTTCTTTGCCAAAAACCAATGGTTCTCTTTGTCCCTGCATGGATTACAGTCACCTTAATAAGATCACAGTCTACAATGCAGACCCTCTTCCCTTAGAAACAGACAATGGGACAAGCAATTGCCAAGTCACGATGTTCTCAAATCTTGATCTTGTTAATGCCATCAATCAGATTTGGGTGAAGGAAGGTCAGGAATGGCTTACAGCAATTCAAGCAAAATGGGGCGTCTTCCAATTTTGAGTGATGCCTTTTGGCTTAAAGTATGTGTCAGCCACATTCCAAAGGATGATTGATAGTGTTCTGGGAGATCTCTGGCTTACCTGTGTAAATGAATACATCAACGATATCTTGGTACACTCCCCTACTCCCAAACAACATGGAAAGGACTTGGAGGTAGTAGTGGCTGTTTTACATAAGGCGGTCCCATTCTTTGAGCCTTCAAAATTTGAGTTTTATCAGGAGGAGGTTACGTTCTTGGGCAATCTCATCTCAAAAGATGGGTACGACTTTCTAAACAAGTGGATGCCATCTGCAAATGGCCAACCCCAATGACCCAAAAGCAATTGAGAAGCTTCTTGGGTACTATAATTTTCTTAAAAATTCTCCCTTGCACAATCACAGTTAGCCTCCCTACTTCACCCACTCACGGGTAAGAATGTCCCCTTTCATTGGACGCCTGAGTGCAAGCAGGTATTTGAGTCAATTAAAGCGGTTTTCTTGTTACCCTCCATCCTAAAACACGCAGACACCTACAAACCCTATGTCATAGTATGTGATGTGTCATCCATTGCATTTGGGGCTGTCTTGATTCAGGACCACGATGGGTTAGAACATTTAGTCGCCTAATTTCCTCAAGTTCTCTCCCATTGAAAATTCCTGAGCTATCTATGATAAGGAGCTGGCAGCTGTAGCATGGGCCTTGACCCATTGGTGGTATACCTTGCAGGGCACTCAGCATGAGTTAACAGTATGCATGGACCGCCAACCCTTATTTATTTTTACAAGCCACAGAAGTTGGCACACCGGCAGGCCCAAACTAACCGTAATTTGTTTAGCTTTAACTTCAATTATTAGTTTGTAAAAGGAGCGTTGAAAGACTTCTGGACTTTCTAAGTCATATCCCCGCACATAGTCCTGCAGACTCAGATGCGGCATATCTGGTCACAGTAATTTCTGCACCCATATATTATTCATTGTACTTCACCATGGTTTTGTCATTGTACTTAGCTCCAGACGCGCCCCTAATTTCTCAGGTTTTAGCATCTCAAACGGCCTATGCAGAAGGTATTATTTTTTAGAGTTGTTGTCCCTCCCCGCTTCAAAACATTCCATATATTCCTTTTCTGATGGCCTCATTCAATTTTGAGTGCAGGTTTGGGTTGCTACCCTCCGTTGAGCCAAAGTGATTTAGCCTCATCATGACCCACCCGCAGTCATGAATCCTGGAAATAAGAAGTGTATTGACTTAAGCAAGCGGACCTATAGTTAGACAGGTTTGTCAAAAGATGATCTGGCCTTGATTGCATACTGTGTTACTTGTGCATGGGCCAAGTTGGACCAGTCGGGAAAAAATGTCCTCCACCTTTTACAGCAGGCAGAGGGCCCATAAACTTCGATGTTCATGGATTTTATCATGGAACTTCACAGTTCCAATTGATTTACAGCTTTGATGGTGGTGGTTGGTCGCTTTTCAGAATTTTCCCTGTTTACCTCATGCTCTTCTGCAATTGTCTCTGTGGAAACTGTCTGTTTATTTGTGCGCCATGTGTTCTCTATGTTCAGTCTCCCACAGGAGATTGTCAGTGACTGTGTGCCCCAGTTTATAACACGATTCTGGGCGAGCTCCTGTTGATCTTGAAAATTACGCCCTGCCGTTCTACTGCATACCGCCCCAATCCTTTGGTCAAATTGTGTGTTAATCAGATCCTGAAACAGTACCTTCAGTGCTATGCTGCAGCCGCTCAGGATACCTGGGCTTTTAACCTGCTTCTTGCTCAGTTTGCATATAATAACGGAACATATGCCTCCACTGGGCTTTCCCCATACAAAGCAACCTTGGGGTACAACCCCTAATTTTTAGTGGGTGCGTGACTTCGCCCAGAGGTACCAGCTGCCACCAATAGTGCCAAGCATATTTGAGCCATTCAATCCTTGGTTATGGAGCATCTAACTATGGCTATAAATGACTACAAGCGGTTCAAAGATCAGAAGCAGCTCCTGGCACATGTAATAGAGGTGGGTTCATAGGTTATGCTTGATACACGCCATTTTTGGATGAAGGTGCCCTCATGTAAGTTTGCAAGCAAAAACTTGGGTCCCCACTTGGTAGAGGAAGATTTGGGTAATGCCGCTTTCTATTTGAGATTGCCACCTCACAGGAAGCAACATCCAGTCTTCCATGTGTCTCAGCTGTCCCCATTCAAGTTGGCAGTCCCCTCAGATCCTGAGCCTATTGTTATAAAGGGTGTGGATGAGGCTGAAGTGGAGGGCATCTTGGCTTCCCTCAAATCTCGGCGGTCTGTTCAATATCTCATTGCATAGAAAGGTTTTTTAGCTTATGAGAACAGTTTAGTCAGGGCCCAAGCTTGCGCAAACTGTTTGGAGCTGGTCAAAGCTTTCCACGCCACCCACCCAGAAGCTCCCCATCCTCCTCCAAAGTACGCTACTTTGGTGGTGCTCAAATTGCCCAAGGTCCACAAAAATGTGGCTCTTGAACAAATACCAGTGGTGGCGCCCCCACTTTGGCAAAAGGAAAGGGTAATGTAAGTTTGGGGGAGTGTCCCCTCTGCCTAGACTGGGATGTGTTCCCATTCCCAACAAAAAAGCGTCCTAAGAGCGCAGCAGTACCTATTGTCTCACAGGGTGATATCACTCATGTGGTAGATGGCGATGGGTAACCACTCCCCCTTAAAATCCCACCACCTGTCCCCACAATTGTTTCTGCCAGATTAGTATAGCAAATTGAGGAAATATGCGCCAAAATATTTGCAAGCCACCACTCCCATGGGTCTAAAGGATATTATGAAGCTGATGGCAACGAGCCCTCAGAATCAAGGTTTAAAAGCCTTAAACCCTTGGCAATCAAGTCCTATGAGCACAGACATTCAGTAAAGGGGGAATCTTGTGTCAAATTCTCAGCAAAGCTCACCAAGGGCATTGAGCCATTAAAATGTTGTCTAGCTCAAAAACTGCTTCAAAATCATAGGGGATAAAGACCAATGGGCGTGTACTTCTTAAGAAGAATGTGTCCAGTGTCAAACCCTCAGTTAATCTCACCAATGGCATCGAGCAATTGGGAAATGTTGTTTGCAAATTTAAACTTACCTCAAAACATCAGGAATAAAGCCTGATGGGCATGAACCTTCTAAGATGAATATGCCAAATGTCATATCTTCAGAGAACTTGTTGATGGCATTGGGTCATTGTCAGAAGTTGCTGCTAGCCCAAACCCTCCCCTCAAAAATTAGGATCATTGTTTGATGCATCTCGCTAGGCAAATATATGCCAAAGTACCTGTGTGGCGAGGTTGGGTATCCTAAAACCGTTACGACCTCTTGGGGCTGCCCCTATGTGGAATGGACTTTGAAGTTTCACGTCGCCCTTTAGGCAAGACACCATTATGCTAACCATTGGAAATGTGGTAAAACTGCAATTTGGGCATCTGAGATCAAACCAACAGCAACTTGTCCTGCCACCAACAATTTCAAAGGTTCAAAGTAAGTTCATTTCCCCCTTTCATTTAAAGTTTGCCAGGTTAGGATAAAACTTGAGGGCCCTGATCCCAAGCCTTTCTAAGCTAATTCCCAAATCAATTGTCTATTTAAGCAGTCATAACACATTTAAAAATTGACAGTTGATTTTCTAATTTTAAAATTGATAAAATTTCCAGCTTCTCAAAAGACCATTATTTTTTTTTGACAA
Organism: Massospora cicadina; assembly: GCA_022478985.1. NCBI lineage: Eukaryota > Fungi > Entomophthoromycota > Entomophthoromycetes > Entomophthorales > Entomophthoraceae > Massospora > Massospora cicadina. Next base: position 135,443 of record JAKSZP010011826.1, on the reverse strand, counting down.
AATTCAAAACACCCAACCAGACACAATTTTTCCCAGCTCACAAAACCGTGGGCCCTGAAGCGTGATTGTCTGGTTTGTTGCCAGGTTTATATTCACATTTATGACCCATAAACGCTCTTTGGCGAAATCTTGTCCAACTCAAATAAACTTAACTCAAGAAACAGTGCCTCTGGCTTTCAAGCTTGTCATTTGGGTGCTCTGGCACCTAGACTGACAGGCCGGTCTAAGCTTAACTTACCACTATCATGGAAGAGTGTTCAAGCACCTGGTGATGGTGAACATGAAGGTCAAGCTGAGGAAATATCATTTTCCAAATAAAGAGCTTGAGTACTTGGGGTTTGTGATAAACTTCAATAGGCTGCAACCCCAACAACAGAAGATAACGGCAATTGAACTTATGTTAATCTTAAAGATTGTTCAGGAATCCAAGTATTTCTTGGTATATCGTCTACTATTGCTGATTCATAAAGGTTTTCTATAGAGTCATGGAGCCATTATTTCAGTTATGGAAAGATCTAAAAAAGAGTTTGTGTGAAATGATGAGCACAAGAACCATGCAATGAGGTTTGATGACATTTGATGACTAGTCCTGTCTAAATACCCAAATTTTGATTAGTAATTCATCATTCAAACTGATGCTTCGTTGATGGCAATTGGTGAAGTTTTGAGTCAAGTGGATGATGACAGGGAAGAACATTCAGTGGCCTATGTTTGCAGAACACTAATTCCAGCAGAAAGAAATCAACCGTGACTGAACACAAATGCCTCATAGAAATCTATGCATGCATGCAATTCCATTGTATATCCATGGAACATACTTTGAATTGGTTACTGACCGCTCATCTTTACGCTGGCTCCATAAACCTGAAGTATCCAGAGGGGCGATTGGCCCAATGAGCTTTAAAACTACAAGACTACGTTTTTTAGCAAATACAATAAGCCAGAGTAGTACATCAACGTGGTGATGGATTATAAAAATTGCCTGCTGTTTAAGTTGTCTATTATCAAGCAGATGAGTTATTCCAGAGAATGATTGAAGGCAATATTGGGGATGAGCCCTGAGAAATTAAAGGTGCACCAAAGAAAGCAATGGAAGCACTGAGACATAAAATGGACAATTATATAAAAGATTGACAGAAAATGGTTTTATTACTTAAGACGTCAAAACAAGTGGAAAGTATCCAAGACATACATAAATTCGTCAGCCATGGTGGCCTAAGGAAAACCATGGACCATATTCATCAGCATTACTACTGGTAATTTATCAACTATGATGCCACTGAGTACCTGGCCTGTTGCATGGAATACCAACTCAAGGTTCATAAAAATATACTAGGATATTGGCTAGTATGCCCTGGGTTCTCTTGGCACACAGTGTCAGTAGATGTGATGGGACCCCAGAGTGTCAATACTGAAGGAGCGAAATACATCATTGTGGCAATATACCATCTGACTAGATGGTTAGAAATGAAAGCCTTGAACAAAGTGGATGCTACAAGCATGGAAGATTCATCCTGGACCAAGTGGTGTACCGCATTGATGTGTGCAATTTTTTTGAGTAACAACAGAACCAATTTTACCTCCTATGTGATCCTGAGGCTGAATGAACAGATGAGAATCTAAGGAAAGGTTTCCGTTAAATATCAGCCAGAAAAAACAGAATGGTAAAATGAGTCAATGGAATGCTAGCTGTGATGCTATGAAAATATTTGCGGGGAAACATACCTGAGGAATTAATCTAAGCTTAAATATCTTTGTCTACAATATCAGTCATCATATGGCAACAGGGAAAATGCTGTTCAAGCTATTATATAGATGGAGTGCATTACCACCAAAAATAGTTTTTGCCATAGAACCAGCATCAGGGATGAGTACCAAACAATACCTGAAATGACTAGCAAGTATTATGATTGAACTGCAATCACAGGCGTTTGTACATTGATGAAATGGATTATAATGAAGATGACAGATGACAGGAACTGAACAGCAATACAAAAGAATCATGTGGTGAAGAAGGTAGTCTATTGAAAATTCCTAGTTTTGGAAGAAGAAATAATCTGGATGCTTTGTGGTCAGGTCCATTTGAGGTGATTAAGAAGTTGGCAACTTATGACTATATGACTAAGAACCTCACTGATGGTCATATAGTGAACAAGATCCATACAAAATATCTCAAATATAAGATCAAGGGGAATATTAAAGTTGCATTGTTTCTGAAAGACCACTAAAACTACTAAAAAACAGGTTAAGTAATGGTGTTTTGGTCAAGTCCAGGAGAGATCTGTCAGTATTCCTACCCAAATGGCAGATTTGGATGTGTCAGATGATGGGAATTGATCCCAATCTGACTAAAAAGCCCAAAACTTTTAGGGATAATCCTTGACGAAGGTCAACAATTATCAAAGTAGGAGATCAACCCCAAATGACTTGGTTGAACCAAGCTCCTTTGGAGCTACCCAACCTTGGGGTTCAAACCTGAGCCATGAGACAAGCACAAGCAACTTAACTGAGATAATTGGGATGCTACCAAATCCCCAAATCGTTTATTTTAGATCTAAGCTTGGATTGTTTAGACTTTCTCTGAGACACCTCCCCAATTACCCTTAAATAGCTGGTATTAAGCTAATAAACTTTACACTTTCTAACCTTTTCACAATTTTAAGTAAAAATTGTATCTACTTGAAATTTGCCTCACCAGACAAGATACCTGGATCAACAAGATTTCAAGACCAAGAGAAGCAACCAAGGTAAGTATCCAACACCCTTGGCTTGAGGTCAACTGACCAATAAGAAACAAAGGATCCATGATATCGACCAATGATCCCACAAAACTGGTGCTCCCTGCCAGGTTGCATCCTGAGTTTGTGGTGAAAATTATAAAAATAAACAACAAAAGCAATATGGATAATTGATGCTGTTTTTAAAAACTCCTCAGATCGTGAAGCTGCCCGTCTCAGTGACTGGGCATCCCTATCTGCTTTGGTATGTGAATTGGAGCAAAGAGTGCTCACCACCAAACAACATCAACTCCACCTCTAAGCTGCCAATAACACTTTAAAAACGAAGTACACCAATTAAACCAACTAATTGCCAAAAAACAGCTCTCAGTGCCACCCAAAAATGATTAGATTTAATAGTTGACAATTCAAAAATCTGCGGAGACAAGTAGATGCGCTTCATCCTCAAGAATAATCCTGAGATACCACCTCTTCATTAGATGAAAATGCTGTCCCTGTATCAGTTCATTTCATTCATCCTTCAACCCCCCAAGTGGTTTATTTAACCCTTTGTTCAAAGAAAAATATGTCCCTGGAGAGGGAAGTATTTTCTTTTTCTTATATTGCTATGAAAGCTCTATAAGGAAGCGACAGACTATCAACAGCTTAAACACTTTACTAACTGTCTTAGCCATATGGCTCAAGACATTATGGTCCCCTATATGATGCATTGCCATACTTGGACTGATGCCAAGGCTGCCTTGCTTTGGTAATTTGGGAACAACTTAACCTTAACCAACTAAAAACAGACCTTTATGTGTATCAGCCTTAATCATAAGAAACCTATCGTCAAATTCGCCCACCATTTTACCTTGAGGCACAAACTCTGGTTGCAGGGAATCATCTTACATTAAATAATGCCATCACCGCTGCATTTTTGGCGTATAAAAATATGCCTAATATCTTACTTTATCTTAAAGAGGTAAAGTCTAACTTAACGTCCCTCCTCCATATTAAAGAGGCTATATTGGAATTTACAGCCAAACTACATAAACCCATTGGGCCACCTCATTTTAACGTCAATAGTCCCTGGTACCAAGCATTGGCCATTACACCCCCAATTCGCCTACACCTGAAATATAATGCACTCCTTGCAGAATAAACAACCACACTGTAGCTGAATGTCACATCTTTCAACTTAAGTCATCAAATGATCAGTCAGTATAGGGCAAGAGGTCCAAATGCTGACGGAAAACAAGTGCCTCAAGACCCTTGTTCTAGAGCTAGCTGTATCCCCAGTACTTCCGGTTGTTTTGTATTAGCTGCCCTATCAGAGATTGAAGTCCCTTTGTCTTTTTAGGGAAAAAAATCCAGTTTTCTTACTTTTATGTTGGTCAGTTACCCAAACAAATTTTGGTGGTCAGATCTTCTGTAGAAAGCCAAGGCTTGGAAGATAAAACTTATAAACGCTTTAACCCTGAGCTTGGCCACAGTAGAGTCCTCCGCTTGCTTCACTGCAAATCCCTAATGACAGTCTATTAGCTGTTAACTCCCAATTTGGATCATCAGTGGTTCAAGTTGAAGTAGTAATCCATAAGGTTAAAGTCCTGGTAATAATTGACACTGGTTCTCTGGTTAACGTTTTTTCCTACCAGCTTATCCAAAAGATAAAAATAGCTCTAAATTGATTCACAAAGCTGAATACAGGACAGCAGGTTGTCAGTCTACTAAGGCGATAGAAGCCTATTCTGCTTTACCATTCCGTTTTAGGAAGTATTAATTACTGCCCCCGCCTTTATGCTAGAAAATGATAACTACAAGTTGCTTATTGGGGTCCAACTGATGCAGGAGTTTAACTGCATCGACCACAAGGAAAAACCTACTCTACTAGGGTATCAAATTCCGTTGATATTTGGCCTCCCCATCAAAAGTAAAGGAGCCCCTAAAAATGGACATGCTCCTCAAATATCCATTCTCAATTTGCCAGATCGAGTACCAAGTCTTAGGGGAAAAATAAGTAACCCCCAGAGGCTGTGGATGACAAAGAGGGAATCCCTCTATATACCCCTTATTCTATTACAATACCCTCAGGTTCACAAGTTATTGTAGATATGGGGATTTGATTCTTACTCCTCCTGATCAAATGTGGAGCTTAGTGGACACTCAAACCCTTCAATCAAGGAAGCGTTGACCTTCCAGGGATTTTGGATCCAGTCTATGGGAAATCTATCTCTGTTATATTAGGAAATTTGACCACTAAAACTCTTTAGGTCCCTCAGCGTGTACCTATCACTTATATAAAACTATGTCCCATTAAGAGTATTGGCAATGTAAATTGTTTTAGCTCATTACAGGATTTAGGATTTGATCCCCACTCACCATAGCTTTGGTTGACAGTAGAATTGGGGATAATCTTACCCCAAATGAACGCCAGGATGCCAAAGGCCTCCTCAAGGAGTATGGCGATATTTTTTTGTTGGGACCAAGTGACTATGGGAAAATGTCTGGGTAATTCATCAAATTGAAACTGAGGATCTCCTCCATTTAAATCCCGAACATATCAAAAATCCATTGTGGAGGAAGCTTAAGTGGCCTTAGAGTCACAGCAACTGTTGGAGGCCGGGTTACTTGTGCCTTCCAAAAGTCCATGGGCTTCCCCACTCTTATTAACTCAAAAAAGGATGGTGGTCACTTAATTGTTATAAATTATCGCCACTTCAACTCTAACACTTGAAAAGATAGTAACCCACTGCCACGTTTAGATAACTTTTTATGCTTAATGTTGGGGTCCCACTGTTTCTCAGCTATAAATCTCGCCAGTGGATAATGGCAAGTAGATTTGTCACTAGAAGATTGGGTAAAATGCGCTCTCATTACAAGTTAAGGATTATTTGAGCCCACTCAAATGCCTCAGGGATTGTGTAATGTCCCTGCTACCTTCCAACGCGGTATGGACGGACTACTAGGCGATTTAAAATGCTCCTGCATATTAGTTTATCTTGATAATATTATCATTTTTTTGAGAACTTTTACTGAACATCAAGATCACAATGGCAAGTCTTCCAGCAATTTCAGCAATTGTTATTAAAACTAAAGTTGTCAAAATGCTCTTTTTTCCAGAGTGAGATGTAATTTTTAGGTCGTAAGGTCAGTAAAGCCGGAATATCCCCAATGGATGCTAAGGTCTTGGCTATTGCTAAGATGACCCCCCTAAATTCCTACAAGATGTACAAGTTTTCTTAGTGATGGTGGGCTATTATCACAAATTTATCCTCCACTTTGCAAACACATCTAAGCTTCTGGTGTATCTACTGAAGAAAGGAATACCCTATCAGTGGAAAGAAGAGCAACAACAGGCCTTTGACTTGATATGCGTCTCTCTCTCCCACTCTCCAGTACTTGTTTTATTCAAATTTTGATAAACCCTTCCTCCTCTCTACTGATGCTAGCAATATTGCCATCGGAGCCATACTATCTCAGCATGATGAGAACTTAGTGGACCATCCCATCACCTACTACAAAAAGACCTTATCTAAAGCCAAACGTAATTATAGCGTTACAGAATGTGAATACTTGGCGGTCCTACTGGCCATTAAGAATTTCCAACTCTATTTATATGGGAAGCATTTTACCATCATAACCAATCATGCTTCCTTATGTTGGCTACAGCAAATGAAGGACCCTGATGGGAGATTAGCCCGGAAGGTGTTAAAACTTCAAGCTTATGACTTTTCCATTATCCACTGACCTGGCTAATCAATCAAGACGTGGATTCCTATCTCGGCTTCTCATATTAACTATAACTGACCCTGAAGAGGATTGACTCTATGATCTCCTAACCCAATCACAGTTATGGAAGGTCAAACTTCCGACCCTTTTAAAAATAATTAGCAAAAAGATTGGCAAATTTCCAAGTCAAGAACGGTCAATTGTTCAAACTTTTGTCTAAACAACAGGTGCCTTATTTAAGATCATCAGCTTCAAACTGGCGTCATATTAGTAAAACATTGGCAAGTTGGCCATGGGGGAATTTGGAAAACCTATCAATGGCTTAAAACTCAATCTTATTGGGAGGGAATGCTTGTTGCTATCCAGGATGTATTGGAGTCCTGTCAGGTATGTAAAAGCCAAGCTGGACCTAATCTCAGCTCTCAACATCAAGTGGTCCCACCCTGTGAACCATTCCATACTATTAGCATTGATGTTGTGGGACCTCTTCCTCGAGCCTCCAATGGACATCAGTTCCTCCTACTAGCCGTGGACCATCTACCTATGTGGAGCAAAGCCATATCGCACCCCACCACTTTGGCAAAGGCTACCGCCACGTTTATATATAATAGGATTATCACCCAGCATGGGTGCCCTAATGTCATTCTTTCCAATAACGGAAAATTTTTTTGCTTGATGCTGGTGAAAGAATTTACTGACTTGATAAAAACCACTCAGGTATTTTCAACCCCCTACCATCCTGCAACAAATGGAATTTTAGAACGGTTAAATGGTACTCTAACTGCAACCCTCCGGAAAATGGCTATGACTGACCCCCTTCATTGGCCCCAATATTTGCCTAGTGCAATTCTAGCCTATCAGATTAGTTACTATCAAATTACTAAGTTGTTGCCATTCCAAGCGTTATATGTCAGAATTCCCCATCTGCCATCCAAAGTCCAGGCGATGTTTGACCAAGCTTCTCCTAAAGCAAATGAAGTCTCTATGTAAAATATTGCAAATGAAATCATAATACTTCAGGCCCTGGATGCTGAAAACCTGTCCGCCACAACCAGTAGAGAAACTGCTCAATTCAATGATAAGAATGATCCCCTACACACTTTCCAACCCAAGTGACCTCATCCTATTCTACCATCACCTGCCTAGAGGTCACGATCATAAACTGGACATCAACTGTTCAGGGCCTTATTGAGTCATATATAGATGGGGCAATGAACACTCAATTGTAGAGGTTGTTCAGGGAAGAGTCATAAACTGTATAAATAGTCACTTTCTCCATCCCTTTTTCCCACTGTGCCAAAATCTAGCAGGGGCGTTGTCAGAATTCCTACCTGAACAGCAGATTCAGATGCGTCAGATGATGGGAATTGATCCCAATCTGACCAAAAAGCACAAACTTCTGTCAGGGATAATCACTGACAAAAGTCAACAATTATTGAAGTTGGAGAACAACCCTGAATGACATGGTCAAATCATGCTCACTTGGAGCTACCCAACCTTGAGGTTCAAACCAAAAGCCATGTGATGAGCACAAGCAATTCAGCTGAGTTATTTGGGCTGCCACCAATCCCCAATTTGTTTATTTTAGATCTAAGGTTGGAGTTTTTTTATTCTTTCCGCTAGCTACACATTTGAGCGAATTTAAAATTACAGAAGGACTAAAATACTCCAAAAAACTGACAAACATCAAACCACCAATGTCAAAATCTCTTTCTGCTAAGCATCACTTTTCGAAAATCAATTCAGCCTGAAATTTAGCTCCACTAAAGAGATTTACGAAAACTATTAGCAAATATGGCGGGAAACCCCGCAAAAGAACCCACAGGCTATGCCAAACGAGCCAGCACCACCCCAAACGAAGCAACCCTCGGTTACCCACCTCAGGGTCAACCAGAATCACCCGCTCTCAAGCAGCAGCCATGAAAGCAGGCACCACCCCCCAACCTGGAGCTACTCCAACTAGCGCCAGTTCACCTGATCGCACTTCTGCAACCTGCACGCCTAACAGCTCTGTGTGCGCTGCCTCCCACAAACCCGCTGGGCCCCCTCCAACCAAGGAGGCCATCACCCACGCTGTTTTAATGGCGTCTGCTCAGTTGAATGCAACTCAGCCCATCCAGGCATTCACCTCCCCCATTGTGTCAGCTAATTCAGCCCCATCTATTATTGCTGACGCCGTGTTTCTGGCTCCCTCCATGAGGGGCGATACCCAGCTACCTGGCCCCCAAATCCTCAGATGTAAGGTTGGATTAGCCGCACATTCTGGTTCACTAAGCACCAAATTGGGACAATCTACTCTTCCCAATGAGGATTAAAATGGTTCGGATTTTGGAACTTCACACCAGTTCCAATCTCACCAGTCCCATTTAAACCCCGTAATTGGCACTTCTCAAGTCGGCACTTTATCTCAATATTCTAAAAACGACCAATTCACCAATCAGTCAATGAGTTTTGCCTACAAAATCACAGCAAATACTCGGGCTGAATTTACCCAAATAGATTGGGATGGTGATGAAACATCGCCCTCCTCCCAATTGGCTGGAGTTAATTCCAATCTGGATGGGACTCCCCAATTTAGCGAGGCCCAACAATCACCTGGCCCCCAAACCCTCGGATGTAAGGTTGGATTAGCTGCACATTCTGGTTCACTAAGCACCAAATTGGGACAATCTACTCTTCCCAATGGGGATTTAAATGGTTCAGATTTTGGAACTTCACACCAGTTCCAATCTCACCCGTCCCATTTAAACCCCATAATCGGCACTTTTCAAGTCAGCACTTTATCTCCATATGCTGAAAACGACCAATTCACCAATCAGCCAGTGAGTTTTGCCCACGAAATCACAGCAAATACTCGGGCTGAATTTACCCAAATAGATTGGGATGGTGATGAAACATCTCCCTCCTCCCAACTGGCTGGAGTTAATTCCAATCTGGATGGGCCTCCCCAATTTAGCGAGGCCCAACAAACCGCCCCTCAATTTAATATGACGCCAGCAACTGCTGTAACATTCCAGAAACAAGGGAACTCCGCAAACTTGTCCAAACCACCAGCTCACACTCAACCCGCAATTGCAGCCCAAAGCAAACACAAACGTACCAAAGGAGCCACTGGGGCGTGGCAAAAACCTCTGGCACCAACGCTACCCAAAGCTGATCCCCGTGAAGTGGCGTTTATTGCTGATGTTAAGAAGAAATGGGCCGAAACTAGAGCGCAAAAAGCTCTACCTCGCTCAACCCTCTCCCACGCAATTCGCCTTTATTATGGGCATAACCCTGTTGAATTCTATACAGAGGATTACTTCTCATACTTTGCAGCGATTGCGGAGACATTCCCAATTAACACTACCATCCATGAATCAGTGGAGGGCCACTACATCGATGTGGGCTTCACTGAAGCTGCCCTTGCTGACCATGCTGCCACCCTCCAGGTCATTATTCCACGCGGATCTCTTCGCATCTCCCGCACACGCTCTCACCTGGAGAAAATTTCATGGGTTACTTTTTCCAACCTACCAACGACTGTTGATCCTGAGTCTCTTAAACTGGCACTCCATCGTGGTTTAATGGAGTTTGGGTCTGTTCTTTCAGTGGACTTTAGCGTCCCCTCTTACTATGCTCCCACTCAAAGAGCTCGCACTGCTAGGGCGTCGTTCATCCCCTCCCCCACTGTATCCCGCAACATTAAGGTTATTCCTCGTGTGGCGGTAGTTGGGGCATGCCCTGAGATCTTTTTTGTCGACCCTGATCAGGCGCGCCCCCGGTGTTCATGGTGTAACGCCCTTGGACACTTGTATAGTGGCTGCACAGCTCGAAAACAAGCCCTCTTAGCCACCACCCAGGGGCCTAAACCAGGCCAAAAACGATCCCACGTGGCTGCAGCAGCAATTCCACAACCCACACAATGGGTTCCCGTTCAAGACCTGTCCCCTGAGGCCTTACGCCTAGAAGTTGAAGCAGCTAACCCCACTATTGGTATGGGATACCTTCGCGCTCATGCCCCCCTTCCAATGGGCACCCCCTCCAATCTCCCAGAGTCAACTCCCTCTCTCACCAAGCGCAAGGCATCTCCCACAGGGTACCCCTCGTCAGCCACCCCCACTCAGGGCTCCGCGGCACCCCCACCAACCTCCACCAGCAATTTATCGCATCAACCCTCAGCTCCCAATGGAGCTATGCCCACCAGCATGGACTGGCAACCCGCGGCCTGCGGTAGAAGTGCCACCTCAAAGAGTCCTACCCCAACCCCACAGTCCATTTCGCGCGGATCCTTTGCAGTGTTGGAGGAAGTGAATATGGACTCAGACTCATCAAATGGGGACACCGCGGAGGTCACCATTGAGCACCCTCAGGTCCTTCCCCTGCAACGGATCAGGGGCAGCATCCTAGGCTGGCTTACTGGGTCCTCCGCCCCCCCACCCTCTCCTTCCCCTCAGAACCCTCGACGCTCCTCACGGATTGCAGCTAATAGTCAAGCTAAAGGACTCAAAACTAGCCGCCTCACAGCAGCAGGTTTAAGCGCTGGCAACCCCCAGGACATGGAGGGGAACAGCTATGAGTCCCCATGGCAGCACCCTGGCCTTGCAATCCATCAACGCAAATGGGTTGCGGGACTTTAAGCGGAGAGCCCACCTCCTCCGAAACTTCAGGTCAGCACAAATTGACATCGCTGCTGTCCAGGAGCCCCATATCCTCCCCCACGAACAATCTGCATGGAATGAACAGTTTGGAGGCAACTCCTTCTGGACAAACCATGCCGCCCTTATTGTTTTGAATCCCCGGGTTAAAACCCATTCTTTTTCACAATATCTAGGTGGCCGCCTCATACTGGCCAAACTCACCACTCCTGACTTCTCCTTCTTCGCTGCAAGCATCTACCTGCCTAATGCAGGTCAGGAGCAAAATCGGCTCTTGGAAGAGCTCCTCCAACTCAATCTCCCACGGAATACAGTCCTCTTAGGAGATTTCAACACAACCATAAGTCGCGTCCGTGACTCTTACCCCCTGCAGCAAAGGAACGCCCTGGATCAAGTCGCCTCAAGGATTTCCTTCGCCTGAGTGGCTTTATAGATGCGCTTCCACCCTCCGCGTCTGGCCTAGGTTGCATGACTAGGATCCAGTATGATGGAGGAGCTTTCCAGTCAGCGTCACGCATAGATATGGCACTGATTGGCCCCCTACTAATTGGCCGCGTCTCCTCTCCCATCTCTCGTGACAACCATCTGAGTGATCACAGGTCACTCACCGTTGTCCTCACCACACTTAGACCGTCGCGTAGGTTCTGGCCTAGGGTTGCCCCAGCTCTTCTCAACAACCCCTTCACTAAGGAGAAGCTGTCTATGACCATCTGGGAGACTCTCACCTCCCCCCACCCCACCTGCTTGACCACAAGGCTAGATGGGCGGTGACCAATGAGGGCATCACCCGCGTTGCTTACAACTGTGCCAAAGCCCAGATGACTGCAGCTCGCACCAGAGTCAAAGGGGCGGAAGCCAGAATCAGGCATCTAGAGCGAAACTGCCAGCCTTCGCCCTCTCCCAAATGGTTGGAAGACTGGGAAGCGGCGCAGGAAGCACTCCGCTTGGAGCTCACACTGCAGGAAGAACATGCAGCAAACTTTACAACATCTCGTTACTATGCTCAATGGGAACGCCCCAACCGCTTCTTCTTTCAGAAACAGAAAGCCCGGTCAACAGCGCAGGATATTACTGCACTGAAGATTGGCACTACAACCACTTCAGATAAGGAGGAAATCACGCAGGGACTACACCGCTTCTACTCCAGCCTCTTCCATGCCACCCAGGTGGACCCATCGGACATCCAAGACTTCCTGTGGCGGGCTCCAGAGCCGCCCATTGACCCACGGGCTGATGAGGCTCTACTGGCGCCTATTTCCATCCAGGAGGTGATGGAAACCCTTCTGAAATCCCCACGGCTTAAAGCCCCAGGCCCAGATGGAATACCCTTCGAGGTGTACCTTCTGGAACCTGCGGTGATAGCCAGAACCCTCCGCGACCTCTTCGCTGCACTCTTGGTGAATGGCGAGGTCCTCCCCGACTCCAGAGGCTCAATCACGACCCTCATTCACAAGAAGTCAGACCGTGAGAACCTGGCGAACTGGCGCCCCATAGCGTTGATCAACACAGACCACAAGCTCTTCACGAAGCTTCTGGCCAACCGCATCACCAAATGGGTGTCACCTCGCCTCTCCCCATCCCAGCATGGTTTTATTCCGGGGAGGTCGTTATGGGACAACTATAATGACCTTCACGTGACTTTGACTGCTAATTCTCGTAAGGTGAATGGCTTTGTGGCTCTCCTGGATATGGAGAAAGCATATGATCGGGTAGCCTGGAAGTATATTGATGCTTCCCTGGCCCGCTTCCATCTCCCACCCGCAGCTAGGCGCTGGATATCAGCGCTCTATGACCAGCTCCACACCAGAGTCCTGGCGCCAATGGGTTTTACAGTGGCAGTACCAGTTGGACAAGGTCTCCGGCAAGGGGACCCCCTGAGCCCTATCCTTTTTAACATCACCCTTGACCCCCTCTTGGCCTCCTTACAGGACAAGCTAACAGGGATTCTGGTCCCAGGTAAAGCCCCCACACGCACCATGGCATTTGCAGATGACACAGCCATTGCATTTGGCTGCCCTGGGGATATTGCCCTCGCTGCTGTGACCATTGAGAGGTACACCAAGGCGTCCAACGCCATGGTCAACACCTCCAAGACAACAGTTGTACAGGTCGGCTCCCCTACCTTCCCCCCACCATTTGGTATTGAACCTGAGCGCGGTACCTTCCGTCACCTGGGCGTTCTCACCAACCAACAAGGAGTTGCGCTAAAAGACAATGAGGACTTGCTCCTTGCAGCAGTTAACTCCAGGATTGCCAGCTGGAACAGGCGGCACATCACCCCCAGGGTCGAGCTCTGATGGCCAATGTGTTCCTTCTCTCCAAAGTCTGGTTCCTAGCGCACGTCTGCCCATTCACAGATGCCTTTTATACGCGGCTCAATGTACTCCTCCGCTGTTGGATCTGGGGCTCAAACCATCCACCAATGGCCCTCTCAACCTTTGCCCGACCCTGCAATGAAGGGGGCCTAGGGCTTCTGGACACGCGATCCCACGCCACCACAATCTTCCTGAAGTTCCTATGGCCGATTGTCTGCTGGGACGCGACCCCCATTCCCCAATGGGCGCCCGCCCTCCGCCAGTCAGTGTCAGCAGCTCTGGGTCTTCCTAGAGCATCTCTGACCTCATTAGGGGAGTGGCTCACAGACCACCCAGGCCATCGCCTAAAACCATCCTCATCCCCCTACTGGAACCAGGCTCTCCTTGCCCTGAAACGAGTAGGCGCGCGGATCCACCATGCCTTCCCATACAGAAGGGAAGGCCCTGGCCTCAGCCCCCGTCGCCATGCAATTGTGCACAATGGACAAGTTGTCACAACTCGCCCAAACCCCCAAGATCGTCCTCCCATCCGCCCAAGACTCCTTGAGCTCCTCCCTCCCTCCGTGAGATTTGACCTTAAGGAATTGTGGAAGGACGTCTATCACCCCATCCTGTCAGCAAAGGTGTCCAAACCTTATGGAGGGTGCTCCACTGTTCATACAGGACAGGGGACCGGACTAGCCCTACCTTCCAGCACCGAAGCTGCCCCCGCTGTGTGGAGCCTATTGACTCCCACCTCCATCGTTTTTTCACCTGTCCAGGTGTCGCCGCATTTTGGCCAAAGGCCCGCGCGCTCCTCCATGCTCAGCCCTGGTCTGGACACCCTGTGCAAGACCTCATGTTTGAGCAGGCATTGCCTGGCTGCCACCGACCCCTCCATGTCCTCGCTTATGCCACAGCCATCTGGACCATCCATAACTCCTTCCTTTGTGCTGCCTTTGACCATCAGGTGTGGACCCTTCCACACATGATCACCCACTTTCAGGTACACTTTGAGATGGCCCTGAAGGTCTGCACTATGTCGCCAACCCTCCCCCGCTCAGTTGTCACTGCAGCACGGCTCTGGCGCGCAAACCCCCTCCCTTTCTCGATGCCTCCTCCCTCCCCTTCCCTCGCCTCAGGCTCTTAGGAGCCCAGGCGTAATTCAATAAACATCGATGAATCCCCCCTTGGGTTGGGACCATCTAGTACTAAAAAAAATCAAACCACCAATGTCCTCATCCTGACTGCCTGCTGCTCCAAAATGGGGCAGTGGCGAAACCCCCTAGCATCTTCCGCCCAGTGGGGAAACGCTTTTGAACCAGATCAACCAGCCCCCCAATTCCTTGGGTCAATATATTCCTTAAGGATCTCACCCTCCACCTCACACATTCTCAAATGGTGCCTCATAGCCCTATTGTGATCCTCTAAATCAAGATGCAATTCAGCCTCTGGGTCAAATATGGCAACTTTTTCCCCTATAATAACAAACAAATCATAGAATTAGCCCAGGCGCTTAGCAGCCTGCAGGCTTTATCAACCTCTTTCCCTACAAGGGGTACTTTGACCTCGGCTTCACTTGCAAAGTCAATGCTTCAAATTGCAGCCAACTTTCCACTATTGTTCCAGGAAACCCCCATCCCACCACTTGCACCCAGTTGCCTCATGACACCAGTCTTGTGGTTCAATTTGCAGGCCTCCCAACTCACCTCCCCCTTAGACTTTATTTAATTAAATAATATCTGGGTTGTCAGTATATGGCGCTGACCCCATTTTACAATTTGTGGTTCTCAACAGAGCCAACCAACTAGTGGGCCCTTGCGCCTTTACAACCATATGCCCAATATCAAACGAAATTGCCATTTCTTTTTTTTAGTACTAGATGGTCCCAACCCAAGGGGGAATTCATCGATGTAACAAAATTGCCATTTCAATTCCCCCTCACTCCGTTTTCCCCTCTGCCCCTGACCACCCTTTCTGGGCCAGATAGATAAGGGGCGTACGATCTGGCCCATTTTTTTGACCTGTATCACTCAAAGCGGTGCTTCCCCACCATAGCCTGAGATGGAGCCCATACACTTTACTTTCCCATGATGCTCTCATAGATGACATAAATTTTTTTTTATTTGGGCATAATCCTCCCTCCCCCTCCATCCAAAATGGTAGATGCAACTGCCACGGATTCAACCAATAAGGAACTGACATGCCAAACCACCATTTCTACTCCAAATAATCAGGAGCCATCATGGACCCTATTAGTTCAAAAAACCCACCCAGCCACCCAATACAGCCCACCCATATGTCAATCAACCTATCATCCTCAACCAAAATCCCTGATATTATTAGAAGTTGATGGTTTGGGAAATACCATCCTCAACTCAGTCGAGGCCCCAGGCCTCAAAATGCACCTAAACATAGAATATGCAAATCAATTACCAACTTTCCTCTATGCTCTACACTCAGATTCTGATGACTTCTGAAGTGACCACCAACTCAGAAAAAAGCTGTTGTCTCCCCTGATTGTCACCCCCTCCAAAAGGCTATAGCGTAACCAGTCACAGTCTTGGCCAGGGGGTACCCATCCCTGTCCTTCCCCCATGCAACAAATTCCTAGAAAAAGAATTTCTCTGATTCCAAAAAGTTGCCCACAAGGCAGTACAAAAAGTAGCGATGGTCACAAATTTGGCCCCAAAACCCGCATTACCAGCAACAACATTGCCACCTTTACTACACTACCTGAAGTTCGCCTCAGGCTGAAAAAGCCCTTTCCAAATATTACAACCCTCCTTATAGTTAAATTTGAGCTTCCTGAGCCACTTTGCTACCTTGACCCCCATTTTGAGGATGCACTCATGCACATGCTCTCAGTGCTCTGACAAACATTGTCAAACACAGAGGAGGAAGATGAGCCTCCCAATCCTGACTCACCCCCCACCATGGACACATAACAGTTTACCGCATCTGAACTGGTTGGCTAATTTTTTTAATTTAATTTATTGCAGGGAAGGCCGACCATGGGACGGACACTTCCGAATATGACTCAGACGAGACAAAACTCAGTACCAGGTGAGGCACCCCAGAGAAGCGATGCTATCTCTTGTTGCCAGCGGGAACGCCACTTATGGGAAGGGGAGGGAACGTGTGTAGGGGGCGTAGCCACTATTGAGCACGTGTGGAGGAAGGGGTCTGATTTGATGAACCAGACTGGGAACCAGGAGGAGACCAGCTGCCGGCGACGTGGTGGGAGATATCCAAACACCCATGCTTGAAAGTGGTCCACCAAATGAGACCGGAATCTGTGGACAGCTTCAGGGAGGGTGGGGATGGATCCGGCGATGGCATAAGACAATCGTGTGGATAGTCCACATGGCGATTGCAACCACCAGAGCACGAAGGGAGGGTGGGAGGGGGAGGCCATTGATGAAGCAAACATATCTCTTGACAGACTGAAGGGATGTGTTTGATCCTGGCCTAGCAGACGTTGGACTTCGCGCCATATCACTTTAGAGGTGGGGCACTTCTCCAGGCGGTGAAACAGCGTTCCATACTGGCCACACACGACACAGGATGAGTGTAAAGCGTTAGAGCGCTCAGCTGTACGATACACCCGCCTCAGGCAGCGCCACACATGAGAACGGACTTGAGGCTGCAGCAGAGGATGGTGTGCGTATTGCCAGATAGTCTTTTGGGTCTCAGTGGAATAAGGGATGTCCATCATGTCCAGGTAGTCCACCCTGGATAGGACTTGGGGTCGAATGGGGATCACGCCCTCATGGATGGGTAGCCCCTGTACCTCTTGTGTGAACTGAGGAGAGGGGCGGCCTCTTTGGGTTGTATGTCCACTAATATGAATTCTCCACTCTGCGCTTCGCATGGAGAGTAGGATTCGTTTGTAGTGGGTTTTTGTCCCGTGAGGACCTGTGGCTGATGTGTGTGATGCAAGGTATTTCATCAGGGAGTGGGGGTTTGATGGGTTGTTGAGGCCCAAGGCTCGGGAGAAGTTGGAGTGGGCCGCGCGGGACCAGTGTTGGGATGGGAGTGTAGGAGCAGTGACGGCCGCAATCCAGGTGCCTAGGATCTTGGCGGCATGGGCTTTGAAGTCAAGTAGGCCCATGCCACCATGATGTTGAGGGCCAAACATGACCTCAAGTCGTACTGGTGGAGGGTGGCCTGACCAAAGCCAACCTTGTAGCAAAGCATACAGGGATTTGAAGAAGCTTGGGGAGAAGGGGATGGCGTGGGCTCCAAACCAGACTTTGGATAGGAGCATAGAGTTGGCAAGCACAACCCTGCCAGTGAGGGTAGTAGGGTGGGCTCTGAGAGAGGCGATTCGCTTCGTCACGTTGTCCAGTATATGGCCCTCCATTACTGCTGACACGTATCCTCCCGCCTCCAACCACACGCCCAGATGGCGTACCAGTCCTATGGTAGGTCGCGGCACAAAGGGGAGCACCAGTGGAGCGGTGTGTTTTGAGTTAGCGAGGCGTGGACTTGGGCGAGCAGCTGGGCTGGGTTGGGAACTACTTGCTGGGGCCCAGCAGTTTTGAAACTGACCAAGGAGGATGATTTCGGTTTTGGAGGCGTTCAGTGCCGCGTTGCTTACCTGGGAATATTCCTGGATGAGGGCTTCAAGCGCGCGTGCATCTTTATTATTAGACACCCCCACCACGCAATCATCTGCAAATGCCATCATCTTGACTGGGGTTTGGCCTGGCACATGGACCCCAGTGAGTTGGGCATTCACATTTCGCAGTAGTGGGTCAAGGCTGAAGTTGTATAAGAGTGGGCTCAGTGGGTCCCCTTGTCGCAGGCCCCTTTGAGGATGGACTACATCCGTTAGGAAACCTGGGCCGCGCACAGCCATTGTTGCAGATTCCGTGAGCAGCATCACCCAGTTAATGAAGCGGGGAGGTAGGCGGAATTGTTGGAGGCAGGCCCTAAGGTATTCCCAGTTTACTCTATCATAGGCCTTTTGTTGGTCCAAGAATACCAGTGCTCCAGAGGCTGTGGACTGACACACATTAGCCACAGAGTGCACGTTATCCCAAATTGACCTTCTGGGGATGAAACCAAATTGTTCTGGAGAGATGGTGGCAGATGCTACAGTCCCTAAACGGTTAGCCATGATTTTTGTTAAAATTTTGGTGTCTGTGTTTGTTAGAGAAATGGGGCGCCAGTTGGCTAAGTCTAGCCTATCCCCTTTCTTGAAGAGTGTGACTGTAAAAGCCTCATGTCCTCCTGGTAGGAGGCGTGTTTCCAACAGGCTTTGGTTGAGTGAGGCTAGCAGCAATGGGGATATGTATTTAAAATATTTTTTGTAGAACTCATATGGAATGCCATCTGGGCCTGGGCATTTTCGGTTTGGCGCACCGCGAATGGTAGTCCATAATTCGTTTGGAGTAATTAAATTCATTATTTCCGGGTATCGGAAAATGGTGCGGATATGAGCTCTGTCGAGAAATTCCGCCATTTTGGCCAGCTGAATTGGTTCAGCTCAGTATAACTCAGAGTAATAATTTTGCGTTTCAATTGCCACTTCAGCTGGTGTGTCCATGATAGAATTATCTGATCTTCACACCTGTGTGCAGGCCATGCTCTGGCGTGGTGCAAAATTTTTTTTTTGAAGAAGTATGCGGTGCACTTGTCATCTTTAGTGATGCGTGTGTCCCTGTATTGGACACAAACCTGATGCTTGTGTTGCCTTTCAAGTGCGTTGAGGTGTGCTGCTGCCTCCGCCCACTTCTGGCCCCATGCAGGGCTATATCCTGAGGCTGGAATGTTGGACTCCAAATGGGCCAATTCCGCCAGCATGCGCAATATAACCACCAATGTGGCTCATGAGCGTCTGGATGAGAGATGGCAATAGTGGCGGATGGTGTTTTTTTTGAAAGTTGCCCATGTGGAAATGGGGTCCGCACAAAACGGTGCAACAAACAATTTTGCCAAAGTTGCCTCTTCCACCCACGTGGAAAATCCTGGCGATGCAAGCTCTGTGGGGCGGATTTTGCACCAATGTGGGGCCTTTGCAACTGTGACAGGTAAGTGTTATGATATCGAGACCAGTCGGTGGTCAGAGAATTCCATTTTTGTTGTTTTGAAGTGGGAGATGTGGGGTTGGAATTTCGCCGGCGCTAGAATAAGGTCAATGCGGGTCATGGACCTTAATTGGCCATTGTGGATGTGGGGATGCGTCATGTTTTTGAGCAGTGGGGCATGTCGCAGCAGCACATCCACTAACCCAAGGGTGGCTTTTAGAATGCGTAGTTCTACATGACCCTGTGGGGCGTGGGGTGAGGGCGGCCACCAGTCCGTTGGTGAGGTTAGCCAACAGTTCATGTCGCCAATTAGGAAAGAATCAGGGGGTATCAGGAGGGATTTGACCGATGAGAAAAATTCCTGATGTTCTTGTGCACCATTTGGGGCGTAAATGTTGACAATTGTGTGTGCAACATCGGCCCAAGAGAAGGTGACAATGAGCACTCGGTCATTTAGGAATGTTTCTGAAGATGTAAATTTAAAAAAATTGTTTTTCCGAATTAGCACCCCACAGTGCTTTGACCAAAAGGATAGGGATGGTAGGAGCATTGTTTTCCAAGCATCCTCGGAACCTCGTGGACAGTGGGTTTCCTGGATGGCCAGGATATCCACGGGTAAATTATTTTGTAAAAAACTCAGTTTCCTAGCCCGGGATGGGGAGGCCTTGAGTCCGGCGATATTCAACATCCCTAGAGTGAAGGTTTCCCCCATCGCACCTTAGGTGCGAGGGGTGGGCCCCCTGGCCCACTAGCCTCTTCCAGGTCCCCACGGGCTTTCACAGCAGTGTGGGTATTAGCAGCAACGCTATCGGGGTTTTTGTTAATTTTTGTGGAAAGAGTCACATTGGCTTTGGCCTTCACTTTTTGTTTTCCCGACGTTGGACGAATTTTTTGCGGTGCGGATAGGTTCGGTGCACCGTCGAGTGGGGCAAAATTTTTTTTTTAGTTGGGATAGGTCCCAAGTCGGTTTCAACTGGGGCTTGGGTGCAGCAATTGGGTGAGATCGAATCTCCCATCGGATCCTCAGATTGAGTGGCCCATTTGGCTTGGGCCTCCCCATCTGATTGGGTGATGGATTCCCAAGTTGCTTCCGCCGCAAAGGTCTCCATGTCCTCCTGGCGTTGTGAGTGTGGGATGGTGGTGGGGACCTTGGCCGCTTCCTTGGCCGCAGTCCTATGGGCCTGCTTAGCCTTCTTCCACTCCTGTGGGGAGATGGGCTTTACCAATAGGTAGCAGCCTTGTGCTCCCCACGGGAAGGCCTCTTTGGTGCTTACGGTTGGTTTGTAGTGCGCCTCTCCACTGGCCATGGCCGCCGAGGGGTGCTCTTGGAATGTAATGCCCTCTTTAATGGGGCACGCGTGTGCCTTATGGCTGAACGCATCACAGTGGGTGCAAATGGGGGGCGCGCTGTCCACGGTTACCCGGAATGGGTGGGTGGTGTGCCCTGCAATATCAATAAAGGTGGAGTGCAGGATCTGGGTTAGGTCCTTCGCGATCTCCTCAGATGGGGTCAGAACTGCAATGGCTTTGCCGGTGCACAGGTGTGGCATCAGCATGAAACGTTGCATTTCGAAAGATTGTATTTCGCCATATATGGCGAGACCATCTTTCAGGTGTTGCTCCAAAATGTCACATTTTACCGTAGTAGGCAAAAAGTCAAACGTGAGGAAAATTTGGTTTGATTTTGTCCATCTGGTGCGTTTAGTTTTGATGACCCATTGCCCTTCGGGGAGGTCTACCACTACGCGCACCGCTGCAGCCTCATCTGCTGCTATTTTGTTTTCGAAACCTAGGTCCAGCCAACCGCGCGACATGGAGTGAGGTGCAACATACACCGCAGTCGGGAAAATTTTGTGTACATCTTCACAAAATTTTTCCCATAGGGCCGTTTTTTGGATGTCCAGATACACACGGACTCTGAATTCCACCGACAAAAGTGGCTGGGAATGTGGCGTATTGATGTACTGGTTGCATCATGCTTGCCATGCGAGTATCTCTGGGGAAATTGTGACCGCCGGTTTTTTTAAATTTTTTTCTATTCCGCCGGATTCTCCGGGGCGTTTTCGAACGTTAGAGGCCGCGGGCCTTCTGCCTGCTCCTCTTGCTTTGCTTGCCCAACTGCTCCCAGACATGGGCGCAGACTAATCCCCTCTATGAGATTATCAAACTGGAGTAAGTCTTGAATTGAATGGGTTGCAAAAGTGTTTGCAACGAGAGAGAGAAGTTTTGGTTGGCTAATTTTAGTTTTATTATATTTTTTTATTTGATTGAGTGATACGCTCATATCTTTCTGTTCATTTAAATTCTAGCGTAGTATAAGCTTTGCTCCTTGGAGCTCAGTATTGTCCATCCCCTCGTCAGCTTGCCTCAGTTAGATAAAAATAGATCTAAGCTTGGACTGTTTAGATTTTTCCTGAGACACCTCCCCAATTACCCTTATATAGCTGGTATTGAGCTAATAAACTTTACACTTTTTCTCCTTTTTGCAATTTTAAGTAAAAAATTGTATCTACCTGGAATTTTATTTCCCAGACTTGAAGTTTGGATCAAAAAGACTTCTCAACCAAGAGAAGCAACCAAGGTAATTACCCAACACCCTTGGGCTTCAGGTCAACTAGCCAACAAATAACAAAGGTCCATGGTATCAACCCTTGATCCTGGCAGGACCGCTGAACCATGATATGTGATTAAGTCATAAGAATAGACCTCTGAACCATGATAGCTAGTTAAGTTCAAAAATGAACCTCTAAACCTTAGTAGGGAAGATAAGATATTAACCTCTGAACCTACTTATAGGTTAACTACCATTGAAAAAAAGCTAAAAATAAATATCATAAGAAAATACATAAAGTGATATAAGATAAAAGCATAAAGAAAAAATATATAAAAAGATAAATATGCAAAAGATATAAAATATCAATTTTTATTTTTTACCATCAAAATCATTTATAATGTTAACTTTTCTCTCTCATTGCAATCACTTTTGCAACTTATTCAATCCAAGTCCAAATTTAGTTTGATAATCTCAAAGAGGAGATTAGTCTGCGCTTATGTCAGGGAGCAGTTGGGCAAGTAAGGTAAGAGGCACAAGTGGTAGGCCCGCGACTTCCAACATTTGAAAACGCCCCAGAGAAACTGGCAGATTAGATAAAAATAAAAAACTGGCGGTTACTATTTCCCCAGAAATCCTCGCTTGGCAGGCGTGATGTAACCAGTACATCAACACGCCGCACTCTCAACCACTCTCTTCAATGGAATATGGAGTCCAGGTGTTCCTGGATATCTAACAAACAGCATTGTGGGAAAAATTTTGTGGGGATGTGCACACTCATTCCCTGACCGCGGTGTATGTCACACCTCACTCCATGTCACGCGGTTGGATGGATCTTGGTTTTGAAAACAAGGAGGAAGCAGACAAAGCTGCTGTGGTGAACGTAGTGATTGACCTCCCCAAAGGGCAGTGGGTCATCAAAAACAAGCGCACCAGATGGACAAAATCCAACCAAATTTTCCTCACGTTTAACTTTTTGCCCACTACAGTCAAGCGTGCCATTCTGGAGCAGCATCTGAAAATTGTTCTCACTTTATATGGCGAAATACAATCTTTCAAAACGCAACGCTTTATGCTGATGCCACACCTGTGCACTGGCAAAGCCATTGCAGTTCTGACCTCAACTGAGGAGATTGTGAAGGACCTAACCCAGATCCCGCACTCCACTTTTAATAATATTAAAGGGCATACCACCCACACTTTCCAGGTAATTGTAGACAGTGCACCCCCCATCTGCACCCACTGTGACGCGTTCAGCCATAAGGCACATGCATGCCCCACCAAGGATGGCATCACATTCCAAGAGCACCCCTCAGCGGCCATGACCAATGGGGAGGCTCACTATGAACCAACCACCAGTACCAAAGAGGCCTTCCTGTGGGGAGCACAAGGCTGCTACTTATTAGTAAAGCCTGTCTTCCCTCAAGAGCGAAAGAAGGCCAAACAGGCCCACAGGGCTGCGGCCAAGGAAGCAGCCAAGGTCGCCTCTGCTATCCCACACTCCCAACGCCAGGAGGACATTGAAACCTTCGCAGCGGAAGCATCTCAGGAATCCCTCAACTAATCAGATTGGGATGCCCAAGCTGATTGGGCCACCCAATCTGAGGATCCAATGGGCGACTCAATATCACCCGACCTTTACAACCAAGCCCCAATTAGAACTGATTTGGTCTCCAACCTACCTGAAAATTTTTTTTGACCCAAATGTTGGTGCACTAAACTCATCCGCACTGTAAAAATTTGTTTGACAGCGGGGAAACCAAAAGCAAAGGCAAAAGCTAACGCGAACCTGTCTGCTAAAGTTAACAAATCTTCTGATAGCGTTGCTGCAAACACCCACGCCGCCATGAAGGCCCATGGGGATCCAGAGGAGGCTGGTGGGCCCGGGTGCCCACTTCTCACACCTAAGGTGTGATGGGGGAAGCCTTCACTTTAGGGACATTGAATATCGCTGGACTCAAGGCCTCGCCATCCCAGGCTAGGAAACTGAGTTTTTTACAAAAAAATTCAACCATGGACATCCTGGCCATCCAGGAGACCCACTGTCCATGAGGTTCTGGGGACGCTGGGAAAACCATGCTCCTCCCCTCCCTATCCTTTTGGTCCAAACACTGTGAGGGTGCTTGTTCAGAAAAACAATTTTTTTAATTTCTATCATCTGAATCCTTCCTCGATGGCTAAGTCCTCATTGTCACATTTTTGTGGGCCAACGTGGAACACGCTTTCATCAACATTTATGCCCCGACTTGTGCACAAGAGCATCAGGAATTTTTCTCATTGGTTAAATCCCTTCCATTACCCCCTGACCCTTTCATAGTTGGTGGCATGAACTGCTGGTTAAACACATCCACAGACCGCTGGCCTTCCTCATCCCATGCCCTCAAGGTCACATAGAACTTTGCATTTTAAAGGCTACCCTTGGGTTGTTTGATGCGCTGCTATGGCAAGCTCCACTTTTTGAAAATATGACGCGCTTCCACATCCACAATGGCCAATTAAGGTCCATGTCCCGCGTCAACCTTATTCTCACACCGGTAAAATTTTGATCCCATATTCCCAATTCCACACATCAAAAAACAATTTCTCCGACCACCAGCTGGTCTCAATAACCTACCATTTACCCATCACAGTGGCCAGAGCTCCACATTGGTGAAAACTCCAATCACCCAAAATCATGTCGCCAGGATATTCCACATGGGTGAAATTATTTTTTTTGGTAAAAGAGTTTATTACACCATCTTGTGTGGACCCAATTTCCACATGGCCAGCCTTCAAAGAAGATACCATCCGCCACGCTCGCCATCTCTCCTCCCAATGCTCATGAGCTACATTGGCCGTCATCTCGCGTGCTCTGGCAGAGTTGGCACACCTGGAGTCCAACATCCCAGCCACGGGCTATGGCTCTGCTTAGGGCTAGAAGTGGGCAGAAGCAGCTGCTCACCTCAACGCGCTTGAAAGGCAACACAAACATCAGGTTTGTGTTCAGTATAGGGCCAAACACATTACAGAGGGTAGATGTGCTCTGCTTATTTTTTTAAAAAATTCTTTGCACTGCACCAGAGTGTGGCCTACACACAGGTGTGGAGGTCAGACGATTCTGTCACAGATATGCTGGCTGAAGTGGCGATTTAAATACAAAAATCTTTCCCCCCTTGGGTTGGGACCATCTAGTACTAAAAAAAAGAAATACAAAAATCTTACTCCAAGTTATACCGATCCAATCCAATTCAGCCGGCTGAAATGGCGAAATTTCTTGATAACACTCACATCTGCACCGTTTCCTGATACCCAGAGTTACTGAATTTGATTACTCCAGATGAACTCTGGTCCGCCATCTGCGGTGCACCAAAATGGAAATGCCCAAGCCCTGATGGCATTCCGTATGAGTTCTATAAAAAGTACTTCATATTTATATCCCCACTGCTGCTTGCCTCTCTTATCCAGAGCCTTTTGGAAACGCGCCTCCTTCCAGGAGGGCAAGAGTCCTACACCATTACACTCTTCAAGAAAGGGGACAAGCTAGACTTAGCCAACAGGCGCCCCATTTCTTTAACTAAAATGGATACAAAATTTTATAACTTAAATTGTGGCTAAACATCTAGGGATTATAACCTCTGCCACCATCCCCCCAGAAAAATTCAGTTTCATACCCAGAAGGTTGATTTGGGACAATGTGCACTCTGTGGCTAACGCAAGCCAGTCCACATCCTCTGGGGCACTAGTATTCTTGGACCAACAGAAGGCATATGATAGAGTAAACTGGGAATACCTCAGGGCCTGCCTCCACCACTTCCGCTTACCCCCTCGCTTCATCAGCTGGGCAATGATGCTTATGGAATCTGCAACAATGGCAGTGCGTGACCCTGGCTTCCTCACGGAAGTAGTCCACCCTCAAAGGGACCTACAACAAGGGGACCCCCTTAGCCCACTCTTATATAACTTCAGCCTTGACCCACTACTTCGAAATATGAATGCCCGCCTCACTGGGGTCCATGCACTAGGCCAAGCCCCAGTCAAGATGATGGCATTTGCAGATAATTGTGTGGTCGGGGTGTCTTCTAATCAAGATGCACGCGCGCTTGAAGCTCTCATCCAGGAGTATTCCTGGGTAAGTAATGCTGCACTGAACGTCCATTAAACCGAAAATCATCCTCCTTAGTCGGTATCAAACCTGCTGGGCCCCAGAGACTAGTGCCCAGCCCAGCACATCTACTTGCACACGTGATCGCCTTCCATGCTCACCCCACACCGCCCCACTGGTGCTCCCCTTCGCGCCACGCCCTACCATAGGGCCTGTCCGCCATCTGGGCGTGTGGATGAAGGCAGGCGGTTATGCCTCAGCAGTAATGAAAAGTCATATTCTAAACAAAATGACGAAGCGCATCGCCTCCCTCAGAGCCCACCCCACTTCCTTTACAGGAAGGGTTTTTTTAGCTAACTCTATGCTCCTCTCCAAAGTCTGGTTTGGAGCCTACGCCATCACCTTCTCCCTGGGTTTTTTTGAATCTATGTATGCCCTTCTACAAGGGTGGCTCTGGTCAGGCCGCCCACCGCCTGCGGCTTGAGGTCATGTTTGGCCCTCATCATCATGGTGGCATAGGCCTTCTCGACATTAAAGCCCATGCTGCCAAGATCCTGAGCACTTGAATTGCGGCCGTCACTGCCCCTACGCTCCCCTCCCAACACTGGTCCCGCGCGGCCCGCTCCATCTTCTCCCACGCCCTGGGCCTTAACAATCCCTCGAACCCTCACTCCTTGATGAAATATATGGCTTCCCACCCATTGGCCACAGGTCCTCACGGTACTAAACACCACTCTAAACAAATCCTCCTCTCCATGCGGAGCGCTGAGTGGAGAATCCGTATTTATGGATACACAGCCTAGAGAGGCCGCCCCTCTCCTCAGTTCACACAGGAGGTACAGGGGCTACCCATTTAAGATGGCTTGATCCCCACACGGCCCCATGTCCTATCCAGGGTGGACTACCTGGACATGATGGACATCCCTTATTCCCTTGAGACCCAGAAGACTATTTGTAAATACGCGCACCACCCTCTGTTGCAGCCTCATATCCGTTCCCATGTGTGGCGCTGCCTGAGGTGGGTGTACTGTATGGCTGAGCGCTCTAACGCTTTTCACTCATCCTGTGTAGTGTGTGGCCAGTATGGAACGCTATTCCACCACCTGGAGAAGTTCCCTACCTCTAAAGCGATATGGCGTGAGGTGCAACGTCTGCTTTGCCAGGATCAAACACATCCCTTCAGTTTGTCTAGGGATATGTTTGCTTTATCTATGGTTTCCCATCTCTCACCCTCCCTCCATGCTCTGGTGGTCACAATCGCCATGTGGACTATCCACACGATTGTCTTGGATGTCATCACAGGCTCCACCCCCACCCTCCCAGAAGCTGTGCACAGATTCTGGTCCCATTTGGTGGACCACTTTCAAGCGTGGATGTTTGGGTACCTCCCACCGCGTTGCCATCAGCTGGTCTCCTCCTGGTTCCCAGTTTGGTTCATCAACTCGGACCCTTCTACTCCACATGTGTTCAATTGTGGTTACGGCCCCTTTACACGTTCCCTCCTCCTCCCCATAGTGGCGTTCCCGCTGGCAACAGGAGATAGCATCGCTTCTCTGGGGTGACTTCCCTGTTACTAAGTTTAGTTTTCTTTTATGTTTACATTTGGAAGTGTCCATCCTTTGGTCGGCCTTCCCTGCAATAAATTTAAAATTTAAAATTATTTATAATGTTCTTATGTTATCAATAGAACAACTTGGGTTGAAACTGGGTCCACTGTGAGTAGTCCCAAGGCACTGGAATGAAATAGCATATTGGAAGGATCAGGTTGGACTAAACTGGATCCGCTGGAAACTGGCCCTAAGAAATTAGCCCAGTCTGGGGGAATAAAGGGATCAAAGAATCATGTAAGCCGCTCAAGAAGATTTTAAAATGGGAAAGTGTTGTATAACCAACTTTTAATATCGTTGCAATTACTAGTTGCATAAACTTTTCTTTCTCGTTGCAATCACTTTTGCAACCCATTCAATTCAAGTCTGAATCTAGTTTAATAATCTCATAGAGGAGGTTAGTCTGCGCCCATGTCAGGGAGCAGTTGGGCAAGTAAGGTAAGAGGAGCAGGTGGGAGGCCCGCAGCCTCAAACATTTGAAAACGCCTTGGAGAAACTGGCGGAATAGTAAATTTTTCTCTAAAAACTGGCAGTCACTATTTCCCCAGAAATCCTCACTTGGCAAGCACGATGCAACCAGTACATCAACACGCTGCACTCCCAGCCACTTTTGTTAGTGGAATACGGAGTCCGCGTGTTTCTGGACATCCAACAAACGTCTTTATGGGAAAAATTTTGTGGGGATGTGTACACTTTTTTCCTGACTGCAGTGTACATCGTACCTCACTCCATGTCACACGGTTAACTGGGCCTAGGTTTCAAAAACAAAGAGGCAGCAGATGAGGCTGCTTTGGTGCACGTAGTGATTGACCTCCACAAAGGGCAACAGGTCATCAAAACAAAACGCACTAGATGGACAAAATCTAACCAAATTTTCCTCACGTTTGACTATTTGCCTACTATGGTAAAATGTGACATTTTGGAACAACACCTGAAAGATGGTCTCGCCATCTACGGCGAAATACAATCTTTCAAAATGCAACGCTTTATGCTGATGCCACACCTGTGCACCGGCAAAGCCATTGCAGTTCTGACCCCAACTGAGGAGATTGCAAAGGACCTAACCCAGATCCCGCAATCCACTTTTATTAAAATTGAAGGGCATACCAACCACCCTTTCCGGGTGACTGTAGACAGCGCACCTCCCATCTGCACCCACTGTGATGCATTCGGCCATAAGGCACATGCATGCCCCACCAAGGAGGGCGTCACATTCCAAGAGCACCCCTCAGCGGCCATGGCCAGCAGAGAGGCGCACTACGAACCAACTGTAAGCACCAAAGAGGCTTTCCCATGGGGAGCACAAGGTTGCTACCTACTGGTAAAGCCTATTTCCCTGCAAGAGCAGAAGAAGGCCAAGCAGGCCCACAGGGCCGCGGCCAAGGAAGCGGCCAAAGTCACCACTGCTATCCCACACTCCCAACGCCAGGAGGACATTGAAACCTTCGCAGTGGAAGCAAATCAGGAATTATCAACCAATCAGATTGGGAAGCCCATGCCGATTGGGCCACTCAATCTGAGGATCTGATGGGGGACTCAATCTCACCCAATTGTTGCACCCAAGCTCCAGTTGAAACCAACTTGGGGCCTATCCCAACTAAAATTTTTTTGACCCACTCAACGGTGCACCAAACTCATCTGCACCACAAAAAATTCATCTGACGTCGGGGAAACAAAAAGCGAAGTCAAAAGCCAACGTGAACCTTTCTGCTAAAATTAACAAAACCACTGATAGTGTTGCTGCAAACACCCGTGCTGCTGTGAAGGCCTGTGGGGATCTAGAGGAGGCTAGTGGGCCCAGATGCCCACCCCCTCACACCTAAGGTGCGATGGGGGAAATCTTCACTTTAGGGACGTGGAATATCGCTGGACTCAAGGCCTCGTCATCCTGAGCTAGGAAACTGAGTTTTTTACAACAAAATTTACCCATGGATATCCTGGCCATCTAGGAGTCCCACTGTCCACGAGGTTCCAAGGAGGCTTGGAAAACAATGCTCCTCCCATCACTATCCTTTTGGTCAGAGCACTGTGGGGTGCTAATTTGAAAAATAATTTTTTCAAATTTTTATCATCAGAAACCTTCCTAAATGGCCAAGTCCTCATTGTCACTTTCTCATGGGCTGACGTGGTACACGCTATCATCAACATCTATGCCCCAAATGGTGCACAAGAGCATCAGGAATTTTCTCATTGGTCAAATCCCTCCCACTACCCCCAGACCCTTTTGTAGTTGGCGACATGAACTGTTGGCTAAACACTCCAACGGACTGGTGGCCTCCCTCCTCCCATACCCCCCAGGGCCATGTTGAACTTCGCGTTCTAAAGGCCACCCTTGGGCTAATGGATGCGCTGCTTTGGCAAGCCCTGCTGCTCAAGAACATGATGCGCCCCCACGTCCACAACAGCCAATTAAGGTCCATGTCCCGCATTGACCTTATCCTTATGCTGGTAATTTTCCAACCCCACATATACCACTTTAAAACAACAAAAATGGAATTCTCCAACCATCGACTGGTCTTGATAACCTACCACCTACCTGTCACAGCTGCTAAGGCCCCACATTGGTGCAAAATCTGCCCCCCTGAGCTCACGTCGCCAGGATTTTCCATGTGGGTGGAATCAGCAACTTTGGAAAAAAAAGTTTGTTGCACCATTTTGTGCAGACCCCATTTCCACATGGGCAACTTTTAAAGAAGATACCATCCGCCACTCTCGCCACCTCTCTTCCAGATGCTCATGAGCCACATCAGCAGTCATTTCGTGCGCGCTGGCAGAGTTGGCACACCTGGAGTCCAACATCCTGGCTACAGGATACAGCTCTGCATGGGGCCAGAAGTGGGTGGAGGCAGCTGCCCACCTCAACGCACTCAAAAGGCAACACAAACATCAGGTTTATATTCAGTACAGGGCCAAACGCATCACAAAAGGTGACAAGTGCACCGCATATTTTTTTAGAAAAAATTTTGTACCACGCCAGAGTGTGGCCTGCACACAGGTGTGAAGATCAGATGATTTCATTGCTGATACGCCAGCTGAAGTGGCAATTGAAACACAAAAGTACTACTCCGAGTTGTACTGATTCAATCCAATTCAGCCAGCCAAAGTGGCGGAATTTCTCAACTGAGCCCACATCTGCACCATTTTCCAATACCTGGAAATGATGAATTTGATTACTCCAAACGAATTATGGACAGCCATTTGCAGTGCACCAAACCAAAAATGCCCAGGCCCGGATGGCATCCCATATGAATTCTACAAAAAGTACTTCAAATATATATTTCCACTACTGCTGGCCTCACTTAACCAGAGCCTTTTGGAAACCCGCCTCCTGCCAGGAGGACAAGAGGCCTTCACTGTCACACTCTAAAAGAAAGGGGACAAGCTAGACTTAGCCAACTGGCGCCCCATTTCTTTAACTAAAATGGATACAAAAATTTTAACAAAAATATGGCTAACTGTTTAGGGATTGTAGCATCTGCCATCACCTCCCCAGAACAATTCGGTTTCATACCCAGAAGGTTAATTTGGGACAATGTGCACTCTGTGGCCAACGCGTGCCAGTCCACAGCTTCTGGGGCATGCATTCTTGGACCAATAGAAGGCCTATGATAGAGTAAACTGGGAATACCTCAGGGCTGCCTCTATCAATTCCGCTTACCCCCTCACTTCATCAACTGGGTGATGCTGCTCTCAGAATCTGCAACAATGGAAGTACGTGGCCCTGGCTTCCTCATGGAAGTAGTCCGCCCTCAAAGGGACCTACGACAAGGGGACCCCCTTAGTCCACTCTTATATAACTTCAGCCTTGACCCACTACTTCGAAATATGAATGCCCGCCTCACTGGGGTCCATGCACCAGGCAAGCCCCAGTCAAGGTGATGGCATTTGCAGATGATTGTGTGGTCGGGGTTTCTAATATTCAAGATGCACGCGCGCTTGAAGCTCTCATCCAGGAGTATTCCTGGGTAAGTAATGCTGCACTGAACGTCCATTAAACCGAAAATCATCCTCCTTAGTCGGTATCATAACTGCTGGGTACCTGCAACCAGTGCCCAGCCCGGCCCATCTGCTCACACACGCGCTCGCCCTCCCAGATCACCCCACACCGCCCCACTGGTGCTCCCCTTTGTGCCACGCCCTACCATAGGGCCGGTCCGCCATCTGGGCGTGTGGGTGGAGGCAGGCGGATATGCATCAGCAGTAATGGAGAGCCATATTCTAGACAACGTGATGAAGCGCATCGCCTCCCTCAGAGCCCACCCTACTTCCCTTACTGGCAGGGTCGTTTTGGCCAACTCTATTATCCTCTCCAAAGTCTGGTTTGGAGCCAACGCCATCCCCTTCTCCCCACGCTTCTTCAAATCCTTGCATGCCCTGCTGCAAAGATGGCTATGGTCAGGCCGCCCTCCACCAGTACGGTTAGAGGTCATGTTTGGCCCTCATCAGCATGGTGGAATGGGCCTGCTTGACTTCAGAGCCCATGCGGCCAAGATCTTGGGTACCTGGATTGTGGCCGTCACCGCCCCTACACTCCCCTCCCAACACTGGTCCCGCGCAGCCTGATCCAACTTCTCCCGCGCCTTGGGCCTCAACAATCCATCGAACACCCACTCCCTGATGAAATATCTGGCTTCACACCCATCGGCCACAGGTCCTCACGAAACTAAAACCCACTACAAACGAATCCTCCTCTCCATGCGGAGCGCTGAGTGGAGAATCCGTATTTATGGATACACAGCCCAGAGAGGCCGCCCCTCACCTCAGTTCACACAAGAGGTACAGGGGCTACCCATCCATGATGGCGTGATCCCCACACGGCCCCATGTCCTATCCAGGGTGGACTACCTGGACATGATGGACATCCCTTACTCTATTGAGACTCAAAAACTATCTGGAAATATGCACACCATCCTCTGTTGCATCCTCAAATCCGTTCCCATGTGTGGCGCTGCCTGAGGCGGGCGTACCGTATAGCTGAGCGCTCTAACGCTTTACAATCATACTGCGTCGTGTGTGGCCAGTATGGAACGCTGTTCCACCGCCTGGAGAAGTGTCCTACCTCTAAAGTGATATGGTGCGAAGTTCAACGTCTGCTGGGCCAGAATCAAACACATCCCTTCAGTCTGTCAAGAGATATGTTTGCTTTATCAATGGCCTCCCCCTTCCACCCTCCCTCCGTGCTCTGGTGGTTGCAATAGCCATGTGGAATATCCACACGATTGTCTTGGATGCCATTGCAGGCTCCACCCCCACCCTCCCAGAAGCAGTCCACAGATTCCGGTCTCACTTGGTGAACCACTTTCAAGCGTGGATGTTTGGATACCTCCCACCACGCCGCTGACAGCTGGTCTCCTCATGGTTCCCAGTTTGGTTCATCAAATCAGACCCCTTCCTTCACACGTGTTCAATCGTGGCTATGGCCCCTTCACACGTTCCCTTTCCCTCCCCATAAGTGGCGTTCCCGCTGGCAACAAGAGATAGCATCGCTTCTCTGGGGTGCCTTCCCTGTTACTACATTTTGTCTCTTTTGGGTCAAATTTGGAAGTGTCCATCCCATGGTCGGCCTTCCCCACAATAAATTAAAAAAATTACTAATTGCAACTGAATTGATTCAAGACTAGGTAAATTTGATAATCTCTTTGAGGAGATTAGTTTGCACCCAATGCCATATAGAGGTTAGGCTAGTATTGTAAAGGGCACAGGATTGGTCTTTGTACCATCCAAAGTTAGGAAATGCCCCAGCGACACTAATGGCCAGGACAAAACTAAGAAAGCGGCAGTGAGTATATTGCTGGAGATTTTAGCTTTGCAAACCAAATGCAACCAATACATCAAAACTCCACATTCCCAGCCCCTGTTGTCAGTGGAACATGGGCTTTAAGTTTTTTTGAATATTAATTTGATGGCACTGTGGGAAAAGTTCTGCAGTGATGTACACAAACACTTCCTGGCCGTGTGTACGTAGCACTTCATTCTATGACCTGAATTTGGATAAACCTCAGGTTTGAAACCGCACAAGCAGTGGATGAAGCTGCACAGGTGCTTGTGGTGGTAGATCTACCAGATGGTCAATGGGTGGTTGAAATGAAATGCACTCATTGGACAAAATCTAACAAATCTTTGTTACTTTTGACTTCCTCCCCACTACGATGAAACGTACAGTACTTAAGACTTACCTCTCAGGCAGATTAAAAAGCTATGGGGAATCACACTCTTTCAAAATGCAGCACTTCATGCTTATGCTCGAGCTTAGCATGGACAAATTCAATTTCAACTATCACCCCATTGGCGGTCATTGTGGAAGACTTGGCCCAAATTCCACACACTGAAGTGCTCAATATTGATGGGCAAGAATCCTGACCATTCTGCATTACGATGGAAAGTGGACACCCTATCTGAACCTTTTTGTCATGCTTTTGGCCATAAGGCGCACACCTGCCCTTCCAAAGAGGGCATCACAGAATAAATCCTCCCCAATGCAATGGGAAGCGCCAACTTCTATTACAAACCAGCCATTGACACAAACGCCACATTTCCATGGGGTGCGCAGGGGTGTTACTTTCAGGTAAAACCTGTGTAACTGAAGGAGCGCATAAAGGCCAAGAAGGCCCATAGAGCAGCGGCCAAGGCAGTGTCTATGGCCACATCAGTGATCCCGCCTGCCCAGATTCAGGATGACATTGAGTCATTTTCAGCTGAAGCAGCTCAAGTATCCGCACACCAATCAAATTGGGTTCACCTCCCTGCAGACCAAATGGATGAGCCAGATTTACCCAACCAAAATTAACAAGCACTGATCAAAACTGATTCACTGACCAATTCCCCACCAAGATTTTGTTGACCTCTGATGGTGCACTGCAGGAGCACAGCAAAGCAAAGGGTCGGCCCAAAGCAGTAAACACCAAAACTGAACTAAAACCAAAGTGAAGGATGGCCTCAAGACCTCGTACAATGTACACAATATGCAGGCCAAAACTGCTGCTGAGAAAGTGGCAAAAAATGGGAAATGAGGCCCTTCCCATTGCACCTAAGGTGAGATGGGGGGATCCTTCACAATAGGGATGTTGAACTTCTCTGGACTCAAGGCATCACCATCATGGGCTAGGAAACTGAGTTTTTTAAAAAATAATTTACCTGTGGACATACTGGCTTTTCAGGAATCCCACTGTCCACATGGTGCTGAGGAAACATGGTCAACCATGCTCCTCCCATCCCTTTCCTTTTGGTCACTACACTGTGGAGTGCTTATACATGCGATCTATAGTTTTTAAAAGTTATTTTTCTTATAGATATGTACCTCAATGGACAAGTTCTAGTCATTTTCTTTTCATGGGATGAAGAAGTGCACGCTATTGGTAATATGTACGCCCCAACCTGTGGGTGGGCTCACCAGGAATTCCTCTCAGCCATTTTTCCCTCCCACTTCTTCCTGATCCATTTGTGGCAGGCGACCTGAATTTCTGGGCCAACCCGACCACCAGCCATTGGCCTTTACAGCCTACCCCCCACAGGAATACGTCATACTTCGCATTCTAAAAGCCACTTTAAGGATTTTTGATACACTACCCAAACATGCGCCGCTGCTTCCCAACATGTCCCTCCCCCATGTGCACAACAGTCAGTTGAGGTATATGTCCCGCATTGACCTTATTCTTTACCCCATTAGACTTTTGGTCCCAGATTACACACTTTACAACAACAAAAATCAATTTCTCCAACCATAAGATGGTGTCAATTTCCTTCACTTTGTCAAGCACAGCAGCACAGGCGCCAAAATAGTGTGAACTTCTTCCAGATGAGATTATGTCACCCAGGTTTTCCTGATGGGTGGACACCAAAACTTCAGCACCGGAGTTTGCCACACCATTCTGTGCAAACCCACTTTCTACATGGTCAACCTTCAAATTGAACATTATCCGTCAGGCATGCCACCTCTCATCGCGTCACTCACAGGATGCCTTGCTGATCATTATTCAAACACTTTCAGAAGTGGAATACCTAAAGTCTAATGTCCCTGCTGCAGGCTACAGCCTGGCTTGGGGTCATAAGTGGGCAGAAGTGTCTGCTTGTCTCAATGCACTGGTAAGACAACACAAGCATTGTGTTTGTGTTCAGTTCAAGACAAAAAATTTTATGGCAGGTTACATGTGCTCTGCCTAATTTATCTGCAAATTTTTGCACCACTAAAGAGCTTGGACTGCACACAGGTGAGGCGGCCAGACCCTCTGTCGCAGAAACTCTAGTCAAAGTGGCAGTAAAAGTTCAAAACTATTACTCCAAATTGTATCAATCTGATCCATTCAAACCAGCTGAAATGAGTTTCTTGATGGCGCACATATCTGCACCGTTTCCCAATACCCAGGATTGATGAAATTAATTACTCGAGACAAACTCTGGTATGCCATTTGCTGTGCACCACACAGGAAGTGCCCAGGTCCAGATGGGATTCCATATAAGTTCTATAAGAGATATTTTAATTATTTCTTCTCTTTTTTGCTTGCCTCAATGAACAAGTGTCTTTTAAACGCGCCTCATTTCTGGGGCCAGGAGGCATACATAATTACGCTGTATAAGAAATGGGATAAACTGGACTTGGCCAACTGGCGCCCCATATCACTTACTAGTACAGATACTAATTTATTTACTAAAATTATGTCTAACTGCCTAGGGTGAGATGCCTCTGATGTAATCTCCTCTTAGTAATTCAGTTTCATCCTTAAGCGGTCATTATGGGACAACATTCACACCATAGTCAATGTCTGCCAATCCATGGCTACTAGGGCGCTTGTGTTCTTAGACCAATAAAAGATTTATGATAGGGTCAACTGGGATTTCCTCAAAGCCTGCCTCCACAAGTTCCACCTCCCCCTTTGGTTCATTAATTGGGTGATGTTGCTTCCTGAATCCGCCACAATTACTGTGTGTGGCCCTGGTTTCCTCACTGATGTGGTTCACCCTCAAAGGAGTCTCCGCCAAGGGGACCCTTTAAGCCCACTCATGTTCAACTTCAGCCTAACATTATTTTACGCAATGTGTATGTCCGCCTTGCTGGTGTCCATGTGCAAGGCCAAGCACCATTTAAGATGCTGGCATTTGCTGACAATTGTGTGGTCAGGGTTTCTAACAACCAAGATGCACGCGCGCTGGAGGCCATTATCCAGGATTACTCCAGGGTCAGTAACGCCGCACTTAAAGCCACAAAAACTGAAATCATTCTCATCAGCCGGTACTGAGCCCACTGGTCACCAGCACCCCATTACCTACCTGCTTCAGCAGCTAGCTCACAGATTCTCTTGCCTCACCCACCCCATACTTCCCTGCTTGTGCTCTCTTCCATGCCAAGACCCACTGCTGGTCTGGTATGCCATTTGGGAGTGTGGGTGGAAGCTGGAGGGTACGCCCATTGGTATTGGAGCACCTCATCCTTGATAATCTCACAAAGCGCATTGCATCACTAAGAGCCCACCAGACTACCCTCACATGCCAGGGTGTTCTTGCCAACTCTATGCTCCTGTCTAAAGTCTGGTTTATGGCCCATACCATCTCTTTTCCCCACTCTTTATTCAAATCTTTGTATGCCCTACTACAAGAGTGGCTTTAGTTAGGCCGCCCTCCCCCTGTGCGCCTGGATGTCATGTTTGGCCCGCGCCATAGTAGTGGCATGGGCCTGCTCAACTTTGAGGCCCATGTCGCCAAAGTACTTGGCACCTGGATCACAACATCACCAATCCCACACCCCTAGACTACCACTGGTCACGCGCGGCCTGCTCCAACTTTTCCTGCGCCCTTGACCTCCGTCATCCTTCCCACCCCCATCCTCTGTTAAACTAGCTTGCCTCTTATCTCTCTGCCATGGGCCCGCATGGGACGCTGACCCACTTCAAACGAATTCTCCTCTCCATGCAAAGCACTGAGTGGAGAATCAGAATCAGTGGACACTTTGCCCAGAGGGGTCACCCTACTTACCGTTTCAAATAAGAATTCCGTGGACAAGTCGTTTTAAAAAACCTGGTACCCCAACGTCCCCACCTCATTGCCCATGTGGACTACCTTGATAAGCTCGACATCCTGTACTCTTTGGAGACCCAAAGAACATTTGGCGGTACACACACCTTCCTCTTTTACAACCTCAGATTCGCGCCCATGTGTGGAGATGCCTGAGAAAGGTGAACCGCATGGAAGAGCTGTTCAATGCCTCTCAATTTTCATTCATTGCATGCATTCAATATGGGTCATTGATCCATTGCTTGGAAGATTGCCCGCCATCACAGGTGATTTGGATGGATGTTATGCGCCTCTTTTGCCAGGAGAGTGAGCAGGCTTTCAGCATGTTTAAAAACATCTTCGCCTTTTCTAAACCTCCCTTATCCACCCTTCGCTCAGCATCTTTATTTGTTGCAATAGCACTATGGATGATCCACACCATTGTTCTTGATGCACTATCTGGCACTACCCCCACCTCCATGAAGCTGTGCGCCGCTTTTACTCCCACCTCACGGATCACTTTCAAGCTTTGCTGTTTGGCCACCTGCCATCCCACCAACGCCGGTTGGTGTCATCCTGGTTCCCCATCTGGTTCCTCTTGTTAGACCCTTCCTTCATTCATGTGCGGTTTTGGCCCAGGACTCCCCTGTCACTCCCCCTCTTCCTTTCACAGGAAGTTCCGCTAGCAACAGGAGGTAACCTCTGCTCTTCTGTGGTGCCCCTCGTTTTTTTCTTGGTGCTTTGTAGTTGGAGTTTATTGGAAGCTTTTATCCCAAAGTAGCCTTCCCTGAATAAAATTTAAAATTTAAAAAATGTTATATAACACTGACCTGGAGGAATGCAGGATTTCCAAATTCTTTCTAGGTAGTAACAACTAAACCAGGCTTGGATGGCATGGGGCCATGGGAATTACTCTCTGCAGAGGTGGCATCAAGGAGGACACAGAAAGGAAACATGCTACTAAGAAAGGTTACTCAGAGATGCATTGAAAAAGTAAGGTGATGGACTAAAAGAAGTAATATTTAAACCATGGTAGACTAGTTTAGATTAATATGGCCTATGCTTTCAGAAAAACTTAATCACTAAATACCTGGTCAAGTGGGAGGATATGTTGAGATTTTGATATTCACACATTGCCCAGCTTAACCAATTATAATACATCTGCTTGTCCACTAGGGGATTCATCCTGCTAGTGGATGCTGGAGATATCAATTACCTATAATGCTGTTCATAGAATTATCCTGAACAATTATTTAGTAATACGCCAGATTTTGATCCGCCAGTGTGGGATCCGCCAATGGATGCCACAAATAATTTCTCAGAGTGAGAATCTTACTTTTTAATAAAAGTAGAAAATAATGTTTTATTATAGTTTTTATGTTTTTTAATTATTTTAAGCGGGCAAAACCAGAAAAGGTCCTTTTCTCAATACTAGTTTTTCCTATTTAAACTAGTTCAGATTTTGAGACCATCAATATTAGAGGCAAAAGAATGTAAAGCTCAGTTATCTAAATTAGGTAATATAGGCTTTCAGCCTATCAGATTGAAGATAAAAATTTTGAGGAAAAACTGACCCATTCAGTAATGATTTGATGAATTGTATCCAATAATTAGCGAGTAAAATCTTTTCACCTCAGTGGTAGTCAAACTCATGTGGTAATGATTGGTTAATTTTTACCCTATCATCATCAAGTAAAATCTTTGCACCTCGGCGGTGGTCAGACTCAGATGGTAATGATTGGGTAATTTGGCAGTGTTTGGACACAGATGGTAATGATTGGCTAATTTTTACCCTATCATCATTGAGTAAAATCTATGCACCTCAGCGGTGGTTAGACTCAGATGGTAATGATTGGTTAACTCACACCCAATCATTGATGGGTAAAATCTTCTCACTTCATGGAGATTCAGATCCATGCGATATTGAACTCCTTGAATTTGACTAAGAACTTGGAGTAATCCTATTTATTAGTTTTTACCTTTTTAAGCCAATTTTTATGATAAACCATATCTTTCCAATAGTTAGGATTCCACCAAGAATCTTCCAAGGTCTTTTCACTGTTAGTGCTTATATCATTATTAAGCACAATATTATTTGTTGATCAGGCAGGAGATGGGCCAATCATAATAGCAGATTTGGGAGCACTAATACTTTCAGCATTCTTTTCCTTAAGT
Source organism: Massospora cicadina (assembly GCA_022478985.1). Taxonomy (NCBI): domain Eukaryota; kingdom Fungi; phylum Entomophthoromycota; class Entomophthoromycetes; order Entomophthorales; family Entomophthoraceae; genus Massospora; species Massospora cicadina. Next base: position 95,633 of record JAKSZP010011826.1, on the reverse strand, counting down.
TGAAAAGGAGAATGTCTGACAGCCAGATCACTAATGTTTATTATTGATGCCTGACAATAAACAAGTTAATAGATTGTCAAATATAGTATTTATAAACTAATTAACTTGCAGTAATTAGTTGGGTTTTGTCACCAATCAACTAAGGGGTTTATGAGTTGCTAGGAGAGTGATGCTGCTTGGATAAGCAACTTGAGAGTTAACATTTTAGGATTTAACCTGCTATTTATAGAATAAGTTCCATTACTTAAGCATGTTGTTAACCTAAAAGGGTGATACGTCAGGGGTGATCAAAGGCGTTGGGACACGTTCTTCATTTCAATCCAGAAGAGGTAGCATTAAGAGTCAGCGGAGGAATTTAACTAAACCAATGAGGAAAAGTATCATTTGGAGCGACCCTGGAGGGTTAATTCATTGTTGACGTCTTCCCTTTCCAATTGATTTGCCAACGGAAGAGTTGGGCGCCAAATTTCTTTAATTCCCTTGCATTTTTTATTTAAAGCAGATACAGATAGTTACAGCTAAGAAAAAGCTCAAATACTTTAATAATTAGTATTATTATATTTTGCTCTTGAGACTATAGTTTTGAAAGACAAGAGATCCTTTGTCTATTTTAATGTTCTTTTGCAGAATCTGCGTGACAAAAAAGAAGAAGAATCATTGAACCTAATCCCAGATTAAGTTATATCAGAAGAGGGAAGAATTATTTATCTTTATTCCAGAAAACCATTCAAGATTAGGACAAGCACTAGTTTAGCGTTGGATCTAGTAATGATCTTGGCTAGAAGTAGCTCAACTAGAGTAATAGTCTTCATACTATTAATACCCTATTTGACTAATTATCAACACCTCATACAACGCACATACAATGAACCTGTTCATTTAATCAAGGGTGCTGAAGCAACTACTATCCTGAAAGAGAAAAGATTCTAAAATCTAAAACCTCACCTAGCCTCTGAAAAGATTTTTAATATGGTAGGTGAGATGAGTGCAGTAAGTTAGGGAGAGTCCTTTTTGGGTTTGGATCACATTAAGATCTTTGATAGCGTGTGATCTGGTTTAGAGAGTAATAAAAAGTGTTGCTATAATCTGGACAGATTCATCCAGACTGGTGAGCTGTTGCCACCAGTTTCACAAGAGCCCATTCTATTGAGGAAATTGATAGAACAAACTTAGGGATTGAGCAATATTTGAGTTTGATCTACGATCTAGACTTCTTATCAATAACCTGATCTGACTTACTAGGTATACTGGGGCTTATCTGGGGTTTGGACGGTACTTAGAGATTTCTTAAATATTTGTAATTACCAGGCCATAATTGGATTGAGCTCTAGAATCCTGGCAGAGGCCCCTAGATTAAACCACCTCTTTGAACAGCACTGTAATCATTTTTAATGAAATAGAAGATGAAATGGGGTGCAGAGAGAGAGCATACTTGGGGGCTAAGGAAGTAATCAATTGCTCATCTACCATTTGAGCTAAGTCCCTGATTCAGGAAAGGGGCTTTACTGGGTCTTAGGTTCTTTCTTACTCCTGTGAGGATATTTCTCAGGATCTAGCTGGAGGCGCTAGTCATCTGAAATTACACTTCTGCTCCATCAGAGCCCCAGACTCATAGGCCCTTGTGGGCCCCAAGGCCCTTTTAAGCAATCATATTAAGATTTCCATAAGGCCCACAGAATTTTTGTTTCCTATCACCAAATAAAGTTATTTTAATCATCTTTGTAACTCTCTGATCAATGTATTCAACTGGAGTAAGAGTTTTACCAAAGATGATTCAATAATCTAAATCCTCCCAGCAGACTCATAGAATGTTTTTGGATATGCTCATGTAGCTTGTTCACGACGCTTTGTAGATATTGGGTTAACTGATTATAAGATATCTAGTAATCCTTAAGACTAGTAGTGGAATTTATTTATGTGCATTATTAATAAGCTGCCAATAAAGTTAGATTGCCTCCCAGAAGTTGTATTAACCCTAGAAGTGACCTTATAAATCCCACCAATTGTGTAATATATTTCTGCTTATCCTGATTGTTGTATTACCTCCTAGTGTAGTCCTACTAGCTAGAGGAGGTGATGAAGGGCTAGATGTACAAAAAAGGTGAGGAAGGGCTCCTCCCTTTGGCTAACTTGCTAGGAGCAATGCTTGTAAATATCAAGGAATTGCCTGACTGTAACATGGCGTTATTCTTCCCTAATGGGTAGATTGAGGCCAAACAGGTGGTCTATGGAGGCAAAGACCTTTGGAAATGGCGATCTATCTAACTAGATATTGCAAAAGTTTACTTAGTTTTTTGTTACTTTTGTTATTGGAACGCAACAGAGATTGGATTCCAGAACAAATAAAGGCAAAAAATTAATTGCATAAAAATTTTGATATTGACAGTGGTTTCCATTGGGCATTATATAGTGGGTCTAGAAAAGGATATTGTAGATTAAGGCTCTAAAAATAAGCCTGTCAATAATCTGCTGTACTTTAATCAGTCTTTCACTTTGATCATTTATTTGATCAAATTTTGTTTATAGTAATTTTTTAAATTATAACCGCTGCTGCTTGCTGAATTGTTCCACAATATCATCAAATTTGACTCCTGCTGTCCTTGAGTGGATGGTAGTGAACCATATCCCAATTTTTTGCTGCAAAACCATGCCTGGGCTGGATCTGCTAGCCCTCAAAACCCAACTGGTTGCTTTGTCCCTCTTTGAGACCTAGACCGACACCTTGCGCACTACAAGATGGTGCTAGAAGCCACCTGGGTGCTCCTTCAGAGCAACCTGTGCTTCAGTCTTTGAGCCAAGTATGGGAGCATATTCCCTTATGTTAGTGCCACCATCATCAAGATGGCTCAGATGGTGTTTAAAATTGTCAGTATATGATCCCACCCCTATAAGGTGTAATTTAAGTTAGCTTCTTTAGATAATTCCATGCCGTGTCTGCAGCGACAATGTTGCTTACAAATATAATATACTCCCTTCCCAACCGCCTGTACTCAGTTGTTGGAGGATGCCACTATGATGGTTCAGTTGCTAGTTTGATTAATCACCTCTCTTCCAATCAACTAAGCCATGAGCTCTTGGATGAATTAGCTGCTCATAGCGCAGATCCAGTCCTCATATTGTGGTTACCAATGGAGACAGACACCTTTCAGGACCTCAAGCTTTTTCAATGATCTGTCCCTTTCATCATGACTCTCACCTCGCAATTCCCCTCAAACCTTTGTCTGCTCCGCTCCAGACCACCCATTCTGAACCCATGTTAAAAAGGCCACTCATTTTGCCCCTTGTTCTTCAGACTTGATCATTTGAAGCACAAGTGCCCCAACCCTACCACCACGGCAGATTCTGATGCTCCTCCCTCCAGCGTTGGACCCACTGCCAAATTCAAGTCTATGTTTGAGTGGGGCCTGATCCTCCCTCCTCGTCCCACACCCATGGCAGCAAAGATTCTGTTGGGCCAGCCAATTAGGCCTTATCTGCTGAAGCAGTTTAAGAGTGAATGACATCTCAAGTTCCTGTCAACCAGCCTTGATTGACAGTTTGTGGGCCTACTGCTTCAGCCTACAGCCAATAAGATCCCATTTATGGCCTGAGAAATTTTATCTCAAACCCATTCAACTTTTTTGAATAGATTGATGATGAAGATTGGACCTACAGGATTAATCCCAACTTTGATTGGCCCAAATTCTTTACCCAAACTCTTGATTCAAAACCTCATTGTTGTTTCTTCCCTTAAAGGACTACCAATTTATTAAACCTAGCATGCAGCTCACCAATGAGGTGGTGGATGCTCCTGCCAAAGTTCCAATCTGTCATTCCCTCCATGTGGCCATATAGCCACTTAATAAACAAATTCCATGTACAAATTTCCTGGCGGACTTCTCTGAGGAAGCTCATAAATAGAATGAAAAATTTCTTTTGCTGCTGACCATACATGCATAGATGGCGCGAAAATATCTGAAATGCAATCAAAATTCCCCCCAAACACACCAGCAGCTTAAGGGTATTTATGTGTTTTGGAAATTCTTAAACATGCTTATTTCCACATTGCCCATATATGTTGATGTGTTGCATAATGCAGGTATCCTTGAAACTAATGTTACTTTTTAGTACCTGCTTCCCCCATGCTGCTGATACCTCCACACCTGTACTGTCTAACCTGTTGCGTGCCCTCAGAACTACCCTGGATGGAGATCCCAACCCCTCTTCCCCATCTGATATGGCTTCTTAAGCTTATTTTCTGTAGAACGTATTAGGCTTTTATTCTTATAATCCATTTTTTGGCCCATTTGCAAATAAAGATGCGTGGATGTCCCCCCTCTTGCGTTTATCCCCACTAGAACTAAAAGTAAAAATAACCTGCTATATATGGATTTTTCAGGAACAAAACCCACGATTTTCCTGCTATACTATTTATATAGTAAACAGGCAAAGGTGTTTTAAGAGATGTCATCTTCAATTATTACATATAACATCTTTGAAAAACCAAAAAATGAAATCTTTAAAATAATCTTAATATTGTATAAGGAGAATCTCTGGCGTTGAAAAAATTATGGATTGCTTTTTGGATTTTATTTTTGGGATATCATCCCTGTACTCTCTCACAGGAGGCCAGACCCTCCTGCTTGCCTTCAGTATAGTCTTTTATATGGACCAAGGCCTTATATTAAACTGTCCCACAAGCCAATGGCTTGTAATCTTACCTCTGGCGCGCTCTCTTGTTTATGGGCCTTCACCAAAGCTCTTTTACTTACTGCTTATTGGCCTTATGTAATGACCATGTCTATTAAAAGGCTAGAAAAGCTGTAAAGCCTTCTCATGTAGGATTGTACAGCCATGCGCAAGCATTACTGGCTCAACCCTCAGTCATGTAAACTTATCTAGAAGTTTTTGGATGGTACTTTGAAATTTTTGGACTTGAAATAGTACTAGATATATCAAGTACAGGCAGAGTGAACTCAAAAGTAGCCTAGAACTCATAGCTTTCAGCTGCATGGATGGGAATCTATATTACAGTGTGTTAATTAACCTGCCGATGCTTCCCGCCCATTAGAGATGGATTTCACTGCTTTCAATGTCTTTCATGTTGTAAACAACATTTTCATTGCAAAAATTCTGGGAACCATGTAGTGAGCACCACTCCAAACTTCATTGCTATCATGGAGCCAAAGATTGAGTTTTGGTTGTTTGTAGGTGTTTTGTTTGGAGATTTAGCTTACTTTGGGATGGCTCATTGTGATAAAATGACTTTTATGAGGCGATGGCTATGTACCTTTGCTTTAGAATGGTTTGCAATGGCAACTTTTAGGGCCATAACTGCAGTACACTTTGCCAGTGAAAGTTTTAATGGAATGTAAAAGATAACAGTGAATCAAAGTATAGTATAGAATATGGGACACTTTATTGGATTAAAGCTTATCATTATTTATAGGGTTAATAGAATCCCTGTAGCATAAGGAATCTTTTGTCTTCCTCAATCAGGATCCTCCCTTCTCCTTGATAAGCGGATCAAGATACAGCCTTTGTCATCTGTCAAGAAATTAACCTGATGGATCCTATCAATAATATCAGAATTAGGGGTGTGGCAAGTCAGGCGTGATTGCCAGATAATCTCCTAGTTTGATATTATTTAATGTTATAATATTATTGATTGGATTTAGGTTCAGTGGAATCTGCATTTGCCACCAATTTGCCAACTGAGGGCCATTGCTGGAATTTCCAGTAGAAACCCAATGAATCCGTTACCAATTGTTCAAATATGGTTCCGCTGGCTAATTTGGAGCACTGGCAACTTATGATGAGGATGCTTAAAGTTATAATTTAATTAATAATTTATATATGATTGACTGACAACTTATGCCGAGTATGGATTGACCTAATTCAATATTTGGTGATCAAATAGCAGATTGGGAGGGAATCACTACTATTAATGACTAATAATTTATTATAATGCTATCCTGGATGGCTGAGGGGTTTCAGAGGCGCAGTAGCCTAGGGTATAAATAGTCTTTATTCCCTCCAAATAAAGATTTTTCTTTTGCCCATTCTTATTATATTTGTTAATAGTTTTTCTGCTAGGTTAATATAAATGGGACTAAAGATCCCTGAAATTAAGCAAGGTGATGCGCCTGAAGTGGCCGATGCTGCCAACTCCCATACCTCAGCCTTAGGAGGAACAGGTGGAAACCTGGCCAACCAGCCACCAACGACATTGACAACTGGCTGTCAACCTTGCAGGGTGCAGCATGGGAGTGCCTTGGCCACCCAGGATGAGGACAAGTCTCACTGGGCACTTGGGCCCTGGAGCTAAAGTGAAGTCATTGGTCTTCTGAGTTGGTGGGTAGACGTGGACTCCAATGGGGATGGTACGCCTATGAATGCAAAACGGCAAAGGGTCAACCAGTCTTCATACTGTTTGGACTGGAACTCTACGCGGAGCCCACAGTCAATCTCGCAACATCATCTGTAAACATATGTACAGTTCTGACCCCCATTGTCCTGGGACTTCAAGGTTGAGGTTCTGGAATTTAAGTTGTAGTTTCAATTATATCACAATCAGTGTGTCAGGTCAAGCAGTTCCTTTTTAGTGATTCCCAATTTCCTTTTTTTGATCCTTCCTCTCTGAGGACATCACCAATACACTAGGGGGAATGGCATTTAATTAATTGAGATCCAACTCATGAGGGGGTGTCAATTTGTACATCAGAATATCTTTGATGGAATTTTTAATTGTTCATCATTACAAACTCTGACACTTGCTTTTAGATTTGATGAATATAATGGAATCCTTGAGGTAACTTGATCTTTTTTCAGATTAATAATATTAATTTAAACCTTTTGGAGATTAGAACATAACCAAATTTTAAAAAAAACTGGTTTAAATTCTTAATATTAGCCAGGTAACCCAAGTTCTTTCACTTTGATTATCACGTTTAGCTCCACCAGCATTTTTCATTAGTTAAAAACTTCCAGTCAACTGGGTTTTCCCCTGTTGGAATTTTTACCTTATTCCCGCCTGTCTAGAATACTAGGGATTGCTAGGGGATAATTCCCTAGTGCGAGGTAAATTGAATATTGGTTGACCCTGATTTCATGGTAACTATGTTTGGGGGATTTTTATTATTCGCTTGGTCAGATCCATTAGGGATCAATCTGGATGAATGCTTAAGATCTCATCAGGCAGAGTTGCTGATGATAATAGGGGCATCTGATAGTTGATTAACTATCAGGTGTACCAAATGGGATTGATTGGTTTCATCACTGACTGATTGGGAATTTAAGGAGTAAGTTGCGAGGTGAGTTATGCCACCTGCAACTAGCAAATTAATCAGTTGGTTCGCAACCCACCTTAATGGGTAACAAGTTTCATTACCTAAGCAGGTTGCTTGCCAAATATGGTTGGTTTGCTTGGATTGAGAGGAAAACGATAGGGGCACGTTTTTTGACTCTTTCTGTTTTGGTCTTGAGAATTTCCAACAACAGAATCCTACCCAGGATGGGGAAGACCATTGCTGCTGATACAAGGATGGGTGATTCAATGGCAACAACTGCTGTTTTATTGAGGAGGTGCCAACTGAGGGGTGAGTGCCAAAATCCCCAATATAAATTCCCTAAAGAATATAATAATAAAAATCATCAATTGCATAATCAATTGCCAGATCACTTTTACTAGAGTATTAGCTTAGTAAACCTTACCAGAATCCTTTTTTAAGTTCTATTCTTTCTCAAGGATATTATTGCTGTGTGCGATAATTGGGAGACTCTTTAAGGTAAAGAGTAAGTAACTGAGCGGGGATCCAGAGAAGAAGCTGAATTGAATCAGGAATTGCTACCAACTGTGTGTCACAGAGAAACAGTAAACAGTGATCTGAGCATAGATCAAATTAGGTGGCACGAGGGAACAAATCCCTATTCTGAACATCATAAGTATTTTGAGAAGAAATACTGGCCAAGCGTTGGACTGAAATCTAATACTTCCATTCAACTATGAATAATAGTCGCCATACTATTATCAACAATTACTTAACTAATATTATACAACGCGGAGAATTGCACAAAATCCAAACCTGTGCAAGTAATATATTTATAGATGTTATTGGCTGAGAATAATCAGAAAACCTACAAATTTTTAAAAAATGGTGCTTACTACAGGGGTGTAGTTGAATAGAAGAGATTAGAACGTAATTTTCATATAAAGATGAGATAAGAAAACTATGGATGGAGTTGGCAACTGTAATCAAAACGCCCTGAACTCAGCGGATCATCAAGAGTTTGCAGCTTTGAAAGAGAAAGTCGCCAAGGTGGAGGAAAGGGTCAATAATGTCATGAGTTTTGGAAATAGGTTACTTGGAAAAGTAATGTCATTAATGAAGAATGAAGGGACCTAATTTGAGAAGTCTTATTTCTGAAAATGGAGCGTGAAGCGGATCATGTTCTTTTAAGAGCATTCAATGCTGACATTAAGAGGTTGATTAAACTGTTCAATGAGTTAAAGACTCACAAATGTGAATGTGAGCCATATACAGCGACTGATTCTGAAGAAAGAACTCCCTGTACAATAATTGGGAAGACAACTACCCCAAGAAACATGCCACCCACTCTTACCAATATTTTAGAGATGATGCCCTAAATCACTCCTCAAGTGAGCCAATTAGCTAAACCCAGAGAGGTGGCTAGAGAAAACTCGGAGGAATTCAAAGTGACACCAAAATTGCTGATTTTCCGTTAAAATAATGCCCCAGCAATTTTCTGATTATTTTATATGACAATGTACAGATACAGTGATTGTCAAAAGGCATTAACAGTGATGAATTGCCTAAATACCAATTGTCAAACCCTAGTTTTGCCACACCTGAAGGAGGACAGCTGGTCATATGCAGAGGCCAAAGCAGCAATTATAAGGAATTTGGAAGCCTGATGTGAATGTCAAAGTGCAAACAAGAGTTTATGGGCATTAGAACCATAAAGATTAATTCATAGCGAGCTTCGCTGATTGTTTCTACCAGGAATTAAAATTCCTGGTTGGAGCGAAGGTGCTGGAAGATTTCAATGCCTGAATTGCATTACAAGTGGCCCTTCAGCCCTGCTGCAATTTGCACCAAATAATTTCTTCCAGTTTGCAATGGAAATTACTACATCTCAGATGGTAGACAATTTGAAAATCTTAGGAGCAACCTTTGATGCCCCAAACAGAAATTTCAAATCAAACCCAGTACAAAATTTGAATCCCACAAAGGGGAATGAAGGCGCTAAGGAGATGGATAATTGAACTGTGCTGGGGAATAAGCCCAAAGACTTTAAATGGTTTAATAAGAAAGAGAAAGTCTGTTACCAATGCAGAGTAAAGAGAAATTTCGCTGTACATTTCAAGAAACCCAAGGATCAAATCAACGTGGTCCAAGCAAAAGAGTCTGCAACCACAAAGGAGTCAGGAAAAGGGCCCACGGCCTAGATGGGGAACAGTCTAGAGCTGCAGAGAAGCCTGTTCCTCCCAATATTATGCATGAGTAAATTGACATCAGTGATCTGTTCATGGATGAAGTCGTACAAAATTAACCGCATCAAGTAGTCAGATTGGACGTGAGTGTGATAACAAGGTCTGGGGAAAAGGGGATTGACCCCAAGATAATCAAAGAAGTTTCCCGGCTGTATGCCTGACAACTAGTGGACAAGATTTAAGCTGCAGATAATCCCAAAGAATTGAATGAAGTTCAATTAGATGAGGCAAACCTGTCAATCCCCTCAACACGATCAATGAATCAATTCCTGATTTATCAGCACAAAACATTCACACCCTCAATTCAGCTAGTAATGCCGCTATACACTCAGTAAATACTATCTTACAATACTCTAAGTGTACATATATAGATATACTAGTGAATCAAGTTTGGGTAAGTGTAATTGTTGAAAGCGGAGCGCCTATTAAAATTGTCTTGATCAAGCTGATGAAAAGGATGAAGATCCCACTGACTTGGAACACAAGAAGGAGTATGTGACAGCTGGGATGAATACCACCATCTCATGTGGAGCTTATAGCGCTCTGCCACTTTGATTCAGATCCTTGGTGGTAACTGAGCCAGCAATATTTTTGGCCAACCAAAACTGCAACATTCTGATTGGGATGGAAATTTCTACAGAAGTATGGAGTTAAATGTAACTTTGAGGATAATATGTTGACCATATCTGTCAGACGTTACCATTGGTCTATCAAAAGGATGGGGAAGCTCCACTGAGTAGTAGAAATAACTGCATCAACTTGATATACAATGACGGCATAGTCCTAATTTAATACCAACTAGTTGGCCAGAAGCGATGAGAAATGCAAACAGAAATTCTAGAAAATTGGGGAATTTCGCTGATAATCAAGAATGCAAAAACCATACCGCTGAGATCACATGTAATAGTTGACACGGGGTTGACATTATAGATACCAGAGCCGCTGTATGGGGAGGTCAGAAGCCCCTGAAATAAGTCCAGAGTAGAGCCTTGGGTAGCTCCTTGAATAATAATGGCGGGCCATGGAGAAATTCGAGTTCTCCTGGCAAATTTAAGTGAAAAACTGATAAAGATTGTGTTGAATCAGATTATCGCGTTTGTTCATCTAATCCTAACACTGAACTGAGGAAATTCCACGGTTTTGGGACCCTTGATGAGATGGGATTACCAGCTGGGGTAACAAAGAGTATCAACCTATTGGTTGATTGAGAGTAACTTGCTGATCTGATGGAAGGACAGCAAGAAGAAGTGCTAGAATTGTTCAAAAGATTATGGGAAGTATTACCCAGGATGACCATGATTTGGTATTCACTAGAGATGTGATCCACAAGGTCAATACTGGGAAAAATTTTCAATTAGGATGAGACTGATTTGATGGTCAAAGGTGGCCGGAGTGGTAGTGGAAGAAGAAATCAGCAAACTAGTGAAGCATGGGCTTCTAGTTCCGTCATCAAGTCCTTGGGCGAGTCCAATTCTTATCATAAAGAAGAAGGATGGCTTTAATTGAGTGGTGATCAAATGTCAGAAGCTGATTAAAATTTAACAAAGAATGATCTGTATCCCCTACCAAGAATTGATGATTCACTAGATTAATTGGGAGATGCGAAGTATTTCTTCATGATGTATATGATATCTTGATATTAGCAAATCGATTTTCCAAAAGAGGACCAAGAAAAATGTGCAATTATTACTGCGCAGGGGCTATATCAACCAACGAGGATGCCCCAGGGTCTGTGCAATGCGTTTGCAACGTTCCAGAGGGCCATGGATTCTATACTCAAATACTTGAAGTTTTCATGCGTCCTGGTGTACTTAATGATATCATCATGTTCAGTAGGACGTTTACTGACCATATGCACCACTTGGAGGAAGTGTTCAAGAGACTGTCCGCAGCCAACCTGAAAATTAAGCTGAGGAAGTTTCACTTCTTCAAGAAAGAGTTGTAATACTGGGATTCGTGATCAACTCTAGTGGAATACAGCCACAAGCCCAGAAGATTGAAGCTTTAGAACGAATGGCTGTGCCAAAGAGTGTCTGAGATATACAAGTGTTCTTGGAATGGTTGGAAACTATAGAATATTTATTCAGGATTTTGCTAGAATTGCCAAGCCCTTATTCCATCTGTTGAAGGATCTGAAGAAAGGATTCATATGGAATGAAGAAGCTAGAAATCATTCAATGAGTTACACCAGTACTTGATAGATTCTCCAATTTTGAAGCATCCAAATTTTGATTGAGAATTTATTATGTAAATTGATGCTTTGTTGATGGCGATTGGCATCATATTGAGCCAAGTAGATGAACTTGGGGATGAACATCTGGTGGCATATGTGAGCCAGACACTCTCAGCCGCTGAGAGAGGTACTACGCCATAACTGAGCGTGAATGTCTTGCGGTCATTTACACTTGTAAACAGTTTTGGGTGTACATCCACGGAACACACTTCAAAGTGGTGATGGACCACTCCACGTTGCGTTGGATTCACAATTCTCGTGAACCAGAAGGATGACTGGCCTGATGGGCATTGAGTTACAGTCTTATGATTATGAGATTGTCCACCGAGTGTGGGCTTCTCATCAGAAGGTGGATGGCTTATCACTGTTACCAATGGTCCAGATGGTATACCAGCAGGCGGATGAGTTGTTCCAGAGAATGGTTAATGGAGAAATTGGGAATGAGCCTCAAGAAATTTAAGGTGTGCTTCAAAAAGTGATGGAAAACACTGAGATCATGGATAGACAAGCTCTCAAGATGATTAATGGGAAGTTGTTACTATTTCCAAAGCTTTTGGAAAGAGCAGCTATTGTTCAAGCTGCTCATAAGGTTGTCAGGCATGAAGGCCTGAGAAAAATGACTGACCATATTTGCCAGTACTACTTGGAGTCAATTAAATATGATGTCGTGTACTATCTGGCTTGCTGTGTGGAGTGCCAGTTGCACAAGCCACATAAGAATATGACTGGATACCAACTGGTCTTCCCTGGATTTGCTTGGTATAGGTTGTCATTTTGATGTGATGGGACTGTTGACAATGAGCAAAGGGGAAGTCAAGTACATAATAGTTGCAATCAAGCTTCTGATGAGATGAGTCAGGATGAAGGCCCTGGCAAAAGTAGATGCTGTCAAAATCTGAGGATTGCTCGCTTGTGTATTATTATCCTGCACATCTATACGGGCTGAAGTTCTGATGATTGATCCATGATAGTGCCTGTAATTTATGGTATTTGGACCATTCAAAAACTTATTAGGCCTATTAAATTTGCCTCGACTCTTATGGCTGCTTTTGGGCTTAATTTTCCCTTCATGTTCAGGAACTTCTTCCTAGGCAGGATCAATAAAAACTGGGAATTTGGTCCTTCTAGTTTTCAACACTTCTCCAAGGTTAGATATCATTTAAAAAACCAGTAAAAGGATGAAATAAATATAACTTTTATTAGAAGCTATTTATTAGATAATGGTCATTAGGCCAAGCACCGGTATTTATACCTCTAGGGCATCTCCTGGCCATACTACAGCACAAATTTCAACAGATATTTTACCGCCGCAGTTCAGCCCTTGAACTGATATGACTATAACCTTTTCTTAAGTTTATTGGTGGCAAAATACTCTTAAAATTGGGAGGATTTAGGGTACAAAATTGTGATAAAAGCATGAAAAATTGTCCTAGGATCCTCTGGAATTCAGTTTTGTCATACTGTTGACAAAATACACCTTCTGTGAAATTTTGGCATCAGTTGAAGTAAATGATGCACCCCTAATTGGGATGTCAGCAGGCTTCTCCCTCGATAACATTAGGTAAACCCTTTTGGGCAGTCCATGCAAGTGCTATCATGCCAATTATGCGGATTGACATACAAATTTCGCCCTACTGCAGGAAATTAATTTTTTTCATTTGCCTGAAGTCCATGTGATTTTCATACGTTAACTTTGGGTCAGTCCCAAAAAATTTTGTATACAAGTAATTTGATTGTGTTCCTGATAATCAGGACCAATTGCTGAGATTCGATGCATAGGAAATCAGCCATAATATGCGACCATTTTTGGGCTGAGCACTCTGATAAAAACTTGATCAAATTGTCATTGAGATATTTGGCCCAAATTGTATGATTGCAATAGGCTTTGAGGTGAGAATATAGGTGTTAGCTCAAGCGTTGAAAGGGTAATTGGCCTGATCCCATTGTTGTTAAAGGTTTATTTTTGAGTCAACTACCAGAATCTGATATTTTCCCCTCTTGACTCAAACATAAGCCCTAAGATTCCCAATTAGCCTATGTTGTTCTGTTATCATCAGCTCAAACTCCCAATGAGCATGGAGTTGGGTTTTATATTTGGTAACTTTGGCCCAACGCCCAATAAAACTGAAGTATGATGGCCCTAATGCCTGTTGAGTCTGAAGTTGGATCCTCTCCCCAACCTCAAGTGCAAACAAAAATATTAATAATAATAAAACTATTATATAAATATTTTTTTGTTTTGTTTTTGTTTTGTCATTTGTGTGTTTTGTGTTGTTTTTTCAACTTTTACTTTTCTTAATTGGCATGCTTATTAAACCTTATTAGGAATTTTGCATGGACTTCATTATATATATGGACAGTCCTAATATCCTTGATTGTGTATATTAACTTAGACATTTTCTCAATCACTTTGAATGGTCTGACCCAAATGTGATCTAACTTCTACAATTGGCCCAATCCATGGGTGTTGTAAAATAGAACTTTGTCATTAACTTTGAATTTGGTCAGTGGTTGTTTTTTAAGTCCTTTTATGTTGGGCCTTATTCTTGGTAAAACTGTTGTTGAAGGCTTAAGCTTGTAGTGTGGTTAAAGCATCCACAAGCTTTTCAATGTACTAAAAAATAAGTTTTTTTTGCCAGGATCCTCTAGCGCTGAACATAGCAGCGTTGGTAGGGCTGGGTGTCTACCGTATAATACTTGAAATGGAGACATCCTGGTTGATGAATGGTAGGAGATATTGTAGGTGAAGACTGCCAAACTTAGATAAGTACTCCATTCTTATGCTTTGGCCGAGGTTAATTTCCACATAATTTTCTCCAACGTCCCATTTGCATGCTCAACAGTCCCATTAGTTTTGGGGTGATAGGGAGTAGAAAGCACACCTCGTACTCCCATTAGTTGGTTGAGCTTGGCAAGGACATTGGTGGTAATGTTGGTTCCATTATCGATCAGAATAACCTGGGGACATCCATGTTTGTGGATGATGTTTTCAGGTACAAACTTGGCGGTGGTTGCTGCTCCAGCTTCCTGAATGGCCTTGGCCTTGACTCATATGGTCAAGTGGTTGATGGCTTTGATTATGTACTTGGCCTTAATATTGCTTGTTGGAAGTGGGCCAATCTCGTTGATTGATACAGTGTGCCAGGCAAAGTTGGGACGAACAAGCTAATAAGGTGTGCTTTTTTGGAATGGTTTTTCGCCTTGGCACTCTGCACAGCGTTCCAGCGTTTCTTGGATGTTGAAATGCATTAACTCCCAGTAGTAGATTTGCTTCTGGTGCTCTTTCGTCTTATTGGATCCTCCATGCCCTATGGCCTTATGCGCTGCCATTGTTAGGTCTGTTCAGGCCAATGGTCTTAAAAAACTTTTTGTCCTCAACAATCTTGTAAAACATCCTGTTTAATGGCTGTATTTTTTGTAGATCCATTAATATTTTTTGGCCGTATTTGGGCTCATCCTGAAATTCTTCGCTGATCATTTTCATAAACAACTCATCAGCGGCCCAACTAAGTGTTTCATTGGTGGGTAGTCAGGGTAGACTGTCAGCGTTTTGGTGTTTTGCCCCAGCTCGATGCTCAATGGTGTAGTCCTAAGCTTGAAGCTTTATTACCCGCGGGCTAATCGGCCCTCAGGTTCTCTTAAGTTGTTTATCCATCTTAGGGAAGAATGATTGATAACAACTTTAACATGAGTGCCATGAAGATAGACCAGAATTGCTATGCAAGCATTCTTGTTCCATTACCGTGTAGTTCCTTTTGTGAACGTTTAAGGTCTGACTAGCAAAGGCACCTGGATGTTCTTCACCATCTTCTCAACTTGGGACAACACGGCCCCCACTGCTTTTTGGGATGCATCAGTTTGGATGATAACTTCATGATCAAAGTCCAGGTATCAAAGAACAGGTGCACTTTATAGGGACAATCAGAGTTGGTCAAATGCATCCTGGCAAACTGGAATCCAGTCAAATGGGACCTTATATTTAAACATATAGAAAAGCGGCTCTCCAAGTTGTGCAAAGTCAGCAATAAATTGGTGATAATACCTGATCATGCCTAGTAATACTTGAATATTGCGCTTGGATTTGGGCCATTTCATTTTGGAGATGGCATCCAGCTTACAGGGTTGGGGCCAAAGGCCCACTTTATCAATCACAAATCTGAGGTATTCCAGTTGGTCTTTGAAAAACTGACATTTTCTAGGCTTGATTTTTAAGTTTGCAGCAGCTAGCCTTTTGAAAACCTCCTCTAAGTGTTCCAGGTGGTCATCAGGTATTCATCTGAAAACACTGATATCGTCAAGGTACACTAGTACACATGCCAATTTCAAGTCTCCCAGAATTGTGCCCATTGCCCGTTGGAATGTAGCCGGGGCATTGCAGAGTCCTTGAGGCACTATCGTCAGCTGGAATAGGCCCTCTTGGGTTATAATTGCACATTTCTCACGCTCCTCTTTGAGAAGATCTATTTTCCATTATCCGCTGATAAAGACCATTGCTGAGAAGAACTTTTCACCTATAGCCTATCCAAGGCGTTGTCAATCCGTGGCAGTGGGTATGAGTCCTTCTTTATGATGTTGTTTAACTTCCAATAGTCAATGACTACTTAGTTTCTTCCATCCTTCTTCTTCACTATTAAAATTGGTGCTGCCCACGGATTTTTTGAAGGGACTAGCATGCCACAATTTAGGAGTTCCTTAGTCTCCTTGGATACTGCTTCTTCTGATAATTTTGAGCGTCTAATCAGGCGTAATTGAATAGGTTTATGATCTCCAGTATCGATTTTGTGGGTGACACCATTAGCACATCCCAAGTCAAAATCGTCTTGTGCAAATATTTCCCAATATTTAGAGAATAACTCCTGAGCTTAGCCTTTCTCAGAGTTGGTCAGGTTGCTTAAATCGGCCATAGGGACAACAATATTTATGATGAGTTGGTCATTATTGGGGAGCCCTAATTCAACAAAAGTTCAGAGATCATAGAATGAGTGATTTTCCGTGGTAGGGAACAGATGCAGAAAAGTGATTTTTTGATGTCGCCTGATGGAGATGGGCCAATTTTGCAGGCTTGCACATAAGATATTTATTTCTCCGTGGCCCAGAATGATAATTCCAAGGCAAAGTTTGGTTTGAATTGAGATTTAAACCATGATTGATATACTTCACTGTAAAGTCTTTCAGTATATTAATTGTTAGTCCCATTGGGACAATTACTTGTTCTCTGGATGGTATAGTGATGGTCTGATTTGATTAAGTGGAATACCATCTGACTCATCAATCTGAGTGGGAAGTGGTTTTATCTTTGACTGAGCTTTAAAATACTCAATCAGGACGACACCATCTTTGTAGGCCAGATTTATGAATAGGCTGGGTTTCTTTTTCTCAACTGCTTTATCATGGTTATAATAAAGTGGAATAGCCTGGCCCATAATGGTGAGAGTATTGTCCTTATGATTAGTAACAAATCCGTATCTTCTTAGGAAAACAATCCTGATTAGGATATCATAGTTTGTATTTGGCAACACTATGGAAGGTGCTGTTACTACAATGGATCTAAAGCTGAGTGGTAAGGTACTGTATGCGCCCAACGATTTGGTTGTATGCGCTCCAGCTGTTCCATATTCCTGACTGTGGGCAACATCGGGCAAAATTTCAGTATATTAACCAACTTTGTGCTTGACTATATTGATAGGAGCACCACTATTAATGATGGCCCATTTTGCACTTAATTTACCGCTAAGTCCACATAAGTACATTCAGAGTAGTTTACAGAGGTATTTATTGTATGAATGCTGTGATTGCTTTCTTATTCCAGGTGTAATTTCAGGCTTGAGCAAATAACTGGGAAGTTATCTGCTAAGGTCTTTATGGGAATGGCTACTTGAACGTTGTTAAGCTTAGGTAGGTCAGTCAAACATCTGGGTAGGAGGTCTAAACCCTGATCAATAATCTGCTTTGCGTAGGGTTTTGATACTTCAGCTCAGGCTTCTTTGGTAATTTTTAAGGGTTTAGTTGCTTTTAATGTGTCCCAAGTAGTAACCATCATGACATCATTAGCCACGATATGGTGGAGGTTATTTTTAGCAACATCTTCTGCCATAAAGAGCTCATCAGGGGCATGTGGAATGGTTTGAAAATCGGTGGAGTTAGAGCATTCCGCCTCTACTCCACCTGCTCTTTTCCCGCCTCATTGTCACTGTTGATTTCTAGAGCAAAGTTGACCCCATGCTTTTTGTTGGACCATCTGAAACATTGTCTAGCAAAATGCCCCTGTTGATTGTAGTTATGGCAAGTAATCGGCCCTGTTTTCTGTTTTTGCTCGAATTTTTGGTTCATATTTTGTGAATTTTTCCTATGGTCAGACATCATGTTGCTTTTTGGGCCTAAAAATTGAGATTTTTGCTGATCTTTGGCCCAATTAGGAGTATTAAAATACGGGAACAGCTTCTCAAGTAATTGTTAAGCTCTTGGATTTTCTAAGCTTCCATTGAATGCAGGCAGCATAACATTGTGCAGTCTATGGAAGGGCATAATTGCGTGCTCTATTGCAATCTTGGCGTCAAACTTATCTATTGCATTGCACCCACGCAGAACTTGTGCCATATGGAAGAATCTATCCACAAAGTCACGAATAGCTCATTCTGTTTCTATTCGATATTAAGAAGCTCTCTTTTTCAGGTTTCTAGTTTCTCAGGCCCTCCAAACTGTTTTGTTATTGCAATTTTGGCATCCATATAGGACCAATCATCACCCAAATAGGGCATAATGAGGTCACAGCTATGGGCATCTGGTGAGTTAATCAGTGCTAATCCTTTCGCATGGTCTGATGCTCCTCTCATTGCTTTTTCAAATAATTTGAGGAAAGAGTGAACATTTCCATCTTTATCACGCTTTGGTAAATTCAGTGGTTTGAAGTCGTCTCACCCTATCTCAGGCATAGGAGTTGTACTTCTTCTGAAACGTCTTGGTGTATCATTGCCCATAATTGGCCCTCTTTCCTGTTGGGAAGTATCTGGAGTCAGGATTGATGCTAGGACCCTGGCATAGAATGGATGTTCAAAATATCCTTTTCTGCATTGGTGTCAACTTCCGATGATTTGAATTCATGGTATTGCTCTGAACTACTGGATTCTGACGCCTGAATTCAGCCCTTAGTTACTTTTGCAGTTTGTTTTTTGGCCGGATAAGCGGAGCTTTTTCCTATTTCTTTTTTGTCAAAGTTGGGCGAGCACTGGCAGCCTTGCTTTTTGAGGGATTCAAATTCTTTTTAAGGTTGTCATACTCCTCTTTTTATAAAGATTGGTTGATTGTTAGGCTTTTTATATATTTGTCCATACTATCTTCTCAGGAATTTGCAGTTGATAGATGCATTATGAGTTCTTAATTTTCCTGAGTAATGTCAGTGTTTCTGACCTGCAATCTCAACACTACAGTCCAAATTTAGAAAACTCATCTTTGATCTGGGCATCCTCTTCATCCCTATTCAGGATGGCTGGCCTTTCTGCAAGGTCCTCAAAGTTTTTTTGATAGTATCCAGCTCAGCCCAAACATATTCTTCAAAGGCATCAACTTTTGCATTTAACTCCAGCGGACTTTTAGTCCTAAAGTGGCATGTATGGTAAGTCATTCTGATTGAGACAATAGGTAATCTTAATGGCTTTCCAGTTTTCAACAGCAGTTATCCATAGTTTGTACCCATTCTTGTGATAGCCCATGGTGATCTATAACTTCTGCAGCTATCTTAAGGACTCCTTTGTTCAGAAGCTCCTCAAGGGTGTTTAATCTCCCATGAACTTCATTGGCAAGTCCCATATTATCAACAATTGCCTTTTGGACTTCAGCAAAACTGGAATCTAGCTTGTCCAGAAGGGCATTTTGGGAAGATTATTCCTCCCCTTGCACATGTAAGATTTCTGTGATTTCCAGATTTTGTCTAGCAATTATTCGCTGGGAATGCTTAATTTAGGTTTGAAAAAGTTAACCAGGAATTCGTTAGTTGCTTGACTATCTGTGAGACGTCTGGCAAGAGATGCTATGGTTGTGTCGTGGTACTTCATATTTATTTGCATCTTGAGTGCCTGATTCTTAAGGTAGTAGAACAGGCAGAAGGAAGAATCAGTTTGTGAAGTACCAACCCTAAAACCCTGATATAAGGTTTCCAGAATAGCTTTTACACTTGAAGATGTAAGATCAATTGGGCTAGTTGTATCTGCATGAGCTCCCCCCATTGTGATAAGATATAGGGAGTAAGAGGTACCCACTTCAGAGCCGTGGCGGCTGATATTAAATAATATGAGATTTCTTTGTTGCTGGTTTCCATCTTGTTGTCACTATCTCATCTGGACAATTCTGCCAGGAATTGGTCATTGGAATCCATTTTGGAGAATGTAAATGGTTTTGAGTGAGCACCAGTTGTCAAACTCTGAGGATCACTCGCTTGTATATTATTATCCTGCACATCTATTTAGGCTGAAATTCCAATGATTGATTTTCAATAGTGCCTGTAGTTTACGGTATCTGGACCGTTCAAAAACTCACTAGGACTATTAAATTTGCCTCGACTCTTCCAGCTTATTTTGGGCATAATTTATACCTTGTGTTTAGGAACTTCTTTTTGAGGAAGGCTTCAATACAAACTGTGAATTTGGTCTTTCCAGTTTTCAACACTTCTCCAAGGTTAGGATTCAGATAAAAACCAGGAAAAGGATGATATAAATATAACTTTTATTAGAAGCTATTTATTAGATAATGGTCATTAGGCCAGGCGCCGGTATTTATACCTCTAGGGCATCTCTTGGCCACATTCCAGCACAAAAGTTTCAACGGATAAATAACCACCTTAGTTGTTGGGACCACCTAGTGCTAAAAAAACCACATCAGTTCAGCCCTTTAACTGATCTGACTAAAACCTTTTCTTAGGTTTATTTGTGGCAAAATACTCTCAAAATTGAGAGGATTTCAGGTACAAAAATTGCGATAAAAGTATGCAAAATTATCCTAGGATACTCTAGATTTTAGTTTCGTCATACTTCTGACAAAATACACCTTTTGTGAAACTTTTTAATCATTAGAAGTAAATGACGCACCTCTAATTGGGATGTCAGCAGGCCTCTCCCTTAATAGCACTAGGTAACCCCTTTTGGGTGATCTGTGCAAGTGCCATCATGCCAATTATGCGGATTGACATACAAATTTTGCCTTAAGGCATGAAAATGATTACGTTTTTTCGTTCATCTGAAGTCTATGGGATTTTCAGATGTTAACTTTGGGTCAGTCCTGACTGATTTTATATACAAGTAAGTTGATTGTGTTCCTGATAATCAGGACCAATTGCTGAGACTTGATGCATAGGAAATTGGCCATATTATGCAAGTGTATTTGGGCTGAGCACTCTAATAAAAACTTGATCAAATTTTATTGAGATATTTGGCCCAAATTGTATGATTGCAATAGGCTTTGATGTGAGAATATAGGTATTATATCAAGTGTTGAAAGGGTAATTGGCGTGATCTGATGGTTGTCATTAATTTATTTTCAAGTCAGCCACCAGAATCTGACAGATGCTACCAGTACTGCAAATTTCATCCTGGATCAAGTAGTATACTGTCATGGATGCCCGCAGGTCCTGCTGAGCAACAATGGGACAAATTTTACATATCATGTGATCCCATGGTCAAATGAGATAATGGGGATCCAAGGAGTCATGTCTGTACCCTACCAGCTGGAGACGAACAGACTAATGGAATGAGTTGATGGGATGCTGGCTGCGACGCTGAGGAAGCTGGTTGCAGGAAGAACTTTCTGAGTGGGGAATGTACCCAAGTTTGTTGATGTTCGCCTACAGTATCAGTCATCATATAACAATGGGAAAAACGCCGTTTGAGTTGATATATGGGAGGAAGGCCACATTGCTGCAAATTTTGTATTTGGTGGTGGAACCAACATCGGGTATGAGTGCCAAGCAGTACCTGAACTGATTGACAAATATCCTGATCAAAATGCAATTGCAAGCATTTGATACTACTTTAAAGAAAAGGATATGAGCTAAAATGATGGATGATAAGAACTAACCAACAATTATCAGAATACCAAATAGGCAAAAGAGTTGCCTATTGTGATATGCATGGTTTCAGGAGAAGAAACAAATTGGATGCATTGTGGTTTGGTCTGTTTAAGATTATAACCAATACAGCGACGGACGCCTACTCAATCAAGAACCTCTTGGATGCAAGGGTAGTAAATCAAGTTATGCTAAGTATTTAAAGTGATGGATCAAGGAAAATAATAAAAAAAGAGTTCCCAAAGGACCGCTGAAGCATTAAGTGGTTATGTACTAATGATTTGGTCAAGTCCAAAAAAGGACCTCTGAACCAATTTAGATGGTTAAGTCTTAAAAAAGTATGACCTCTGAACCATAGAAAACCGGTAGGTCTAAGTATATTTAGGATTAAGGTTAGGGGAATAAAATAAAAAGATCTACCGCTGAACCAAAACAAGGTCAAGTCCCATGGAAAAAAGAAAAAAATAAAAGATTGATAAAAATATGGGGAAAAAAGATTATTAAAAAGCACATAGAAAACCCGATATATTTTTATAAATTTTATTTTCATTGATTATACTCAATTTGAAGATGATCCCGCCTATGTTGCCTCTTAAGGGAGGGAGGATGGATCACAGTAGGAGTGAATTCATCAAAATCTTTGTGAGAAAGGACGCTAGTGAGGGCTAGACCTACATGAAACCAAGTTTGTTGAGTGGACGCAGATCCCTGCGAGAAAGTGACCAGGGGAAGGGAAATTGAAATATTGGAAGAAGCCAAATGCAATACCCCGGAGTGGGGAGGAAAGCAACAGTACAAGAAGAGGCAGTCAGCGAATAAACCTGAGTAATCCCAATATGGAACTGGAGCTGGAAGATTGGTCTTAAGCACTGCTGATGGGCTACATCAAGAGCACCAGACATATGGGCTGGCAACAAACAAGGGATACTAGATGGGGGTTTGTCAAATTATGCCCCCTATCTAAGCCATCAGTGGAAGATACCAATGGGATGCGCAAGAAATGAGATAGCCATGCAATGAGTGAATGGCATCTTGTAAGTGATGACTATGAGCTTCTCAGAAGCTGAAGCAGAAAGAGCGATGTAAACTGGGAGAGGCTGGAAGCTTCGCGGCCCAACTTTAAAGAACTTGGGTGGCAAAGAAAAGAGCATAGGTTGCAATATCCCAATCTGGGATGTTTTCAAGATCGGAAGAATTCAGAGCTATGGATAAAGACTTGGTGATTTGAGCCCTTAATTCTGCATAGGGGAGTTCAAAATGTACGCTGTTGCTGATGGTTAGTTTGGTGGCCAAGACAGCTGGATTGTAATATATATTGAGTCAGACGGAAAAACTCTGGAAGCAAGTCCAATCTGATGAGGAATGAATGATCAAGAGCAAAGGGCATTGCTTCAGGATGTTTGACAATGATGTTAGGAGTATCTGTGAAAGGAGCCAAATCCATAAGAGTCTTGAAATATAACTCTGGAATTGATGACAGAAGAAGGATTGGTTGCAAGTTGTTTGAAACAATCACTAACATGGTTTCAGTGGGGTTTGTTACCATTTCTGGTAATATCATGGAAGGACTAGTAACGGGTACTTGACTAGGAGTATGAGTCATGAAAGGACCAAAGAAAAGGTTCCATCGCGCAGATCAACTCATCCACTTAAAGAGCTAAAGATCTTGATTAGACAAACTGTTGAGCAGCTGTTGGTACCACGACTTAGAATTTGACATGTGAGCTGGACGAGAGAGGGGATGTTGGACTTATATGATAGTTGACATTATGCACTCTGAAATTAATTAAGCTCCAATTTTAGAGAAATTAATCTCAAAATGAATGGGATAAGCTCTCTAGAGAAGAATTAAAAATGATATGATCCAAGAGGTTATGAGAAGAAAATAACAAGAGCAAAAATAAATGAGCTTTTTTAATTGGCCACAAAACGAACATTAATGCAAGTATCTCCTATTGAGGATAAGGAGAAAATCAGGAAATTCAGGACGTTGGACCAAGAATCCTGAATATGACAGTGGGTCAAATGACCTTATGGGGAAAAGTGAATCCCAGGATTAATATCTTCATGAGTAAATCAATCAGACCAGCACAAAAGAAGGTCGTGGGGACTGTGTTCTGAGTAGGAGGTAGCATGGAGGAAGAGGAAGAGAGTTGCATGCCTAAGGTCGTCCTAAGCAGCATTGAGTACAGATTGATTGTACTCTGCTTGAACAAATGAAGTATTTGACTGAGTGTCCAAAGTGGTTTTCTGCCCAAATCCTTTTCTTGCTGGAAATCTAGGCAAGGGGGATGTATTGGGATTTTTGCCCATATTACAGCTAGCTAGATTACCAGGGAATGCTAGGAGATAATTCCCTAGTGCGAGGTGAAGTGAATATTGGTTGACCCTGATTTCATGGTAACTATGTTTGGGGTATTTTTATTATTCTCCTGGTTAGATCCATTAGGGATCAATCTGGATGAATGCTTAAGATCTCATCAGGCAGAGTTGCTGATGATAATAGGGGCATCTGATAGTTGATTAACTATCAGGTGTACCAAATGGGATTGATTGGTTTCATCACTGACTGATTGGGAATTTAAGGAGTAAGTTGCGAGGTGAGTTATGCCACCTGCAACTAGCAAATTGATCAGTTGGTTCGCAACCCACCTTAATGGGTAACAAGTTCAATTACCTAAGCAGGTTGATTGCCAAATATGGTTGGTTTGCTTGGATTGAGAGGAAAACGATAGGGGCACGTTTTTTGACTCTTTCTGTTTTGGTCTTGAGAATTTCCAACAACAGAATCCTACCCAGGATGGGGAAGACCATTGCTGCTGATACAAGGATGGGTGATTCAATGGCAATAGCTGCTGTTTTATTGAGGAGGTTCCAACTGAGGGGTGGGTGCCAAATTCCCTAATATAAATTCCCTAAAGAATTCAATAATAAAAATCATCAATTACATAATCAATTGCATAGATCACTTTTACTAGAGTATTAGCTTAGTAAACCTTACCAGAATCCTTTTTAAGTTCTATTCTTTCTCAAGGATATTATTGCTGTGTGCGATAATTGGGAGACTCTTTAAGGTAAAGAGTAAGTAACTGAGCGGGGATCCAGAGAAGAAGCTGGATTGAATCAGGAATTGCTACCAACTGTGTGTCACATAGAAACAGTAAACAGTGATCTGAGCATAGATCAAATAGGTGGTACAAGGGAACAAATCCCTATTCAGGACATCATAAGTATTTTGAGAAGAAATACTGGCCAAGAGTTGGACTGAAATCTAATACTTCCATTCAAAGATGGTAATAGTCGCCATACTATTATCAACAATTATCTTAACTACTATTATATAACGCAGAGAATTGCACAAAACCCAACTCTGTGCAAGTAATATATTTTTAGGGGTTATTGGCTGAGAATATTCAGAAATCCTATAACTTTTTACATCCCCTTTGGACGTAATATAATGATACATGTATCTAAATTAGATTCTGTTTATAGTAATGTCATTATAGCATTCCCAAAACAATTTCATGGGGCTGATTTAAAATGAAACGGAAGTCTTCACATAGCTCATATAAGCTCTTGTTATAGTATCCCTGATGACGTTACCCTCTAGAAAAAATCTTTTATGGTCAAGTTGTATAAGGTTACCATTTAGCCTCATTGATTTTATACCCATGCCTTTAACCAGGTTCATGCTAATATATTTTTCACATACACCTGTGTCAACTAAACAGTGAGCCTTCCCTCTTTTCCTTTGCTCCTTCAGAGTAACTGCAGAAAATTAATATGGACAAAGAAAGAGGTGTTTTATTTAAATTTCCAGATTTATCTGTTTTGTTTATCCTCTTAATCTTGGATAAGTAGGGGTTTATCTTAAGAAGCTTTAACAGCCTTAGGTTGAGTTCTTCTTTTAAAAGCACTTTGCAACCACTCATAGTCTTTATTAATTTTCTCTTCTATATTTTTAAAAATTTGCAAGATTTTACTGAAAAGTTCATAACCTGAACATTGATTCATTCTTTCCAAGACTTGTAGAGAATCCTAGAGTACCTTAGCTTGAGACAAGTTTTGTTCCATTTAAGTTTCCTAATCCAACTCAACATTATATTTTTATTATCTTGGCTGCAGGGTTTAAGAACAAAAGATCATGGGTATATTCTGAATAAATATGCAAGGTAGTTGAAACTCTTCAGACTTTTCTCACTTAACTAAAGTGTAGAGTAGTAATGAATACTCTTTATTGAAGTTAAACTTGAGTCAAGAAAAAAGAGCAGACCAGGATGTATCTTGGAAGTTTCTGGAAATTCTGCACATTCAACTAAGCTCAAGAACTTGTAAGTTGTATTAGCTAAACATGGTTTCACCTCAATTTATTCTTATATACATGTGGCCTTACTATCAGAAAGTACATCAACAAATTGGATATGTTGCAATAAAGATATGCATCCCTTCCCGCTACATAGTCTAAGTGCTCTTGTGAGCAGTTTTGATCCATGACTTGATGAATATAGTAAAAGCTTTGATAGCAATGGGGTCTCAAATCCCTTGCTTTTTTAAACACCATTACATATATATTTTTAGCTTCTAATAACATCTAGATATGGACAATGTCTTAAAAATGGGACAAAAAGTAAACAAAAAATTAATAATAATATAGTTGTGGTATCAGCCTCATTAACAAAGAAAACCCCCAACTATACCTCCTCATGCCCCATGTCGCTGATGCTCCCACCCCAATGCTGTCCGCCATGGTCTGCCAGCTGAAGCGGGCGCTGGACAAAAGTTTCCCCAAAGCCTCCTTGCCATCTGATATGTCTTCCTAGGCTGGTAACCTAGGAGCTATATTAGGAATTTTTTAATTTATGATAATCCCTTTGTTTTGCCCATTTGCAAATAAAGATGCATGGCGGCTTCACCTTTTGGGTTGGGCACCACTAGTACTAAAAAATATAGTTGTGGTATGGTGTACCAAGATGTAGCCTTGATAATTACCTAATCTTCTTTAGAATCTCACCCTAATATAAAAAAGAATACAAATTTATCTAATGTTCATACCAGTTACACCAATATGACACAAATAAATTTGATAGGGATGTGAATGCCATAGACCCAAAGTAGTTATACTCTACTGGGCATTTATCTTTAGATGCATATATTTTTATTTAAAATTACCAAAGAAAACCTTCAAAAATTTGTAGTCATAATACTGTAGCTTAGTAAAAAAATATGGACCAAAGTGTTGAATGTAGTGATGTGACTTCATGGCTTAATACACTTTCTATTTTCCTTA
The DNA here is from genome assembly GCA_022478985.1 of Massospora cicadina. NCBI lineage: Eukaryota > Fungi > Entomophthoromycota > Entomophthoromycetes > Entomophthorales > Entomophthoraceae > Massospora > Massospora cicadina. Next base: position 68,566 of record JAKSZP010011826.1, on the reverse strand, counting down.
GGATACAGGTTTAAAGAAATTAAAATGGGAATTTCATTTTATAGATATGATTGAGCTTTATTGGTATGCTTATAATTGATTTAAAAATGAAACTCAGGAAAGTCCCGTTTTTGACTTCCTCTTATTTATGCGCTTTTAACCTTTCAATAAGATAAACTTTGCATACTTACCTAACCAAGTTTCAAGTAAATGATGTTTGGCTTTTGAGACTTTGGGTGCTGGGTGTCATGGAAAGTGCTGGTAGTAATAAGACTGGCCTGAAACTCAGGGTGAGTGACCACCTAGAACACCAGCAAGAATAACTCCAGTACAGCCATCCATTTTGTGGGAGAAAACAGTAGTATTGCAGTTACAAGCACCATCCATAGATTTCCAAATTAGAAATTATAGTTACTATATATCCAGTAGACTGTTAAAATTCACAATTAGTATTTAACTTTTAAGGATCTCTTTTATTGGAACTAAAGGGTGGAAAGGGAAAAATGGATCAACAGCAGAACCTGTCAGGGCTCGCTGCTTTAAAAGCTCACCAAAAATAGGGTCAAAATAGTTGCACTTGCTATCAGGAATAGTTACGCAATTTGGGTATAAGGGATCAACATTTTAAATCACTATGATGCTGGATCAGTCCTGACCTGGCCAGCCAACTTAGGCTCAATTTAGGCTACCAAATTTTCCATCCTGGCGCAGTTTGACTTGATGGATCTGCACCACTTCATCTAGTGGGCAACTGGGTGTTCCTATGGCCAGGCCACATATAGCTGGTCCCATTGTGTAGGGAAGGGGTTTATTGTGCCTGTACTCATCAGGGACAGGCTCATGACTACTGGTGACAAAGGAGAACGATCATTGGGGATTTCCAAGCCTGAAACTGACTCAATTAATTTATTTCTTGGATATTGATTTAATTTATCAGCGGAACATGAACTGGTGGACTAAATTCATATGTAGGTGAGAATTGCTAATGGGCTTCTGCTGGTAATGGCCCCTGGACGCTGCCATTTCCTAATAAACACCCTGAATTTTCTGGACCAACTCATGGGTGGCTGGCATGGAAAGATATGATATAAGTATCAATGGATACACGTGTCACCCACCTTCATCTACCACATGGGTTAGCTTACCCAAGGTGATGAGAGGGACAGCCGCTGGCTTCATCCCCTTGGTGCAAAATGGGAATTCCTCTCAGTAAAGCCGCAGGGGTTGCTCCCTAAGATTTACACTGGGTTAGACAAAATGTGAATGGCTTTGTTTGATCTGGACAATTTTTAAATTTTGTTCAGGGGAAGGCTGACCATGGGACAGACACTTCCAGAAAATACCAACAACCAATCACCAAGATACACGAGAAGCCCCCAAAGGAGCCAAAGCTACCTCCTGTTGCCAGTGAGAACTCCAAAGGAAGGAAGAGGGGTACCATGAGAAGAGCTTTGAGCCACTACTGAGCACATATGAAGGAAAGGGTCTAAGATGAGGAACCATACAGAAAACAAGGATGAAAACAACTTTCATTGGCAGTATGGCAAATGGCCAAAAAACCAGAATTGGAAGTGTTCCATAAGATAAGAATGGAAGCGATGAACAGCTTCCTAAAGGTGGTGTAGAGCCAGAAATGGCGTCAAGGACAATCGTGTGTATCATCTACATAACAATCACCACAACTAAGGCGCAAAGGAAAGGGTGGATGGGGAAAGTCAAAAAAATGTGAATATGTCCTTAGACAGACTGAAAGCATATGTTTGCTCCTGGCAAAAGAGACGCAGATCCTCACGCCAGATCGCTTGTGAGGGCGGGCAATCTTTCAAGTGGTGGACCAAAGTCTCATGTTAGCCACACACAACACATGAAGAATGAGAAGTGTTGGACTGCTCAGCAATTCGGTATACCCACTTCAGGCAGCGCCACACATGGGAACGAATCTGGGGTTCTAAAAGAGGGTGTTGGGTGTACCTCCAGATGTCCTTTTGGGTTTCCAAGGAGTACGGGACGTCCAACATGTCAAGGTAGTCTACATGGGCAATGGTAGGGGGACAACGGGGTGCTAAATTGTCTAGAAAGACTTGCCCACAGACTTCATGTTTGAAATTAAAAGTAGGGCGCCCCTCTGAGAAGTGTGGCCACTGATGCTGATCCTCTATTCTGCACTCCGCATATTAAAGAGGATCCATTTAAAGTGGGCAGGGATCCCATGTGGGCCTGCGGCAGAGGGGCAAGAAGCCTTTTAGCTAAGAAGAGAGTTAGGGTGCGTGGGTTGCAGAGGCCAAGGGCGTGGGCAAAGTTGGATCATGCTGCATACAATCAGTGCCAGACTGGAAGTGTGGGTTGGTCACTGAATCAATCCATGTGCCAAGGATGGAGGCATGGGCCACGTAGTTGGCAGGCCCATATCACCACTTTGGCGTGGGCCAAAGAGGAACTCCAGTTGAGCAGGGGAGGGCGACCTAGACAAAGCCACTTTTTTAGCAGGGCGTACAGAGAAGCAAAGAAGGAGGGGGAAAGGCGTTGATATGGGCGGCAAAAAAACTTTTGACAGGAGCATAGCGTTGGCAAGCATTATCCTGCCTTTCAGGCTGGTCTGGTGAGCCCATAGGGATGCAATGCGCTTTGTAATGTTGTCTAATATGTGGTGCCAATTACTGAATTGGCATAGCCACCCACCTCCAGCCATACTCCCAGATGGCGCACTAGGAAAGCAGTGGGTCTAGACACAGAAAGGGAGTATGATAGGGGTGAATTGAGGTGACCACCTGAGTAAGCTGAGAAGAGACTGTTGTAATTTTAACCAGATGGAATCCTCCAATGATTTAATTGTTATTTGGGATGATATAGCCAATCCTGGCGGAATGGCTTATTGACTGACTTTCATATTATTTAATATGATTGCTGGTTAGTTGCTCCCCAATTTGGGTTGAGCCGAAATTAGTATTCCGCCAAGTTTGGTATTTAGGTTTGAGTGGGGCCAATTGGTGCCCCCAAATTAGTATAAGGATCACTGGAAACTAATTAACCAAGGATGATCCAATTGATATCAGTCAGCAGAATCAGTGGTCAACGCCAACTGCCATTCATGGACCATTGTGGGAATTTCCAGCGGAAAGCTGATGTATTTGCTTTATTCATTCATCAATGAATTTGCTGCCTGTACTGATTATCCGATGTCAGTGGATCTGACAATTATAAGTTTGAGGTGGCTGAGGTTGTTTCCGGTACCTCATTGATTATCAAGATAAGATGAGAATAGATGTCATCGAGATGCTGAGATGTTCTGAGTCAAGTGAGTGGCTGAAGTTGTTTCCAGCGCATTACTATCAACTTGAAGGTTGAATGTGGATTTGATGTTTATTTAGATTAATCATTTATATGGCTCACCAGCGACTTAAGGATGAGGATGAGCCAAAAACTAATTTGGACATCGGGAAGGACAGAGCAAGAGGGTCGACGCCAGGGAAGAGATAATGTAGAAGAAGAAGTAGTAGAAGAAGAAGAGAAGTGGTTGGCTGGAAGAACCAGTGGAAGATCTGATAGGTTGGTGATGGGTGCAGTAGTCCTTTTGTAAATAATATAAATATCTGACGCGTCCCTTTCAATAAATATCTCCCTTTACCTAATCTACCTTTTTTATAATTTTATTATTTATTTTGTTGGTTGGAGTCTAGGCTAGGGGATCTCCAAAATGGCGCAGGTGACACTACAAGGGGTTAGCCGGCGCTGCTAGACCTGACGCCTAAGGTGAAATGGAAAGGGCTGACCAGTCTTCATACTGGTTAGCCTGCCAACTAGCAGAGCCCATAGTCGAATTTCCAACAGAGACCAAGCAGCTGGATCACTCTGACTTAGGGACGCCGGAGACCAGCAGGCTCAGTATCTACAAAGGAGAATGTTTTCAGTTTTAGATACGTTGAGGGTAGCATTACTGACCCTGGAGTACCCCCAGATAGCGGGCTCCAATGCGCGTACATCATAGCTGCTAGACACCCCAACCATACAAATGTCAGCAAAAGCAAGAATCCTAACTGGTGCTTGTCCTTTCACCTGAACACCAGGAAGGCTTGTATTAACATTGTGGAGAAGCGGGTCAAGGCTGAAATTGGATAAAAGTGGGCTCAAAGGATTCCCTTGATGGAGACCCTATGTGGGCGAACTGAATCAGTGAGGAAACCTGGGCCCTGAACTTCCATAATGGCGATTTGATGAGAAACATTTTTCAACTGATGAACTGGGGGAGGTGGAACCAGTGAAGGCAGGCCCTAAGATAGTCCCAGTTGCCCTTTCAATCTTTTTTTTGTCTAAGGACACAAGCGGCCCAGTAGCTGGAGGTTGGCAGGCATTAGCCATGGTGTGAATATTTTCCCATATCAACCGCTTTGGAAAAGCCATATTGCTCGGGGAAGAATATCTCAGAGGCAACTACCCCTATGCGGTTAGCCATTATTTTATAAAAGATCTTGATATTGGTATTAGTGAGGGAAATAGGGTGCCAGTTTGCCAAATATTGCTTATTCCCATTCTTAAAAAGATTACCATATAGGCTTTATTGCCACAGGAAGGAGGCGTGTCTCTAAGAGACATTTGTCCATTGAGGCTAGCATTAGGGGGATTGATAATTAAAAGGTTTATTGTAGAACTTATAGGGAATCCCATCTGGGCCTGGGCTCTTCCTGTGCAGTGCACCGCAAACAGCATGCCAGAGTTTGTTTCAGGTTATTAAGTTCATTAGCTCCAGATAGTGGGAAACGGTGCAGATGTGAGTGCCAGTGAGAAATTAGTTGATTTTATTAGGATCAACTAAATTGCTCTGTACAACTTAGAGTAATAGTTTTGAACTTCAGTAGACACTTTGACTGGAATTTCCACAATGGAATTTTCTGGGCGCCACACCTGTGTGCAGTCCAAGTTATTAAAGTGGGGTGAAAAATTGGCAGAAAAGTAGGCGGAGCACTTTTCGCCTGTGGTGATATTCTTTGCATTATACTGAACACAAATATAGTGTTTGTGTTAACTTATTCAGCACGTTAAGATGGGCAGAGACTTCAACCCATTATGACCCCAAGCAGGGCTGTACTCTGCCCTGGGGAAAATATTCTCCAGGTGGTCCACCTCCTCAATGGTGCATTTAATGACTGCTGAGGCGAGAGTGTTGTGACGAGATGTGGCATGCTTGGGAGATTGTGGCTGCTTTGAAGGTTGAACAGGTCGACAGGGGATCAACATAGAAAGGAGCTTCAAACTCCTGTGTAAAAGTGATGGTGTCCATCCAACTTGAAAATGTGGGTGACATGAGGTCAGCAAACAAAGTTTCTCCACTTAGGCGCCTGTGGCGCCAGGCTCAACTGAGTAAATGACAGTGAGACCATCATTTGGTCAGAGAAATCTATTTTTGCACTAGTGAAATGTGAGATCTGGGGGCAAAAAATCAGTGAGGGGAAGTATGAAATCTATGCAAGACATAGACATCAGTTGCCCATTGTGCACATGGGTGAAGTGACATGTTGGATAGTAATGACATGTGCTTGAGGAGGGTATCAAAAAGCCCAAGGTGGATTTTGTAACGTGAAGTTTGACTTGCCCCTGCGGTGGGGCAGGCATGGAAGGCCAGTGGTCAGTGGTTAGGTTGGCCCAGCAGTTCAGTTCGCCAACCACAAAGGAATTAAAGGGGAAAAGAAAAGAAAAGCCAAGGTGAGAGGAATTCCTGGCAAACCTGCACATAGGCCGGGCATACATATTCACTATTGTGTGCACTTTATCGCCCCATGAAAAAAACATGATCATCACACAACCATCAAAAAAGATTATTTTTTTTAAAATATAATATTACATTTTATGCATATAGCACCCCACAGTGCAGCAACCAAAAATATTGGAAAGGGAGGAGCATGGTTGCCCATGTGTTCTCACCACCTTGTAGACAGTGGGTTTCCTGAATTTCCAGGATGTCCACAGGTAAATTGTTTGTAAGGAAACTAAGTTTTTTAGCCTGGGACAGGAGGCCTTGAGTCCTGAAATATTTAACGCCCTAGTGTGGAGGAGACCCCCATCACTCCTTAGGAGTGAGGGACGGGCCCCTCAGGACCTTCCATTCCATGTTGACATGCAAGCTCAGCCTTCCACATTTGAGAATGAGTGCTCAAAGCAGGAGTATTGCCAGGCGTATTGTCATCAGCTTTGAGGGTAGCTTTAGTTGGGGTTTGTTTTTTTGTTTGGATTTTTGATCTTTATGATTTTTAAATTACCGTGCTCTTGTGGTGCACTGACAAGATTATCCAACAATTCTTACCCAAAAAACGCACCTAAATCTGGGTTGGAAAATATAGTTGCATTCAGTGTGCAGGAATTCTGCGAGGTTGTACCAAGCGCAGTTAGCTGGTACAAGGACTGGGCTACCCAGTTTGATTGGGTGGGAATTTGTGTCTTTACTGAAGCATAAAATTCAGCCTGTTCATCCTGAGTTTGTGTAGGGGGATGGCGGAAGCCACCATACTGCTGCCTTGGCTTGTGCTCAGTGTTGCTGTTTGCCTTTTTTCTATTCTTGTGGAGACACAGGTTTTACTTGGATATAACAACCCTGGTTCCCCCATGGGAAGGTGACATTAGAATCTGATGTAGGCTCTTTGTGGCCGGCTCCCATTGATTATGAGCAAGCCTCAGTCTGAATAATGCGCTCTCTGGTGGGCCAAGTGTGTAACTTGTGGTCAAACACATGACAATGAGGCATATGGGCGGAGTGCTGTCACCCATAAAATGGAACATTTGAGTTTTTTGCCCATTAATGGCGAGAGTAGAGGTGTGTGAAATCTGAGTCAAATCTTCAGCGACCCCTGATAATGGGGTGATCACCACAATAGCCTTACCCATGCTAAGGTCAGGCATAATCAAGAATTTTTGCATTTTAAGGGAGCCAATTTTCTTGTAGCTTTGAAATCCTGCTTGGAGATGGCTCTCAAGGACTTCATGTTTAATGGTTGTGGTGAGAAAATCAAAAGTGACAAAGACTTGGTTAGATTTTGTCCAGCACATATGCTTAGTTTCAACCACCCGTTGACCTTCCAGGAAGTGACCATCACGTGCACCTGTGCAGCGGCGTCCACTACTTGCGCTGTCTCAAACCTGAGGTCCAACCAACTGCAGTTCATTGAGTGTGGTGCTACATACACATCTTCCAGGAAGTAGGTGCATATGTCATCGCAGAACTTCTCCCAAAGAGCTGTTAAAGTTATGTCCAGGAAACTTGGATCCTAGTTTTTACTGACATTAGTGGCCAAGTGTGAAGAGTTTTGATGTACTGGTTGCACTTTTCTTGCCATTTCAAAAACAGAGAAATATTTGCCGCAGTTTTTTATTTTTTTCTGTGCCACCAGCGTCTCTGGGGCATTTTTTAACTTTGGGCAGTGTGAAAACCAACCATGTGCCTCTCACCACGCTTGCCCAACCCTTACCCAGCATTGGATGCACACTCATCTCCTTGTGAAAATTATCAACCTTTTAACTGTTTTGAATCAAACTTATTGCAATCAGTGATTGCAATGGGAAGGAAAAGTTTGATCTGAGCAATTTTAAACCAATATAAAAGCTTGGATCAATATTTTTGGAGCTCACTTCTGATTAAGACAGCATTTAATTAATTAAAATTGGCTTAATTGACCTTTAAGGTGGTAAAAATCCAGGTGATGTGTCATTTGTGAAGTCTTTAAACTGTTATACCTTCAAGGTAGATAATTTAATAATGCCAACAGGGGTTTTTGGTATTGCCAGAAGTGATGACAGGTTAATCAAAACAGTGAAATGTAGTTAATATGTGGAGGAGACCCTTAAAATAGCATAGATGCTGTTGAACTTACACCTAAAAAGAAACCCTGGGCTACAAATTCTAGAGAAAAAATAGTACCCTTTAGAATAAATTTCAAAATAGTAGATAGTATTATGGTAAAGTTATATAAGTTTAAAGCTTCCTCATGGCTTTGACTTACAAATTTATATATTGTCAGCTTCTATCAAAGGCATAGTTAGCACAGGACAATTTATTTACTGATACTGTATAAAATGTAGTTTATAATTATATATGAATTATTTAAAAATTGTTATCTGATTTGTCATATGGAAGAGCTCTTGATGTCATGTTCACATGACTTGGTTGAAGGGGTCAATAACCAAGAAAAGGCTGGTCGTCAAAAGGCTAAGAAGGTTAAGCTTCAGGACCTTCCTGACTTTAGGCACACATTGGACCAACGCTGGTTATAGGCCAGGTATTCTCAGGTTGCTTCAGAGGAATTGCAACCTGCCCAGCCACATATAACAGCCGTAGTGCTAAAATGGATGTGTTACCACCTGAATTACAACAGTTTTATTCAGTTTATTGGTGAACGGGGTTTAGAAACCTATTGAATTTACAAAAGTTATAACACATATTAAGCTCAACTTTAATTGATTACTTGAGTTTGGTTGATTTTGAAGTATGTTACCCAGTTAGATGAAAGCGTGCACTAATTGATGCACCAGGGCTTAGTACCACTTTCTCCCATTTATAATTTCCCTGAGTTGGTTTAAACATCTTTGCTCAATTAAATCCTTTCTCGTTGGTCATCTTCCTTTCAATAAAACCCTTGTTAGTCTTACGTTTTTCCCTAAGTTGACTTGGGCAAACCTGTGCTCAGAACTTTTTGAGGAGGTCTCACTTTACTTTAGCCAATTTATTAGTCTTAAAATTACAACAGCATCATGGACACCGCTGGCCCACCCACGTTCCCTCCAAACTGAGGCACCCATGCATTCTAGCCCTGTTCAACGCTTGGTTATGAGCGTCCCTTTGGGGAACAGCCAAGTCTTGCTGTTTGTTTGATCTCTATTATTTTTATCATAATAACCACCCTCGCCCTATGTCACTTCAGCTCCAGCACCCTCTGAGGGCCTTTTTTACTTAATACTGACGTCTTGTTCCCTGAGTTGTTCCTGTGCACCATGCACCACCACGCTGGGAACTGGAGAGTTATAGACTCACTACTGACAATACACAAACAATTACTTTACTTTATGTGAATGAACTTTTTCTGTGTGAGACTTTTATGAAGTGCAAATGGGGTGCACCAGCTGTTGGTTATGGCCACAGTGGGGCTCACCACTGTTTTTTCATTTTGCCAATGGTTGGAGCATCTTGGCATTATTCTTTCTACCTCCGACTGGAAAGTAACCACTCTTTAATTTTTTAGTACTAGATGGTCCCAACCCAAGGGGGGATTCATCGATGTTTATTGAATTACGCCTGGGCTCCTAAGAGCCTGAGGCGAGGGAAGGGGAGGGAGGAGGCATCGAGAAAGGGAGGGGGTTTGCGCGCCAGAGCCGTGCTGCAGTGACAACTGAGCGGGGAGGGTTGGCGACATAGTGCAGACCTTCAGGGCCATCTCAAAGTGTACCTGAAAGTGAGTGATCATGTGTGGAAGGGTCCACACCTGCTGGTCAAAGGCAGCACGAAGGAAGGAGTTATGGATGGTCCAGATGGCTGTGGCATAGGCGAGGACACGGAGGGGTCGGTGGCAACCAGGCAATGTCTGCTCAAACATGAGGTCTTGCACAGGGTGTCCAGACCAGGGCTGAGCATGGAGGAGCGCGCGGGCCTTTGGCCAAAATGCGGCGACACCTGGACAGGTGAAAAAACGATGGAGGTGGGAGTCAATAGGCTCCACACAGCGGGGGCAGCTTCAGTGCTGGAAGGTAGGGCCAGTCCGGTCCCCTGTCCTGTATGAACAGTGGAGCACTCTCCATAAGGTGTTGGACACCTTTGCTGACAGGATGGGGTGATAGACGTCCTTCCACAATTCCTTAAGGTCAAATCTCACGGAGGGAGGGAGGAGCTCAAGGAGTCTTGGGCGGATGGGAGGACGATCTTGGGGGTTGAGGCGAGTTGTGACAACTTGTCCATTGTGCACAATTGCATGGCGACGTGGGCTGAGGCCAGGGCCTTCCCTTCTGTATGGGAAGGCATGGTGGATCCGCGCGCCTACTCGTTTCAGGGCAAGGAGAGCCTGGTTCCAGTAGGGGGATGAGGATGGTTTTAGGCGATGGCCTGGGTGGTTTGTGAGCCACTCCCCTAGTGAGGTCATAGATGCTCTAGGAAGACCCAGAGCTGCTGACACTGACTGGCGGAGGGCGGGCGCCCATTGGGGCATGGGGGTCGCGTCCCAGCAGACAATCGGCCATAGGAACTTCAGGAAGATTGTGGTGGCGTGGGATCGCGTGTCCAGAAGCCCTAGGCCCCCTTCATTGCAGGGTCGGGCAATGGTTGAGAGGGCTATTGGTGGATGGTTTGAGCCCCAGATCCAACAGCGGAGGAGTACATTGAGCCGCGTATAAAAGGCATCTGTGAATGGGCAGACGTGCGCTAGGAACCAGACTTTGGAGAGGAGGAACACATTGGCCATCAGAGCTCGACCCTGGGGGATGATGTGCCGCCGGTTCCAGCTGGCAATCCTGGAGTTAACTGCTGCAAGGAGCAAGTCCTCATTGTCTTTTAGCGCAACTCCTTGTTGGTTGGTGAGAACGCCCAGGTGACGGAAGGTACCGCGCTCAGGTTCAATTACAAATGGTGGGGGGAAGGTGGGGGAGCCGACCTGTACAACTGTTGTCTTGGAGGTGTTGACCATGGCGTTGGACGCCTTGGTGTACCTCTCAATGGTCACAGCAGCGAGGGCAACATCCCCAGGGCAGCCAAATGCAATGGCAGTGTCATCTGCAAATGCCATGGTGAGTGTGGGGGCTTTACCTGGGACCAGAATCCCTGTTAGATTGTCCTGTAAGGAGGCCAAGAGGGGGTCAAGGGTGATGTTAAAAAGGATAGGGCTCAGGGGGTCCCCTTGCCGGAGACCTTGTCCAACTGGTACTGCCATTGTAAAACCAATTGGCGCCAGGACTCTGGTGTGGAGCTGGTCATAGAGCGCTGATATCCAGCGCCTAGCTGCGGGTGGGAGATGGAAGCGGGCCATGGAAGCATCAATATACTTCCAGGCTACCCGATCATATGCTTTCTCCATATCCAGAAGAGCCACAAAGCCATTCACCTTACGAGAGTTAGCAGTCAAAGTCACGTGAAGGTCATTATAGTTGTCCCATAACGACCTCCCCGGAATAAAACCGTACTGGGATGGGGAGAGGCGAGGTGACACCCATTTGGTGATGCGGTTGGCCAGAAGCTTCGTGAAGAGCTTGTGGTCTGTGTTGATCAACGCTATGGGGCGCCGGTTCGCCAGGTTCTCACGGTCTGACTTCTTGTGAATGAGGGTCGTGATTGAGCCTCTGGAGTCGGGGAGGACCTCGCCATTCACCAAGAGTGCAGCGAAGAGGTCGCGGAGGGTTTTGGCTATCACTGCAGGTTCCAGAAGGTACACCTCAAAGGGTATTCCGTCTGGGCCTGGGGCTTTAAGCCGTGGGGATTTCAGAAGGGTTTCCATCACCTCCTGGATGGAAATAGGCGCCAGTAGAGCCTCATCAGCCCGTGGGTCAATGGGCGGCTCTGGAGCCCGCCACAGGAAGTCTTGGATGTCCGATGGGTCCACCTGGGTGGCATGGAAGAGGCTGGAGTAGAAGCGGTGTAGTTCCTGCGTGATTTCCTCCTTATCTGAAGTGGTTGTAGTGCCAATCTTCAGTGCAGTAATATCCTGCGCTGTTGACCGGGCTTTCTGTTTCTGAAAGAAGAAGCGGGTGGGGCGTTCCCATTGAGCATAGTAATGAGATGTTGTAAAGTTTGCTGCCCGTTCTTCCTAAAGTGTGAGCTCCAAGCGGAGTGCTTCCTGCGCCGCTTCCCAGTCTTCCAACCATCTGGGAGAGGGCGAAGGCTGGCAGTTTCGCTCTAGATGTCTGATTCTGGCTTCCGCCCTTTTGACTCTGGCGCGAGCTGCAATCATCTGGGCTTTGGCACAGTTGTAAGCAACGCGGGTGATGCCCTCCTTGGTCACCGCCCATCTAGCCTTGTGGTCAAGCAGGTGGGGTGGGGGGAGGTGAGAGTCTCCCGGATGGTCATAGACAGCTTCTCCTTAGTGAAGGGGTTGTTGAGAAGAGCTGGGGCAACCCTAGGCCAGAACCTACGCGACGGTCTAAGTGTGGTGGTGAGGACAACGGTGAGTGACCTGTGATCACTCAGATGGTTGTCACGAGAGATGGGAGAGGAGACGCGGCCAATTAGCAGGGGGCCAATCAGTGCCATATCTATGCGTGACGCTGACTGGAAAGCTCCTCCATCATACTGGATCCTAGTCATGCAACCTAGGCCAGACGCGGAGGGTGGAAGCGCATCTATAAAGCCACTCAGGCGAAGAAAATCCTGGAGGCGACTTGATCCAGGGCGTTCCTTTGCTGCAGGGGGGTAAGAGTCACGGACGCGACTTATGGTTGTGTTGAAATCTCCTAAGAGGACTGTATTCCGTGGGAGATTGAGTTGGAGGAGCTCTTCCAAGAGCCGATTTTGCTCCTGACCTGCATTAGGCAGGTAGATGCTTGCAGCGAAGAAGGAGAAGTCAGGAGTGGTGAGTTTGGCCAGTATGAGGCGGCCACCTAGATATTGTGAAAAAGAATGGGTTTTAACTCGGGGATTCAAAACAATAAGGGCGGCATGGTTTGTCCAGAAGGAGTTGCCTCCAAACTGTTCATTCCATGAAGATTGTTCGTGGGGGAGGATATGGGGCTCCTGGACAGCAGCGATGTCAATTTGTGCTGACCTGAAGTTTCGGAGGAGGCGGGCTCTCCGCTTAAAGTCCCGCAACCCATTTGCGTTGATTGATTGCAGGGCCAGGGTGCTGCCATGGGGACTCATAGCTGTTCCCCTCCATGTCCTGGGGGTTGCCAGCGCTTAAACCTGCTGCTGTGAGGCGGCTAGTTTTGAGTCCTTTAGCTTGACTATTAGCTGCAATCCGTGAGGAGCGTCGATGGTTCTGAGGGGAAGGAGAGGGTGGGGGGCGGAGGACCCAGTAAGCCAGCCTAGGATGCTGCCCCCGCTCCGTTGCAGGGGAAGGACCTGAGGGTGCTCAATGGTGACCTCCGCGGTGTCCCCATTTAATGAGTCTGAGTCCATATTCACTTCCTCCAACACTTCAAAGGATCCGCGCGAAATGGACTGTGGGGTTGGGGTAGGACTCTTTGAGGTGGCACTTCTACCGCAGGCCGCGAGTTGCCAGTCCATGCTGGTGGGCATAGCTCCATTGGGAGCTGAGGGCTGATGCGATAAATCGCTGGTGGAGGTTGGTGGGGGTGCCGCGGAGCCCTGAGTGGGGGTGGCTGACGAGGGGCACCCTGTGGGAGATGCCTTGCGCTTGGTGAGAGAGGGAGTTGACTCTGGGAGATTGGAGGGGGTGCCCATTGGAAGGGGGGCATGAGCGCGAAGGTATCCCACACCAATAGTGGGGTTAGCTGTTTCAACTGCTAGGCGTAAGGCCTCAGGGGACAGGTCTTGAACGGGAACCCATTGTGTGGGTTGAGGAATTGCTGCTGCAGCCATGTGGGATCGTTTTTGGCCTGGTTTAGGCCCCTGGGTGGTGGCTAAGAGGGCTTGTTTTCGAGCTGTGCAGCCACTATACAAGTGTCCAAGGGCGTTACACCATGAACACCGGGGGCGCGCCTGATCAGGGTCGACAAAAAAGATCTCAGGGCATGCCCCAACTACCGCCACACGAGGAATAACCTCAATGTTATGGGATACAGTGGGGGAGGGGATGAACGACGCCCTAGCAGTGCGAGCTCTTTGAGTGGGAGCATAGTAAGAGGGGACGCTAAAGTCCACTGAAAGAACAGAACCAAACTCCATTAAACCACGATGGAGTGCCAGTTTAAGAGACTCAGGATCAACAGTCGTTGGTAGGTTGGAAAAAGTAACCCATGAAATTTTCTCCAGGTGAGAGCGTGTGCGGGAGATGCGAAGAGATCCGCGTGGAATAATGACCTGGAGGGTGGCAGCATGGTCAGCAAGGGCAGCTTCAGTGAAGCCCACATCGATGTAGTGGCCCTCCACTGATTCATGGATGGTGGTGTTAATAGGGAATGTCTCCGCAATCGCTGCAAAGTATGAGAAGTAATCCTCTGTATAGAATTCAACAGGGTTATGCCCATAATAAAGGCGAATTGCGTGGGAGAGGGTTGAGCGAGGTAGAGCTTTTTGCGCTCTAGTTTCGGCCCATTTCTTCTTAACATCAGCAATAAACGCCACTTCACGGGGATCAGCTTTGGGTAGCGTTGGTGCCAGAGGTTTTTGCCACGCCCCAGTGGCTCCTTTGGTACGTTTGTGTTTGCTTTGGGCTGCAATTGCAGGTTGAGTGTGAGCTGTTGGTTTGGACAAGTTTGCGGAGTTCCCTTGTTTCTGGAATGTTACAGCAGTTGCTGGCGTCATATTAAATTGAGGGGCGGTTTGTTGGGCCTCGCTAAATTGGGGAGGCCCATCCAGATTGGAATTAACTCCAGCCAGTTGGGAGGAGGGAGATGTTTCATCATCATCCCAATCTATTTGGGTAAATTCAGCCCGAGTATTTGCTGTGATTTCGTGGGCAAAACTCACTGGCTGATTGGTGAATTGGTCGTTTTCAGCATATTGAGATAAAGTGCCTACTTGAGAAGTGCCGATTATGGGGTTTAAATGGGACGGGTGAGATTGTAACTGGTGTGAAGTTCCAAAATCTGAACCATTTAAATCCCCATTGGGAAGAGTAGATTGTCCCAATTTGGTGCTTAGTGAACCAGAATGTGCGGCTAATCCAACCTTACATCCGAGGGTTTGGGGGCCAGGTGATTGTTGGGCCTCGCTAAATTGGGGAGTCCCATCCAGATTGGAATTAACTCCAGCCAATTGGGAGGAGGGAGATGTTTCATCACCATCCCAATCTATTTGGGTAAATTCAGCCCGAGTGTTTGCTGTGATTTCGTGGGCAAAACTCATTGGCTGATTAGTGAATTGGTCATTTTCAGCATATTGCGATAAAGTGCCGACTTGAGAAGTGCCAATTATGGGGTTTAAATGGGACGGGTGAGATTGGAACTGGTGTGAAGTTCCAAAATCCGAACCATTTGAATCCTCATTGGGAAGAGTAGATTGTCCCAATTTGGTGCTTAGTGAACCAGAATGTGCGGCTAATCCAACCTTACATCTGATGATTTGGGGGCCAGGTAGCTGGGTATCGCCCCTCATGGAGGGAGCCAGAAACACGGTGTCAGCAATAATAGATGGGGCTGAATAAAGTACCCACTCTTCTTGCTTGTACATGGTAGATTTGGTTGCTCCACAATCTGAGAGTTGTGATTCCCCAACTTCCACCCAAACTAACAAAATTAACATAAAGAAACTGTTTTTCTTTGGCACCACGTTCAGACATTGCAGGCGGGATCATTGACAAAGGGCCTGATGGTGATAACCTTAGATAACAGTGCACAACTCATCGCTAAAATGGGCATAGGGTAATTTTCGCCTAAAACGCATTTTATAACAACTTTTCCTTAGATACAACTGAGCCCTATATCTTCTCTTATGGCTCAGATATAGAACCCATTTCAGTGTACCAAACCACCCCAGATAACCCATGATTGACACAACCATGATACGCAGAACACAGGAGGTGGAAAAGGAATTACTCCTTAAATATAAAAATGTTTATGCAGTTGCTAAAGATATGGCGGGATATGTGACCTCAGTAGTAAAAGTGGCCAACTATCTCTCTCCATTCTATATAGCGGAAATGTACCCTGGAGGTATGATAAGTCCTGAAGAAGATTTTTGTGGTGAAGTGTTGGCGTTGCTTGCTATAAATATTGATTATTTAGGTTTATTTTTATTGATTGATACCATTTCATCCCCTATAGGGAAAATCAGCACGACTATTTTTGATGGACGCAGGAGTCTCTGAAAATCTTATAGATCAAAACCTAGCCGGCTACCTTGATCTGAGTTACTTGCCAGGTGGCATGGTTAGGGGAGGGGCTTCCCAAGGTATTCCCAAGCTTAAAAATATGAGGTTAGTGGATTATCAAGTTGGCAAAATTATTTGTCTGACCGCTTTCAAGCTTTCAAAGACCTCTTGTACCCCATTATTTTGGGTGTAGAATGGTGGCAAAAGTTTGATGTCAGAACCGACTTGAAAGACAATAGTTTGTCCTTAACTCTGGATAATGGTCACAAGTTAGTTGTCCCTTTGGCTGAAGCAAACTTTCAGGGTGACTTGCCCACGGGCCAATATCCACACACTTAGTCTTACTCCTTTGCTAAAGCTCTCTTTGGAGGTTCCCTTACCTTCCTGTTTGGAGGGGTTGGAATCTTCATTTGATCCGGCTTCAGCCAGTGTAAACTCCTGCTCATTCAGAGTTTGATTGTGAGTTCAAGCTCACTATTGATCTAGTGCATATATCCTCCAATTTTGCCATTTGACTGTACGGGAAGCGACCCTGGATGTGTGGGTTAAGGAGAAGTTTACTAAAGGTGCAATTTTCAGTGATCTCTCCTGTATATTTCCACTTCTCTTTGTGGAGAAGGCTGATGTTACCTTACGCCCATAAATAGATTATGGGAATCTCAACAACGTCACAGTACCAGAATTTCATCCCATTCCACTGGACTCACAGATTGCACGCTATGTGGAGAAGGCAAGAGTCTTCTATAAGTTGGATTGTTTAAATGCGTCTAATCAGATCTGTATCAAGAAGGGCCAGGAGTGGCTAACTGCATTCCATACCAGATGTAGGAAACCAGCTGATTGTTTCTCGCTGGTGCTTCATGCTGGCTGGTTTTCACAAAGATTTTTGAATAAATTTAAAGTAAATATAAAACTCTAATAAAATTGGGACTTATGAATTTTATTAAGAGCGCAATAAAAGGAAGAAACCCCTTCAAAATCTGACCATTTGGTATTTAAAGTACTTTGAGGGTCAAGGGGAGTTTAGGGATATCTTTGAAATAGTTAAACCAAGTCCAAATCAGGAAATATTAAGGAATAATGAATCACAACTTGGGAACTCGCTTTAGGGAAGCAGAACAAAAGGAGAGGAATTTTGATTGGCTAAAATGTACCCGTGAGATAACGTTTTTATAAACTTGAGTCAATCACCGCCCAAGAAATTTCTTGCACCTTGGGGGACCCCTGACAAGCCTATAAAAGGAGGATCCCCATGTAGGGTTGTTAGATGACTTTTTTGGGGTTGGGGGAGTGCCTTCTGATGATTTCCCCACGGTCTGTGGTGAGGTTGGAGTAATCCAACTGGCCAATTTGGCAGTTAGTGCCCATACAGGTTTCAAACAGGTGTTATCAAATTAATGGGGTTCCACCAAGGATCATCCAGGGTCTTTTGGCCGATATTCTCAATATTATTATTAAAATCGCTTTTAATGGCATCAGATACTGCAAATGGCTGACATTTCCCCTTTTTTGGCAGAATTCAATCTGCAACATCTTAATTTTCAGCGGCGAGGGCAAATGTCTGACATCACCCCCCTCAAGAATGTTGGGGGGATAATAAGGCTGAAGAAAGCGTTCATGTACTCGATTTATGATAAATCCATTAGTGAGGGATTTGATTGAGTACTCATCCCCTCACTTATATGTAATTGAAAATGGCCCTTCCCAGATGGACCCAAGTTTCTCCCTTCTGGGGGTGATACGATTATGATAATAGAGCACCAATTTTGATACTTTGAAGGAAGGAAGAGGGACCTGGTGCTCATTTGCAGCTTGACCCTCTTTGATGACAGTCTCTTCCAAATTGGACATCGCTTCAGATTGTAACTGAATGATGTGCTGAGCCAGCTTCTTGATGACTTGCTCAGGGTCAGTGCTATCAGTGAAAATGTCGTTTGTTAATAAGGCTGGCACCCCAGGTTCCCATCCATACAACACAAGGAAAGGAGACATTTTAAGGATCCAATGGTAACTGATAGGGTAGGCCATGAGGGCACTTGGTAAGTACAAATCCCAGTGAAGGGGGTTGGAAGTGGTCATTTTCCATAATATAGAAACCAGGGTCCCATTTGCCCTTTCCATGGAACCATTAGTTGAAGGGTTTTAGGGAACAGAAAAAAGTTTGAGTGCCCATAGATGTTGCGAGAATCTTCACCACTTGGGAGGTAAAGTTTTTACCACTATTGCAGAGCAAGACTTGAGGCAACATGTCAGGTAAAGCTATACTGGTGGAGGAAAGTGGCCGTGGCCTTAGCCGTCTGAGCTGGGATGGCCACTGCCTAACCCATTTTGTAAAGTGATCAATCCCAAATAATATAAATTGATTTTCACCCAAAGTTTGGGGAAGAGGGCCAGCCACCTCGAGACTTATTGTATGGAAAGGCTGGTGAGGGATGGTAGGTTGATATTGATATTTGGTTTTAAAGCTGAATTGCATTTTTGCATGGAAGACATGCATCCAGGACTTTGCTGATGGTCTACAAGATTCCTTCCCAGTTATAGCGTTCTTTTACCCACTCATAGGTTTTACGTACTCCACTATGCCCTAGGATGGCATGATACTCCATAATGACAGGTAATCGCTCTGAAGGAGAGGTAAGGCAACCAGTTCACCCCCACTTTCTTTTATAGATGGCCATTATCCACCTTTGTGCTATGGGCATGACGAGCTAGCATCTTCTGAACTGGTTCATCCTCATCCTCCCAAGCATCAGGGGTCATTAGAAGATCATGTAGCCGCTCTGCTTCACTATGCTTCTAAGTGAAGGATGGGCAGCTGATTCAACCTATTGACATTCATGTGGCTTGTCCCAGCTCGGTGTACAATGGTCATATCATAGTGCTGGAGCTTCAGAGCTCAGTGTGCCAGCCTTCCAGTGGGATCCTTCATATTTTATAACCACTTTAAAGAGGCATGATCAGTGACCACTTTAAATGAGGTCCCATATAAGAAAGGGCAGTAATGTTTAACAGCAAGCAGAACGGCCAGACATTCCTTCTCCATGACGCTATAGTTGCTTTCAGCCTTAGAGAGCATCTTGCTAAAATATGAAATGGGGTGATCAACCCCATGCTCATCCAGTTGAACTAAGATAGCTCCAACCGCATAGTCAGAAGCATCAGTAAACAGCATGTAGGGTTTACTATAATCAGGGTTGTCAGGTTTCCACAAGATGCGCTCACTGGTGCTAACGCTGGGGAACCCAACAAGTAGGCTGACTGCAGGTGGCAAGAGTCAGCTAAGTAGACAGGGGCAGCTTGGGGCACAACGATGGGTGAGACTTTGACCATTGGAATAAAATACCCTAAATAAAACTAAGATAAATTATATCCTATGATAAAAGTACTTTATTTGACTATTATGTATGAATATTTATAGGGTGTTTGGGGACATGGAGCCTCAAGGATCACTGTGGCATCATCCATTCAGGATCACTTCTGGTCTTCTGGATTGGTTACTGTTGTGAACCTTACTCAGATCTCGCTGCCCTCATGACCAGGTTAATGGGAACCCCAATTCACATGACTCATGGAATGGGGATGTAGGGGATTCCTCGAATTTTTGTATTTTATATAAAACCCCTAATTTTAGCATACCAGTGGAAATCATAGAGTTGAACCCTATTCTTGAACTCATTAAGCCATTGGGCATCAGTGCCTCTCAAATAAAGGTATCGAACATTCCCCTGGATAAGGCTTTCACCTAACCCAGGGAGAATCCCAACAAGGGTGTTGCAGGATAGGCCGTTGCAGCAGCAGCTTTTTTTAACGTTTCAAAATCAGCTTGTTGTTCTGCTCCCCAATGGAAAGTAGTGTTTTTAAATAAAATTCAAACAAGGGGCTCACTGAGCTGAGCAAAATTTGGAGATGAATTGATGGTAGTACCCCATCATACCCAAGAACACCTGAATATCATGGAGGGTTTTGGGAACATGCATCTTGGATATCACCTCGACCTTATCTTTGAGAGGCAGGATCCCATCAGAGGAGATGGCGTGGCCCAGGAAATCTAACTTCTTCTGGAAGAATGTACATTTGGAGGGCTTCAGTTTAATATGAAAGGCATGTAAGCGTTGGAACATTTCCTTTAGTTGAGAAAGGTGCTCATTGAAAGTTTGGGAGAAAATGGTAATAACATATAGATATACAATTATGCAACTTAGCTTCAGATCCTGCAAGATATGGTCCATGGCTCGTTGGAAAGATGCGGGCACATTGCACAACCCTTGTGGTAGTTGGGTAGGTTGGAAAAGACCCTCACTGCAGATGAGAGCACACTTACTGATCTTGCGGAGAAAGGTCCATTTGCCAGTATCCAATAGACAAATACATGGCAGAAAAGAAATTGGACCCAGAAAGTTAGGCCAATGCTTCATTAATTCTAGGTATTGGGTGGCTGTCCTTCTTGGTAAGGTTATTCAGCTTGCGGTAATCCATAACTACTCAATTTCCACCATTCTTCTTTTTTTATGAGTAATAGTGGGGATGACCATGGACTTTGAGAAGGAACTAGAAGGCCTGCGTCCCAAATATGTTTGAGCTCCATCCTCATATGGAGCTCCTCAACTTTTAGTTTATTATAGGGCTTGGATCAAATAGGCTTGGCATCACCAACATCAATAGTGTGGCACCAGCCATTCATATGCCCATATTCAGTATCAGATTTGGAGAAAATATTACTATAGGACTCCAGTAAAGCATGAACTTTATTAAGTTCATCAGAAGTTAGGTCATCAGAAACCCGAACTTTGGGAAAAGCGCATATCATTTAGTCATTGGGTAGTCCCATATCTAACATGGACCCTTTATAATGGACTTGGCGGATGTCATCAATGGGCAGCGACAGAGCTTTTCCAATCTCTTGATGCTTCTTTACAACCATATCCTTGTTCGTATGATTTCCCAGCAGAAGGTTGATAGGTCGCTGTTAGGCAGGGTCTAGGATACCTGGCAACACCCAAGGTTTCACAGGGCTGATTCCATTAATGCTAGCCAAGTGCAGTAGGCAGTTGCAGGGGATTTGCATTGTAATTTTGGTGTCTATCACCTTTTGTTCCCCCCACTTTGACTACTACTGCCTCGGACGCATACAATGGAATGCCCTCTGAACCATCCACAGAATCAGGCAGCTTTTTAGTGTTTCGTCCTGATGTGGTATATGTAAGGGATGACAGAAGAAGGATACTCAACTACGCATGTCTATTCCTTCTTCTTAGGCTCATCGTTTGTAAAGACTAGAGGAACTTCATAGTTTAGAAGGGAGAGGAATACCTGTTTCATATTGATTCCGTCATACTCAATCATGAATTGCGTTCCAATGAGTGGTTTGTAAGCTTTATTTTTAAGGCTACAGCAGGGGCAGCCAGTAGGAGCTTCCAAATTTATATGGGTAGAGAAGAGTTGGCTTTAATAGCTCGCATATTACTAGGTCCTGCAGTCCATACTCTTGTGAATAATCCAGGTCAGGCTCCAACTTAATTTTTTGATGAGCTTAGATGAGACTACATTCACTGGGGCACCTGTATCAAGGACGGCTAAAACGCGCACTTTGTTGATAACAACCTCTACCTTGGTTATTGTGGTACCAAAAGTAGTGGGAGGGCGAAATCCTCCTTCAAATGGAGAGTGGAGGCAAGGCGTTGAGCTATTGCAGGGTAGTTGTCTTTTATATATTTGAGGGTATGGGCTGCTGAATGGAGCAGAGAACTGTTCCAATAAGCTGGTCAGCATCACTAGCGGTATCAATCTCCTCTGAAACCTCAACAACTGTTGAAGATAAGTTCGTCATGGTATTATAGTAATATCAATCCGTTCAGATCTCAACCTATCTGGAACCTGTACTTCCATTGGATCCCCCAAAACATAATAGCCTGAATCTTCGTCATCCCCTTCAGTCTCGTCATCAGAGGGATTGTCAATTCACCTCAACGAATTACTAGAAGGAGGCTGAGAAACTGGCTTAATTTCCTCATGGGAAAGAGCTTTATCGCTCTCATCTACCCCTTTGCTTTTTGAAAAGAGCATTGTGGCTGTACCAGCTTTTGGGAGAGACAATAAAAGTGTGATGGCTTTTGTGTTTGCCTTAGGAGAGATCAGCTTGGACTACCCCATAAAGACAGGTTTTAAACTAAGATGGGGTGAAGTTGAGGCTAAATATGATTGAGGCAGCGACTTAAATAGGTGTAATGCGTTATTCACCTTAGTAGACTGCTCGGGTAGAGAGGAACCAGGCAAAGCGATAACAGACTTCACTGGCTGAACTCGTGAACCTGAAGCTAGAAGGGAGCGCTGCCTCATAACTGCCAATTTTTCCTGGCTATCCTCACATGGGGGAGGAGTAATTGGTTGCTGCAGCGCGGCTGAAGCCAGATTCCATAGTGATACAGCCATGGAAGAGGCTGGAAGGGTCAGAGTTAATCCTTGCTTGCGAGCACTTGGAAGAGGTTCAGGTTTTTGGCAGTCAGCCACTGCTAATAACGCCTCTTTGATAACCTGTATTGTTTGAAAGGTATGCTTAATGGAGGAGATATGCATGGCTAAAAAAGGATAAGACGCTAAGCTAGCCACTATAGCAGCAATAACATCATTTAGTGGAAGCAGTTTAGTCAGTAGCAGAGGTTGATCTTTGCTGTAGAATCACTCAACAAATGAGGGGATTGATTCCCCCGCTTTTAGGCTAAGACAAATAAAGGCTTGTTTTAATTGTTGTAAACTTTGAATGAAACCAAACTCGTCAATAAGCGCTTGTTTTACCTCCACCCAGGTGGTAAGTGTGGTCATTTGAGGAACCATGATTTCTTGAGCCATCTGACTCAAGCAGGGAAAAATAATCTTGGTTTTTGATAATCAGTCGCTCCTTCCATTGCAGATTCATAAACATACAGGAAGGAGGCTATACTACCTTCAATAGGTGTAACTTGTCTCTGAATAGATGTTTAACCATAATAGGGGAGGGCCCATGAGGGCCTTGGGGAGAGTGCTGCTCAAGCCTTTTAAGGCGAGTTAAAGCACTGGCTAGTTGGTTTTCTAATGCACCTAGCCTTAATTCTGGAATAGAAGTAATTTTTGATGGTATACAGGCGACCCCTGTAGTGAGCACCAAATTGTAGGAAACCAGCTGATTGTTGCTCGCTGGTGCTTCATGCTGGCAGGTTTCCACAAAAGTTTTTAAATAATTTAAAGTAAATATAAAATTCTAATAAAATTGGGACTTATGAATTTTATTAAGAGCGCAATAAAAGGAAGAAACCCCTTCAACATCTGACCATTTGGTATTTAAAGTACTTTGAGGGTCAATGGGAGTTTAGGGATATGTTTGAAATAGTTAAACTAAGTCCAAATCAGGAAATATTAAGGAATAATGAATCACAACTTGGGAACTCGCTTTAGGGCAGCAGAACAAAAGGAGAGGAATTTTGATTGGCTAAAATGTACCCGTGAGATAACGCTTTTATAAACTTGAGTCAATCACCGCCCAAGAAATTTCTTGCACCTTAGGGAACCCCTGACAAGCCTATAAAAGGAGGATCCCCATGTAGGGTTGTTAGATGACTTTTTTGGGGTTGGGGGAGTGCCTTCTGATGATTTCCCCACGGTCTGTGGTGAGGTTGGAGTAATCCAACTGGCCAATTTGGCAGTTAGTGCCCATACAGGTTTCAAACAGGTGTTATCTCAATTAATGGGGTTCCACCAAGGATCATCCAGGGTCTTTTGACCGATGTTCTCAATATTATCATTAAAATCTTTTTTAAGGGCATTGGAGTATCGAAAATGGCTGATATTTCCCTTTTTGGCTGAATTCAATCGCAACATTCTTAATTTTCAGTGGTGAGGGCAAATTTCCAACACCAGAAAACGGATTTTTATATTTCAAGTTATGTTCTTTGGGCTTAAAAAATAATCCTGCTATCTTTCTATGCCATATTGATGCAGCTTTGGGGGACCTGCTGGGGTATGCATGGTATCCTACATGGATGATATTCTGGTATTATCCCCTGACAATTAGTCCCATGCAGTACACCTTCAGCAGGTGGTGGAGCATTTGAGGGAAGCTGGCCTTACAATAAAAATCAATAAATAAGAACTCTTCAAGTCACAGGTCACTTTATTGGGCAACGTCATGTTTGACCAAGGTCACATGATAACTCCAGACAAGGAGAAGGCAATTCGTGAGTGGCCCACTCCAACTTCAGTTAAGGAATTTAAGTATTTTTTGGGGACTTGTTTTTCCTTAAGAAATTCACACCAAAGCTTTCTGAAGTGGCGGCGACCTTGTATAAGGCAAGTGGGGAAAAAGTGCTCCAGTGATCCCCAACTTTTCAGGATGCCTTCCAACTGGTAAAGTGCATCTTGCTGTCCACGTCTGTTCTTTGCCATGTTGACCCTAATATTGAGTTCATTAAGATTCTGATGCCTCCAACTTCACCATAGTGGTAGCTCTATTACAAGTAATCATATATGGAATAGAGCATCCAGAGGGATACTTTTTCCAGAAAGATGTCTTTACCCGAGTTAAACTATGCCATATATGATAAAGAGCTATTAGCAGTGGTTGAGGCGCTGACTTATTGGCGTCATAACTTGCATGTCTCATCCCAACCTTTCCATGTATGTACAGAGCACCATGCCTTATTGCACTACTGCGCACCTCATGTCTTGACCCCACGGCAAACCTGCTGGCATGAGACCCTATCCCAATTTGTGTTTTCTTATAAATTTACTAAGGGCAAGGAGAATGGTCTGGCAGATGCTTTGAGCCGCAACCCTGCACTAGCTCCCAATCCTAAGGAGGTAGAGGTGCATAATACCCACTTGATGATTCCTCCGGGTAATATTGTGTCTCAACTTCCCTCTCCTTTGGCCAACGGGCCAGCGCTTTCTCCTCTGAAAAATTTGTAGAGATATGGTATTTTCAGAATGGTAGTCCTTTTCCAGCCTTTGTCGACCAAATATACTTTAGTCCTTGCTAAGAGCGTGTTGAATCAGGAGGATATTACCAGGGTTATCATGTGAAGGATGAGATGGTGTGGTTTCAGGGGCGCCTATAGGTTCTGCTGGACCACTTCACCTGGGTCATCTGGGACCATCATGATGGATTCACCATTGATCATCCTGGGAAGGCGAAGACTCTAGAGCTAATTCACCACACTTACAATTGGAAGGGGTTAGCCACACAGGTGGGCAGGTATTGTAAAGAATGCTTGGTCTGCAACCAAATGAAACCAAATCACTAGCCACTAGCGGGGCTGTTGGTACCAGTTTAAAAGGCAGAAGGGCCTTGGAATTATCTATCAGTTGATCTTATTTTGGAATTTCCTAGTCTGATAGCTAAAATGCCATCATGGTGGTGATGGGTCATTTTACAAATTTCGCCCACTTTATTCCCTACAGAACCACAGTCACTGCAGTGGAGATGGCTAGGCTTTTTACTACTCATGTGTTTGCTCATCACGGGGTCCCCCAAGAAATAATTAGTTATCATGGACCCCAGTTTACCTCCATCTTTTGGGAAGAGTTGTGTAAAACTCTGCAAATCCATCCCTGCCGTTCAACTGCCTACCACCCCCCATTCAGATGGGCAGACTAAACAAGTGAACCAGTGCCTCAAATAGTTCTTGCAATGTTACACCGCTGCAGATCATTCAAATTAGGTTTCCCATCTCCTCTGGCCCATTTCTGTTATAACAACGCCCAACGTGCATCCATTGGTTGATCCCCATTCTTTGCCAACTATGTTTTAATCCCGCCTTCAACATGGAGCCCAGTTATGGGTCCAAGATGGAAGCGATGGTGGATGTCATGATTTTAACTGGATGAAATCCTCCAATAATTTAGCGTTATTTGGAATGATATAGCCAATCCCAGCGGAATGGTTTATTGACTGAATTTCGTGTTATTTGGTTCAATTGCTGGTTAGTTGCTCCCCAATTTGGGTTGAGCCAAAATAGTATTCCTCCAAGTTTAGTATTTGGGTTCAAATGGGGCCATTCAGTGGCTCTAAATTAGTAGAAGGATCACCAGCAACTAATAGCTGAGGATGATCCAATCCGTCAGCAGAATAAGTGGTTGACGCAAATGGCCATTTGTGGTCCAATGTGGGATTTCTGGCAGAAATATAATGTATCACTTATCCATGAATTTGCTGTCTGATAATTTGATGTTGGCAGATTCAACAATTATGAGCTTGAGGCAGCCCAAAGTTGTTTCTGGTGCCTCATTTATTAAAGAAGTGATGTCAGTGAGATGCCAAGATATTTTGAGTCAAAGTGAGCAACTGAAGTGGTTTCTGGTGCAATTATATCAACTCAAAGGTTAGATAAAAATTTGACATTTTTTTGGATTAATTATTTATATGGCTCATTGGCGACTTAAGGCTGAGGATGAACCAAAACTAATTTGGACATTGGGAAGGACGGAGCAAGAGGGACGACGCCGGGGAAGAGATAAACTAGAAGAAGAAGAAGTAGAAGAAGAAGAGAAGTGGTTGGCTGGAAGAACTAGCAGAAGAGCCAATAGGTTGGCAATGGGCGCAGTAGCCCTTAAGTAAATAGTATAAATACCTGGCGCTTCTCTTTCAATAAATATCCCCCTTTGCCTATTCTACCTTTTATTATAAGTTTATAATTTATTTCGTTAGTTAGGGTTTAGGCTAGGGGATCCAAAAAATGGCGCAGGTGAAACGCTAAGGGGTTAGCTGGCGCTGCTAGCCCCTAACGCCTAAGGAAAAAGGCAAGGGCTGACCAGACTTCATACTGGTTAGCCTGCCAACTAGAAGAGCCCAAGTCGATTTTCTGACAGTGGACTTTGCAAAAAGGATCAAGAAAGTACGCCAGGGTGTTAGCACAGATTTAGATGTGGCCATGCAAGCTTACAAGGAGAAAGCTGATGCTAAGAGAGGAGTTGGACCATTGTACAAAGAAGGAAATCTCGTGATGCTGGATGCTAAAAACTTTCCAATCAAGCAACCATGCAAAAAAACTGGGATCAAAGATAATAGAGCTGTACCTTGTTGTCAAAAAGCTGGGCCACGCCTCATATCAGTTGTATCTCCCCCTCATTTTGAATCTTTTCAGTATTCCATGAAAGCAAGCTCACGTTGTTTGAGGGCCCCAACAAGAGACTCCTGAGGCTTATCTCATGGATGGGGCGCTAGAGTGGGAAGTTGAGGAGATAGTAGCCTTCCGTCAGGTAAGAAGGAGAATTGAGTATCTTGTATCCTGGAAGGGATTTGACACAGTGGAGAATGGTTGGATTCCAGCGTGGGACTGTGTCCATGACAAGACTTAGTTGAAGCATTCCATGAGTGTTTCCTTGAGGCTGCAGGTTTTGAGTCCAAGCAAGCCGTAGCTGTCATAAGTTGGCCCCTGCTCACAAGACTTCTCCTTGGCGGTTGCCCCTGGAGGGGGTGGAGCCCATTAAAGAGGATAGAGTTATGCCATGTTCACATGACTTGATTGAAGGGTCAATAACCAGGACAAGGCTGGTCGTCAAAAGGCTAAGAAGGTTAAGCTTCAGGACCTTCCTGACTTGAGGAACACATTGGACCAACGCTGGTTACAGGCCAGGTATACCCAGGTTGGTTCTGAGAAAGTGCAACCTGCCCTGCCATGCATAACAGCTGTAGCATTTAAATGAAGTTTTACCACCTGAATTATGACGGTTCTACTCAGTTGATTGGTAAACGGGGTTTTTAAGCCTATTCAATTTATGAAAATTTCTAAACTTGGGTTAGGCTCAACTTCAATTAATCACTTGATTCTAATCAATTTTAAAGTACATTAACCAGTCAGATGGAAGCGTGCACTTATTGGTGCACCAGGGATTCATACCACTTTTTCCAATTGATGATTTCCCCAAGTTGGCTCATTTGTGTTTTCTCAAGAAAAACCTTTCTCGTTGATCATCTTCCTTTCAATAAACGCCTCAATAGTTTTACATTTTTCTTATGTTAACTTGGGTGAATTTGTGCGTGGACCTCTTTGAGGAGATCTTTCATCACGTTATACAAATCATTTGTCTTAAAATTACAACAGCATCAGGGACACCGCTGGCCCACCTAGGTTCCCTCCAAACTGAGGCACCGGTGCACTCTAGCCCTGTTCAACTCTTGGTTATGAATGCACCTTTGGGGCACAGCCAAGTCTTGCTGTTTGTTTAGCCTTTATTTATGTTTACCATGTTAACCACCCTCACCCTATGTAACTTTAGCTCCAGCACCCTCTTTGGGGCTATCTTTCATTTAATACTCATGACTAGTTCCCTTGCGTTGGTCCTGTGCACCGTGCACCACCACGCTGGGAACTGGAGAGTTATAGACACTCTCCTGACACCTGACTGGTGTCACTGTCCAAGAAAATCCTTAAAGCATTCTAAAAGATAACCATATTGATGTAGTCAATATAATAAAATTAAAATTTCTTTTTAATTTGTATAATATATATATAGAAATTAGTATATATATTCCTGCCACATATCATGTATTTGTTAAGCTTAGGTACTACAATAATATCTTTCTAATTTAACTAGTATACTGATACTTTGTAGATCATTTAAATATTATTAAATATATAGTTATCTACACAGGTATATAAGCTTCATTGCTTATCAATTAGTCTATGATTAAATTTCACAAGTTAAATAATATATAACTTTAAAGTTTATATTTATAGTAAGCGCTTTTCTTTCCCGTAACAATAACATTAGTTACCACAATTCAAATCAAACAGCAAAATTTTTATAATCACACAGGAGAGATGGGCGATTAAACAAATCACAATTAAATTGGGCGAATGCCATATCAGGCAATCGGCAAAATGGTGCATCAAAGGCAAGAAACGCCCTGAAGGGAGACCTGGAACCAATGCTGCCAAGAAACCACAAACTCAGGCACCATATGGTTTTGTGGAGTTCACCACTAAACAAGACTTGTACATGGAAATCCAGTATGCCCAGCCCCTATTAAAGGTAGAGCATGGGCTCTGACTTTTCCTAGGGGTTTTTCTCTAACTCTTTGGGAGAAAGTTGGAGAGGCACAGGCCTCCCTTTTCCCCCATGCGATGTACATTACCACTCATACCATATACTGCAGCTGGATTGATATGGGCTCTAAAACCAAAGAAGATGCAGATGCCGGCGTAAAAGTCTGCATCAAAATCAGCCTACCCAGGGGCAAATGAATTGTGTGCACCACATGCACCATATGGAACAAAGCGAACACTTTGTTCATTTCCTTTGACTTGCTCCCTACCAACCTTCCCCGCATGTTAATTGAGGAGGAGCTCCAATCTGGACTTGCCAGCTATGGAGAAATTAAACAAAACAAACTACAGCAGTTTCACCTGATGCTGAACCTGTGCACAGGAAAGGCAATTGCTGTGATCAACTCAATCCTTGAGGTGACTAAGGTCCTCATAAAAATCCCACGCACAGCAGTGTTTCACCTCCCAGATGGTGGAGTGTCAAAGGTATTACACGTCACACTGGAAAGCGTACCGCCTATAGCAACCACAGCAGCGCATTGGGGCATAAGGTACACACATGCCCCATGAAGGAGGACATAATGGCCCAAGACTTCTGCAATGACACCATAGATGAAGATGACAAAGACTTCATCAAAATAGTCAAC
The DNA here is from genome assembly GCA_022478985.1 of Massospora cicadina. NCBI lineage: Eukaryota > Fungi > Entomophthoromycota > Entomophthoromycetes > Entomophthorales > Entomophthoraceae > Massospora > Massospora cicadina. The sequence goes on along the minus strand of JAKSZP010011826.1, from coordinate 39,037 downwards.
ACCAACAACGCCTTTCTCTGGGGAGAGGATGGGCAATACATTATCATAGACCCAGTATCACCCAAAGTATGCAAAATGGAACAGAATGCCGCAAGTGGGCAGCGGCCAAGGCTGCATCACTTGCGGCCTCCTCCATCAACCCCATCCAAATTCAGGAGGACATATAGGAAATCAACCGAGCCAACCAATCAGAGCAGAATACCCAAGATGAAAATTTTCTCAACAATCTAATTAAATCAACATGTGGTATCAATAAAGAGAAATTAGCTGAATAATTTAGCTCCACTATTGGCGAAAATGTGGGACCTACATCTTCAAATTTGAACCCCACAACCACAGAAAACAATCAGTACACCATACTGAACTATCATAAGTTGTGAGCGGGAAAAACTGACTCAAACCTTAAAAACGCAAGACCCACGCGCAATCAACACAGGGTAAGGGATTGAACAATGACACTGATTGTATAGACTCAGTGACACGAAGCAAGTTCCTGAAAATGTGTGCTGGGTTAGGGATGAATGGCCCTCCCAACCACTCCTGAGGCGCTGCGGGCACCTCAGTGTCAATAAGGACGCTAAACATTGTGTGAGCCAGCTTTTAAGCGTCCCAAGTGTGAGAATTTAAAGATTAGCTCGTTTATTAATGTATTCCTGTTTGATAGTTGGGTAGAGTTTTTAGCCAATAAATCCTCAATAATGCTAAGTTTCTTACAGTATTTCCTAACTGTTTGAAAGCTCATAAAGCTAAAAAACAATAAATGACTCTTCTGGTCTTCGTTTGGGCATATTTTTTCTCTCTAATCAGGAACTCTTCAGACACAGGTAATTATGACAAGCAACCCTGAATGCTTGTCTACACTTCTTAATATGAAAATCAAATTGATATAAGACAATATAAGATGAAAATGTAATTATATGAAATGATGATGCTTTTATTTTAGGGACAGGCGCCAGTATTTTATACCTCTAGGACATCCCCTGGCTCTAACGGGTGGGTTTGCCCCAATGTGACACTAAGAAATTGGGAAGTAAGAGCACTTCGCTGACCATATTAGGGACAGGCCTGCAGAAGCCCATCCCTGAACCCTTCTGCCATGCCTCGTCATTGCCACACTTCCCGCACTTTTGTCCCCACAACGCTGCACATCAAAAGCAGGGTCTGGCTCCATGAGAGGGCTAAGAATGACGCCAACACCACGCCAAGCTCACTAATTGAGCTCATTTTTCCAATCCAATATATACCTAATAAAGTACTCTTTTGTAATAGCAAGAGATTTTATTAAAATTCCGGGTTTTTTCTTAAAAATGCAACTGGCCGTTAAGGGCCCAACCATCCCCTAATAAATAGCAATCTGCTAGTATTATGATAAGCTCCCTCCTATGCTAGGCTCTCTCAAACACCATCCAGAATATTTTTTTGAAAGACTACACATCACACTGGATCATCAGCCGCACTGTTTGTAAGCCCAACGTTATATTTTCTCAGATACATTTTGGTTTCAGAATGTCGAATCTTACTAACTCCAACTTCCTCAAGTTCAAGGCCCTTTCTATAAAGATGATATTTGGACTAGGAGCCGCCTGATCCAAATCAATGTATAGATCAGGTGCATCCTGATCCGTTACATCACCCACCTGTGAGGCCCAAATCTCCTGGACCTTCCCTGGGCATCGCGTGCAGTCTTCCCTCATCTTCCATATCACCTCCTCCACCAGGTAACCTTTCCACTTCACCAGCAATTGCTGCTGGCCCTTCACCCATCTCACATTAAATATCCGTTCCACTTCATATTCCAGAACATCCCCTTTCCTAGGGTTCAACAGTCCTGGTCGCTCTGGCCCTATTCCTTTTAATGCTTTAACTGGGAAGCATGAATCACTGGATAGGCCTTAGAACCTTCTGGCAATCTCAATTTAAAATAAACTTGATTAATGGCACAAATGATCTGGTATGGGCCAAAAAAAACTTTAGTCCCATCTTATGACTCTTAACTGGCATACCATAGTTCTTAGCCGCCACCAATACCCAGTCTTCAGGCTCAAACTCCAGATCTTTCACTCTTTGTTGATCTGCTTGATGCTTTTGCCAAGCCACTGCTTGCTCCAAATTTTATTGTAGCTTCTTCCAGATATCTGCCATGGTATGCGCCATCTCATCTGCCCCCTGACACACTCCATCCACAGATACCCCCTTTGATCTTGGATTTAGACCATGATTTACAAATATGGAGTCACCATATTGATGATTGAAAATTATTGTTATAAGTGAACTGGGCCATCCAAACCCATGGAACCCAGTTATCCTACCAATCGGAGACATAACATTAGAGATACTGCTCAAGTATCTGATTCACCCTCTCTGTCTGTCCGTTAGATTGTAGATGGTACGCCAAAAGACTGACCAGGCCTGATTTCCAAATTCCTCAGCAAACTTGGCCATCATCTAAAGACAAATTGTGTACCACAGTCCAAAATAGTTTCCTCAGGTAATACATGCCAGTCGAATAACTCATCAATGAAAATCCTTACTGCGTCCTTTGCCAAAAAACTCCCTGTACATGGGAAAAACTTGGCATATTTGGTCAGTCTATCCATGACCACTATAACTGCAAACTTCCTCTGCACCTTTGGAAGACCCATTATAAATTCAACGCTAATTGAACTCTATGGCGCATGTGGTATCTGCAGTGGGTTTAACTTAACTAATGGAGGTTCCCTTGAGGGTTTTGATTTTGCACATACCAAAAACTCCCTCACATACTTTTTGACATCATTTTGCAGGACCGGCCATGAATAGTCCTGTCACACCAACTCCACCATCTTCTCTACTCCCAGATGACCCCCCAACGGGTGATCATGAGAGACCCAAATTACCTCCAGTTGTAACGATGTGTTGGGCACCCTAACGCGAGAATCGTGGTATGCCACCCCACGCCTCTTCATTAAGGCCTTATGGCGCTTTTGTGGCTGTCCTTACTTCATCTTGGCCTTCAGTCACTGTTTGAATTATTACCTTATTTGCTTCCAGTGGACTTTTTCCCCCAACTCACTCCCCCACCATCAATCATCGTGAATTGGTCTGGTCAGAACATTGTGTCTGCATTAAACTCCTCCAATTCATCCTTCTTTTATGCTAAGCCTTTGTCCCAACTCAACCAGTCTGCTAGGACATTTGATGAACCCAGCCTGTATTCTACCCAGAAGTTGTATTGGATTAGCTCCACATGCCATCTGGCTTGCAATGGTTCATCTTCCTTGGTGCACATTAATATTTTAATTCTCTATGGTTTATTCAAACAAAAGGCTGTTGGGCATTGAGCAGGTGGTGCTGCAATTCCTGAAAGGCTGCCATCACTACCAGCAGTTCCTTATCATATATTAGATAATTAGTCTCGGCGAGGATCATCTTGCAGCTAAAATACACATGGGGTGTTTGAGCCCGTCTTCCCCCTCATGTAGTAACACCACACCTACAGCATAATTTAAACATTGGTTTATACCACAAATGGCTTCCCAGGATCTGGATGGGCCAATACAGGTGCAGTAAGTAACTTATCCTTTAATAATTCGAATGCCTGCTCCTCTTTTCTTCCTCACTTGATGTAACATCCTGCATTAGATGCATGAGAGTTAAGGCCATTTTAGGATAGATTTCTCACAAACTGTCATAGGAAGTTTAATGTTCCCAAAAAAAACTCCGCACCCCTGTTTGATCAGTAGGGGCCTTCCATGCTTGTACTGCATGCAGTTTATCTGGACATACTCCCAATCCATTCTGAAACACCACATTGCCTATGAATGTCACCAACCCTTGATTAAATTCACATTTGTAAGGCTTCAATATCAGATCCAAACATCCAATTGCCACCAGAACTTCCCAGACATCTTGAACATGATCCTCTCAGGACTGCAAAAACACCAAGATATCATCCATATAGGCGGCGCAGCATTGACCGATCATCCCTCAAAGGACATGATTAATCATCCGCTGAAACACTGCTGAGGCATTTCTAAGACTGTATGGAATCACGCAATATTGATACACCCTCAATTGACACTTAAAAACGGTGTATTTTTGATGTTCCAGTCTCACTGGTAACTGATTGAATGTGTCTGCAAGGTCTAACTTTGTAAAAATGGTGCATCTGGTAACCATTGGGAGAATATCCTCCAAAAAAGGCATTGGATATGGATCAGGTTCAGTGACATGTTCAGACGTCAGAAATCCATGCATGGGCGTAATTCGCCACTCACTAGTGGCACCAGTAATACAGGAGATATCACTGGTGACTTAGAAGGCTTGATCAAACCTTTGTCCAACATTGATTTCATATGGCTCTCCAATGCTCCTTTCGCTCAGTGGTTAAGATGGTATACTGGACATCCCCGGGGAAGCTCTAAACCTTCCTTAAACTGGAATGAAAATGCAAAAGAACCAGTAGGGGAAAAATGCGAGTTTCTGATAGGACCAATACACCCACAAATAGCTGTATTTGACTGGTAACTCTACCTCCTGCATTCCACCCATACTTCTGCGTTATTTGGAACATTACTCCCAACCTCCATCTTCCACCTTATCTGAGGCCCTGTTGGAGGATTCAAAATAATTTTATTAAGCTTCAGATCAACCTGGTGTTGGAACTGATGCCACCATCGCATCCCCAATACCATAGGATGGGCCAGATTTCTGATTGCACAGAAGCCCTCTTTGAACCAAAATGGGTTCTTCCAAATAACTACCTAAGGCTCCAAACGCCATGAGGGAGCCTTTCTCAACACATCAGTGAACGCCACCTCAGGACCATTCTTCATTTCAAACTTCAAACTTTCTGCCAGGTAGAATTCCTCATAGTTTTCCTTGGCCCCTGTATCCACCAGGGCCAACAACTTCTCCGTATGACCTTGCAAATATAACTCCACTGGAATAAATAACCGAAGATAAAGTGAAGAAGTAGATTTAATGTTTAAAGCATTTTTAGATTGCAAATTTGCAGGTAAGGTAGGTATGGAACCATTATTCTTCCCAAGTCCCTGACCTCCTGTTCTCCCCAACTCCTCAACGTTTCTCTAGCAGAACCCTCCATGGATATTTCCAAGGTTTCTTGGTGATCCTTGCTAACCTCCTTGACCTCTATGAGCCACTGCAGGCGACTGGCCCCTTCCTGGAGACATGGAATTATACCACCAGTTTTGATCCAAGGCCAATTGTTTCTCAACCTGTACCACCAACGTGATTTCTTCAGCAATGTACTCTGAACTTTAGCAGCCATCATAGCGGACAACATATCCATTTGCAGCCCCTGTTGAAACATTAGCGATGATTTCAAATCTGATACTCGTTCTGCTTTCACCAAAGGTTATAAAGCCTGAGCATATTCTTCAACCAATCCTCGCCCCTGACTCATAATCAGCAAAGCCAACCACGCCTCATCCTGCGCCTCATCTGGACAGGCATCACGTTTGATCCAATCAACACACTCATCCATGGAACCTGGAAGGCTATCTTGCTCCTCAATCAGTTCTTGCAACCACCCCTCCAGGTCCAATGGTAGCGTCTTCACAATTTGCGCAATCTGCACCAAGAAAGGGGTCTTTCCTCCAGTTGCTTGAGCAAATGTTCCTAAAAACTAACGTGTGATATTACTTGTTGAATCTTCTTAAAAGTTCCATGGGAAAATCTGCCCAACCTTTTAGAGATTTAGATACCCCATGGCTCTCCTCCACCTCCACAGGACTCGCGCCACATACCCAAACACCTCTCTTATCACAAATGTTAATGAGAAACTCACCATCACCACTGTCAAAACATGGTGATACCATTCCTCCCCTCATGAGGCTACCACCTCTTCTTGGGGCCCCCACAAGACCAACAAAATGTATTCAAGTTTCATCTAATGTAACAGGTGGGTTCGCACCAATATGCTACAAAGGAATTGGGAAGCAAGAGCCACGTCGCTGACCATACTAGGGACAGGCCTGCAGAAGCCCATCCCTGAGCCCTTCCACCATGCCTCATCATTGTCACATATTCCCACACCACTGTCCCCACGACGCTGCACATCAAAATTAGGGTCTGGCTCAATGAGAGGGCCGATAATGACACCAACGCTAAGCCAAGATCACTAGTTGAGCTCATATTTCTGATCCAACAATATACTTTAATAAAAAGTCATTTTGTAATAACAAGCAAAGTTATTAGATTTCCAAAGTTTTTTCTTAGAAGATGCAACTAGACGTTCAAGGCCCAACCATCCCCTAATAAATAGCAATCTGCTAGTATTGTAATAAGCTCCCTCCTATGCTAGGCTCTCTCAAACACCATTCAGCATATCGCTTGTGAAGACTCCACATCACACTGGATCATCAGCCACTCCGTTTGTATGTCCAACAACATAAAAATCTCAGATGCCTTTTGGTTTCAGAATATCAAATCTCACCACCTCCAACTTCCTTGAGTTTGAGGCCCTTCCTATAAAAGTGATATTCATATTGGAAGCCACCTGATCCAAAGCAATATACAGATTAGGTGCAGCCTGATCTGTTACACTGGCCATACTCATCTATTAGATGAGCTCATTAAAAGCATGCCAATCCGCTATGGATTATGACAGTGGTTATTAAAATATCCCAAAGTTAATTTGGCCCTTGAATTAACTTAATTACAATCATTTCAGCCTGATTGGAGGCACTACTACTCTTGTAATTGGAAAGATTATCAGGCTTAATATTAGCACCTCAGTGGTGTATATTCGCCTTGAAATCAGCCCAATTATATTTCGTCTTACAGCTGACAAAATACAATAAATAGAGAGAAAAAACATGTAGAGTTTGAATAATGACGCACCCCTAATTGGGACGTCAGCAGGCCTCTCAATAGTACTAGGTACTCCCTAATTGGGCCATCCATGTGCAAGTACTATCATGACAATTACAATGATCAACATACATAAAAAATAAAATATTAAAAGTTTTTGCATTAAACTCGAAAATACAATTAAGTTTGTGCCATAAATTCACTTATTTCACCAAAGTGGATCCCATAATCGGCTATAATGATATTATATAATAGCTATTATTAGCTATAATAATTGGGTCATTTAGACGCAATCAAGGTGGTTTTGAGGTGAATCTGATTTATCAGATTATGCAGATAAATTGGGAAGGATCAAAGAGTCCATCAATGGTAGTAATTTATTGGCATTGATGGTTTTCCCAAAGGGTTTATTTTTAAGTCAACCAACAAAATCTAACATTCCCCCCACTTGACTGGAATATAAACCCTGAGTTTTTCTGATTTCATCTTCAATGTATGAAAACAGCTCTTCCTCAGCCTACGGCAATTTCTAATTTCGCTTGAACCTGAACAACGGCATCAGTTCAATCAGTTGGATAGAACTATGTGTATGCATATGTTTGTAGGCTCCCTCCAAGCAGCGGAGTTGGGTCAGCTCATTCCTGCGCCAACTGTTATAACATCAACTCAGCCCAATACCATCATTAAAGTAGAGGTTATTCTGGTTGTTGATCCTACTCAAGGATTGGTGGGGTACAAACTTTGGTCTTGTTCATTGACAATTATTCCAGTGGACACTTTTGGGCATATTTTTTATCTTAGAGAATCAACCTTTATGCTCCAACTGATATATTGGGATGGCAATCTTCTGGCAGAGTTTATCTTCACACTCAGCCATTTACCAATGGCTCAAGCATACAATGCAGTGTTGGGTTCATCCAAATATTCACATCATATTCAATCTCTTAATGAAATGAGGGTCAAATATGAGTGACTATACAAACCGTTTGTCTTTTTCTTGCCAAGAATCCAAGCATTCAACCTCAAGATTTTGTCCAGGTCAACGATGTGACAGTCAAGGCGCTGCCTGACTGCCACATAGCCCTGACCCCCTAAGTTGGGGATCAGGGCTCTTTCTAATTTAGATAATAATAATAAAAGCGTGGGGTTCAAGGGCAACGACCCTCATAAATGGCATTCTGATAATAAGATGCCAACAAATTGACTAAACCTTGGAGCAGAGGCAGCAAGGGTCAACGTAAATGGCGACCAAGCCAATCAAAGGCCATTAACCCAAATTCTAATGAACTAAATAGTGATAATGATAATTGCAAAGGGCAGCCCAGCGAATCAGGGGCTGCAAAGCTGAATTACGCCAAAAGTGGAAGCATCAAGAACCACAGCATTGGGAAGCTCAGTGAATCAGGAGCTGTCATGCTGAATTATACCAAAAATGAAAACGTCAAGAACCATGGCATCAGGCAGCTCAGCGAATCAGAAGCTGCCAAGCCAAATCCACCGCTAGATGAAAATATTAAGAGCAATGGCGAAGGGCAGCCCAGCGAATCAGGGGCTGCCAAGCCAAATTATACCAAGAATGGAAACATTTGTGATAAGGTCAACACAAGAATGTCAAGCTCTGATTTGTCCCCAACAAGCAAAATTATATGCGGAAAAGTTACTGTAACGCCTAGGGTACCCAACAAACAGTCTAGAACGGGCCTAGATGGAAATATCGGAGGCTGAGATTCTTGAAATAGACCCATGGATAGCTTGCCATCTGTGGACTCCGCGGGAACAAATTCCCCCATATCTCCTACTTCCTAACATAAATACAACCAGGTGAAGGTGTTTAGGATAACTTCGTCTTCTCATATATACAATAAAATACCCCAAAAATCAGAAATAAAATTTTTGATTTTAAAACCATTTATTCAGATTTTGGAGAAAACCCCTGGATTTTGAGTGAAAATTGGACCATTCCACGGACTTTGACAGAGCAGTCGCCTCTCTGTATGCTCTCTCTGGTGGACAGACTGTTCTCAGTGTGAGCATCGTCCTTACCATATTCCAAGGATACCTCAATCGCTCATCAAGCCAATGTACAAAGGACCTAACCACAGCAGCACTCTCATGTTTGTGGGCCCTCACTTGGGCCCTCTTGCCAACTGTTTTGTGGCAATGTGGAAGGACCCCGTTCATTACATTAGACAAAGTTCTTTTAATCTCATCTCCCTTTTATGGGATGGGATGGAGAAACCATATGAGAGAGCCCTACCCGCTTGGTATGAGCACACAACCACTATCCTGATGGTTATCTTTTCCAACCTGTTCCTTCTTTGAGAAGCCGCACGCCTCCTCCCATCCTGAGGGAATTCTGTTGATTATGTCCAACGCGCTGATGCCACGTCTGAGTTTAGATATGCACTGACCCTGGAGGAGTTGAGTGTAATTCATGGAACCTTCTCTCGCGTTAGATTGCAAGCCCGCCTCACAGTGGCCATTGGGGGTACAACATCCGCATCCCTCCAGATTGCACAGGTGATAGTGGACCTGCCAAAGAACCTGTCCATCTGGCTCACTGACCTCTTGGAAACACAGCCGGACCTTCCAGCCTCTCTGAAGGGCTGCCTTCACCTGGTTGAAAGAGCCGCCACCCCAAACAACTCTCAGAGTGCCGCCTGGTAGCGCTCTTGACCCTCAGCCAAGGGAGAATAGCCGTTAAGGAGTACACTTGGCTGTTCTGGCCCCTAGCCAAATCTGCAAAAGTGTCTCCTTCCCAGCTCGCATGAATGTTTAGACAGAACCTTCACCCGGACATTCTCACAGCTATGGCTGCTACCCACCTGGGGGCAACCTTGGAGGGAGAGGTCACTGTTGCCTCCCAGGTAGAGAACCAGCTAGCCTTGTCCCAAACCAGGACTCCTGTGCCTGGGAACCATGATAGATTCCACGGATGACTCTTGGAGTCAGAGCCCATCTCAAACTATGTGGGGCAGCAAGAGCAGGGGGCTGGTGAAACTTCCCCATGCTCTGCAGGTCCTGAACCCACAACTCCCGAGGCTCAGATGGCCCCACCTACAACCTTTGCCCAACCCCTGCTCACATTTCTTCACTCAATAAAGGATTCGGTTCCTCCTATCTATTTATTCCGTTTACTTTGAAGCGAAAGAAGTAAGGGAAATGGGTCAAGTTAGAAAAACTGTGGGCGCTAGTGGACAATGGAGTTGAAGAAAACTATCTGGACTGGAAGTTAGCCAAGAAATTGGAAGTACAAATGCAAGAGAAGGGTACTGTGACTCTTGTGGACACCTCCAAGTAGTCAGAATGCTGGGATATTGAGCCCAGGATCAAGCTTCAACAGGGACTCCACCACTTCTGGGAAGGCTTTTGCGCTATCCAGAACCTGCCTCACCCCATCGTTCTGGGCATGAGATGGTGGAACAAGTACTCCCCACATTTTGATCTGGATGAGGGCCAGGTGATGTTTCACACCAAGTATCAAGAGCCTACAACGTTAGAATTCTTTACCTCAAGCAGGAGCAGGCCTGGCGTGAACTCTGTGCACCTAGGGACGGAGAGGGAAAAGATACCAGAGGAATTCAAAGACTACGAACACCTGTTCCAGAGGAGCATCACTGCCACATGCGCTCCACAGGGCCCCTTTGCATTCTCGTTCAAGTTCAAAGGGGATGCTGAGCTCCCAAAAGGAAGCCCAGTGTACCCCCTGAACCCCAGCGCGAGGGAAGCCCTAGACCAGTACTGAAGGATATGTTGGAGCAAGGGATTATTGTGCCTTCGAAATCTCCAGTGGTGTCTCCCATACTCCTGGTACACAAGGCCAATGGCGAGCTCCGCCCCTGTGTCAACTACCACCGTTTGAACACCAAAACTGAAACGGACCCCTATCCCATTCTGCTAATGGCAAGCATCTCCCAGATGATCGCTGGAAGCCAGGTTTTCTCAAAGTTGGATCTGGTTGACGCCTTCAACCAAGTTCCAGTGGTACACGAGCACCAACAGTACATGGCTTTCAGGTGCCACCTAGGGGTATATGAGTACAAGGTCATGCCGTTCAGACTTAAGAACGCCCCAGCCGTTTTCCAAAGGACCATTGACCATGCCCTGGGAGACTTGATTGGGAAATGCTGTGTTGTGTACATGGACAACATCCTGGTGTTCTCCAAGTCTTGCGAGATGCACACAGAGGACGTCAAGAAGGTCCTCAGGGCACTGGACAAGGCTAACCTACAACTGAAGCCCTCCAAATGCGAGTTCTACAAGGGCTTAGTATCTTTCCTAGGCAACCTTGTATTCAAGAAGGGAACTGCCATCTGCCCAGAAAATTTGACTGCAGATAAGGAGTGGGCAGCGCCAACGGATAAGACAGGTGTGCGCAGTTTCTTAGGTGTGGTGAATCTCCTGAGGAGATTCACTAAGGACCTCTCAGAAATAGCCACCCCGCTTACCCAGTTGACTGGGAAAGTCCCTTTTCAATGGGGAGATAAGGAAGAGATGGCGTTCCAGGCCATCAAGGAGGACCTTCTCACAGATCCAGTCCTAGCGCACCCAGATGCTGATTGTGCATTCATTGTGGAGACAGATGCGTCAAATTTCGCCATTGCTGCGGTCCTTTTGCAGACAGGGGAGGATGGGTTGAAGCATCCAGTATGCTACTTCAGCAGGAAGATGCTACTGGTGGAAACAAACTACCCTGTCTATGACAAGGAACTCCTGGTGATCGTTGCAGTGCTAGATGAGTGGCAGCATCATCTGTTGTACGCGTGCCACCCATTTATAATCTGGACCGACCACAGGGCCATGGAGTTCCATAAGAGCCCCCGTAGGATGAACCAGAGATAAGCCCGCTGGTACCTAGAGCTGTCTCAATATGACTTCAAAATAGAATACAGACCGGGTAGAGCAACTTACTCCCAGACCTACTTAGTCAGGACCTGAAAATGACATTCACAAAGGAGGAGCTGGATGAATTTAACATGGCCACAATGCCCCCTCTCCAGGTGTTTGCATTGATACAAGAAGAATGCACTGACTTAACAGAGAGAATCTGGACAGCCCAATGATGCACCAAATTTGGGGACAAGGTCGGGAGAGAGATAGAGGGAGGGGACCCCAGCAAAGTCTACAAGAATTACAGGAAGGAGGGGAGCTTCATCCTGCACCACAAATGCCTATGGGTCCTGACGCTCAAGCTTCAAACCAAAGTAATGGAGTTATGTCATGACCACCCCAGGTGGGACACTCTGGTGTGGGGAAAACAATCGAGCTGATATTCTGGAACTACTCCTGGCCGGGCCTAGCAGGAACTGTAAGAGGGCATACCATGCGCTGCCTTACCTGTGCCCAATCAAAACCTCTCAAGCAAACCCACAGGGAAGTTAAAACCACTGCAGATTGCAATAATGCCGTGGACCTCTCTTACATGGATTTCATCACCGGGCTCCCAAAATTGGAGGGCTATGATGCGGTCATGGTGGTAGTGGACCAACTAACAAAATATGCTGAGTTCTTCCCATACACCTCTAAGGTCATAGTGAAGGACATGGCTGAAATCTTTTTGAGGGAGGTCTTTGCCCCAATATGGACTCCCAGATGAGATAATCTCGGACAGGGGCCCACAGTTCATCTCTAGGTTCTGGGATCACCTCCTGGAAAATCTTAAGATTAAACCATGTTGTTCCTCCACTTACTACCCCCAATCAGATGGCCAGATGGAGAGGGTCGATCAGACCCTTGAACAGTACCTACGGTGCTACCTCACCACGTGACAAGAGCTTGGATCAAGTGGATGAGAATTTCACAGTTTGCGTACAACAATCTGGCACACTCATCAACTGTATGTCACCTTTTTCAAATTACGCATATCACCCATGGATGATGGTGTGACACGCTGGGGGAACAAACCCCGCAGCAGATAATTTAGTGACTGGAATGAGGGAAAATCTTAAGACATTGAGAGCCAACCTGGAGAAGGCGGCGGAGGCCCAGAAGAGGAAGGCGGATGCGCATCGCTCTGAGGCTCCACCCCTCAAAGATGGAGATTATGTCTTAATAAATATCAAACACTACACACCCCTGGGACAGTGTAGGAAGTTCGGACATGTCAATCTAGGACCCCTACAAGGTCCTTTGACAGGTGAATGAGGTGGCTTACAAACTAGAATTCCCAGAAGGATCACGCACACACCCAGTTTTGCACGTTTTGCAGCTCAAGAAATATGAAGGCCCCATACCAGCGAAGCCAGAGCCAGTCCAGTCAGACAACCCAGGGGAGGTGGAGTATGAGGTGGAGGAGATTCTGGATACCAAGATCGCTCACAAAAAGCAATGGTACTTGGTAAAATGGGTTGGCTACCTGATAAAAGAATCCTCCTGGCAAACAGCCACCAATTCCACCAACTGTCCCTGGAAGGTGGAGGAATACTGAGGGCGCAGGGGGCTCTCTTATGAGGGGGTGATGTGACGGTCAAGGCACTTCCTGATCGCCACATTGCCCCAACCCCCCTAAGGCGGGTATTGGGGCTCTTAGTAATGTAGATAGTAATAATAAAAGCGTAAGGTTTGAGGGCAACAACCCTCACAACTGGCATTCTGATGATTCAGATGCTGACAAATTGACTAAACCTCAGAGCAGAGGTGACAAGGATCGATATAAATGGTGCCCAAGCCAATCAAAGGCTGCCAACCCAAAGTCCAATGAACTAAATAGTGATAATGACAATGGCAAAGGGAAGCCCAGTGAATCAGGGGCTGCCAAGCTGAATTATGCCAAAAGTGGAAGCGTTGAGAACCATGGCATTGGGCAGCTCAGAAAATCAGGAGCTTCCAAGCTGAATCCGCTGCTTGATGAGAATATTGAGAGCTATGTCAAAGGGCAGCCCAGTGAATCAGGGGCTGCCAAGCCAAATTATATTAAAGTAGAAATATTTGTAATAAGGTCAACATGAGAATGCTGAGCTCTGATTCGACCCTGACAAACAAAATTATATGTGGAAAAGTTTCTGTAACGCCTAGGGTACCCAACAAACAGTCTAGAACGGGCCTAGATGGGAATATCGGAGGCTGAGATTCTTGAAATAGACCCATGGATAGCCTGCCATCTGTGGACTCCGCGGGAACAAATTCCCCCATATCTCCTACTTCCTAACATAAATACAACCAGGTGAAGGTGCTTAGGATAACTTTGTCTTCTCATATATACAATAAAAAACCCCAAAAATCAGAAATAAAATTTTTGATTTTAAAATCATTTATTCAGATTTTGGAGGAAACCCCTGGATTTTGAGTGAAAATTGGACCATTCCACGGACTTTGACAGAGCAGTCGCCTCTCTGTATGCTCTCTCTGGTGGACCGATTGTTCTCCTCAGTGTGAGCATCGTCCTTACCATATTCTAAGGATACCTCAATCGCTCATCAAGCCAATGTACAAAGGACCTAACCACAGCAGCACTCTCATGTTTGTGGGCCCTCACTTGGGCCCTCCTGTCTAAATGTTTTGTGGCAATGTGGAAGGACCCGTTTGTCACAAACAGCTTTGTGTAGGAGGTCCTTAGTTCCTGGTTCGCGCCACTCAAGATTAGGCCCAATTTTTCTTCCTCCTTGGGTCTCAACATCCATGATGTTCAGGATGTTCGCTTCTGCTCAGCTGTTCTAGCAGCTTTCAAGGCTCTTCATAAAAATAGTGCAGATGGCTACCTTCCTAAAATGGCCTTACTCGGCCATTTTTGCGCATTGTTCCTGATTGGATGCCTTTTGGGCTGTCTTTGCATGTTCCCACCCTTATTGAGTGGTGGAAAACCCAGGTATATCATGCTTGACTAGTGATGTCAGGACTTTGGGGGAGGAACTTCAACCTTATCCCTATCAACAGGGCCCCAAAGCCCCCAGTGAGTTAAGAGGACATTAAGGCCCAAAGAAAAGCTAAAAGCAGAAAGGAGATAGGTGAGAAACGGTGAATTTTATTAAAATGATCCTTGAGGTATTTATAGAACCTCAATGGATCAGGAACAAGTGGATTTGGCATTGATTGCCAAAGCCAAGGGAAAACAAATAATACATGGAGATTGGGTGCATTCTTGGCATAAGTTGCCAGTGCTCCCAAAAGAATTAATTAATTGGGTGTGAGCGCCAAAAGGGATTTCTCCATGACCCAATTGAGTGTTTGGCATCCTCATCATTAGTTGCCAGTGCCAAATCCAAATTAAATTATAAGTTTAATTATTGGGGCTGATCCCTGATACTTCAGATTGGGCTCAACCCAAGTTAATTGGGAGCCCAATCTGGCATCCACTCATAGGTGGGTCATAACCCCTAGTTGGGGCTTCCCCCAACAAAGGGAGAATCCCGACAGAGCCCTTCCAAGCCTCAACTATGGGTCAGAGCTGAGGTGGAGCACCAGATTTGGGCGCCAGGGAGGAATGGGCCATGGTAGCCAACACAGACTCATTAGCAGGATTCGGTGAGCATCATTGGGGGTAACCCAGCATCAAAGTATGAGCTGGCATCAGTGCTGGGGCTGGCATCAGAATTGGCACCTGACATTGGCACTGGGGCTAGCATCGGTATATGAGCTATCATTGGGAGGAGGTCCCAGCATTAGGTTGACACCCAGCATTGGTGCTGGGGCTGGCATTGGCGTGGGAGCTGGCATTGGGAGGAGGTCCCAGCATTGGTGCTGAGGCTGGCATCAGGGATGACACCCAGTAACATTTCTTGCCCTCTTGGGTCAGAGGCCAGGGACCACCCTCCTCCTTCCATTTTTAGCTCTTGCTGAGAGCTTGGGTGCCCCTGTAGTGAGCACCACTGTCAGGACTTCATGGAAGAAACTCCAACCCAATTCCTATTAACAGGGCCCCAAATCCCCCAGCGAGGTAAGAGCCCATTAAGGCCCAAAATAAAGCTAATAGCGGAAGGGAGATAGGTGAGAAATGATGAATTTTATAAAAATGATCCTTGAGGTATTTATAGAACCTCAATGGATCAGGAACGGGTGGATTTAGCATTGACTGTTGAAGCTGAGGGAAAACAAATAATACATGGGGATTGGGCGCATCCATGGCATAAGTCACTAATGTGCCTGAAAGGGTTTATTGATTGGGTGCGAGTGCCAAAAGTGATTTTGTCGCAACCCAATTGAGTGTTCAGCATCCTCAGCATTAGTTGTTGGTGCCAAATTTGAATTAAACGATAATTTAATTATTGGGTCTGATCCCCAATACTTCAGATTGGGCTCAACCCAAGTTAATGGGGAGCCCAATCTGGCATCAGCCCATAGGCGGGTCACAACCCCTAGTTGGGGCTTCCCCCAATAAAGGGAGAATCATGACAAGTGACTCCAGAAATGTACCAGTAACAGACTGATCCTCTTTATTGATTTTCTTCCACTAGGCACTTGTTTTCCACCTGATTGCAGGCTCAATCAGATTATGGTAAATGGTTTTGTACCTCCCCTTCCAATAATTCGCTAGGAGTCATCTACAACAAGCTTGCAGCGCATCTGACTTTAAGCCACTATAGCCCTTTTCCTCATCACCCAACAACTAGATTGGGCCAAATTAATGCATGACGATGAGGAATCATGATCTGATTCGCCTCACCCCTTGAAGCAGAGGAATAAAAACCTGGCTATTTTTTTATTTTTATTAATAAAGTTTGTTTATATATTATTTCTTACTATTATACATTATATATTATTATTATCATTCTTATTAATTATTTATTTTTATTATTTTTCTTTTCATTATTATTATTTTTTCATCTTTATTATTTTCCTTAAATTGTGTATAATTATTTTTATTTTCTTTTCTTCTAATTGACCCTTTTCCTAAAAATTCATAGAAATTTTGCATGGACTTGATTATATATATGGCCTGCTTTAATCTCTTCGATGGTATAAACAAAACTTGATGTTTTCTTAATATCCACAAATGGGCCAACCTAAATGAGATCTAACTTCTGTAATTGGCCCAATCCGTGTGTATTGCAGAATAGTACCCTTTCTCTGACTTCAAATTCAGTCAAATTGTATTGATCCTTAAAATCATGTTTGTGTTGGGCCTTTTTAACATCAAAACTGTTGTCAAATGCTTGAACTTGCAATTTAATTAGGGTTTTGGCAAGCTTCTCAGCATATTTAGGATAACTTATTTCACCACAATCTACTAGTACTGAATAAAGCAGCGATGGTAGGGCTGTATGTCTTCCATATAAGACCTGAAAAGGTGTCATCTTGGTGGCATAATGATACAATATGTTGCAAGTGTTCACAGCTGAGCTTAAAAATGTGCTCCATATAGATAGTTTGATTGAGGTTAATTTTGGATAATTTTCACAAGTGTCCTGTTTATGCGCTCTATTATTCTGTTTGTTTCTGGATGATAGGAAGCAGAGAATACACCTCTTACTCCCATCAGCTGGTTAAGCTTTGTAATAACGTTGGCCGTAAAATTGCTTCCATCATCAGTAAGAATAACCTGTGGGCAACCATGCTTGTGTATATCATTCTCAAGGATAAACTTGGCCGTTGTCACTGCACCTACTTTACAAATAGACTTGGCTTAACCCACTTAGTCAAGTGGTCAATAGCCACGATGTTGTACTTGGCCTTAGAATTTCTAGTGTGAAGTGGTCTGAAAACATCTATAGATACAGTATGCCAGGCAAACTTGAGCTGAAAAGGCTGGTAAGGTGTGCTCTTTTCGAACAGTTTTTCACCTTGACATTTGACGCAACATTCCAGTGCTTCTTGGATATCAAAATGCATTGACTCCCAGTAGTAGTATCGTTTAAGATGCTCCTTCATTTTCTTAAATCCACCATGGCCTATGGCCTTATGCGCTGAAATTAATAGGTCTCTTTGTTTGAGGTCATGGAAAAATAAACTTTTTTCCTTAAAATTATTTTGTATAGTATTACATTTTCAATTGATGTATTTTTCCATGAATCTGTGTGCAATATTTGAACCAATTTGGGCTCATCCTGGAATTTACATTGACCATTTTTTGAAATAGTTCATCAACGGCCAAACTGACAGTTGCAATTGTAGGTAAACGGGATAGGAAGTCAGCGTTTTGGTGCTTTACTCCTGCACGATGTTTAAGGGTGTGATTATAGGCTTAAAGATTTAGTTTCCACCACGTTAATTGGCACTGGTTCCTTTAAGTTGTTTAATTATCTTAGGGATTAACTATCTGTAACAACTGTAAAGTGAGTGCCATGTAAATAAACCCAAAACTGCTAGTAGGAATATATGACTACCAAGCATTCCCGTTCTGTCACCATGTAGTTACGCTTGTAGACGTATAAGGCCTGACTAGCAAAGGCTATTGAATGTTAATCGCCATCTTCCCCTATTTTGAGATAATATGGCTCCAACTTATATAAGCGATGCATCAGTTTGGACAATAAACTCACGCTCAAAGTCTGGATATTGCAGGACTGGGGCCGTTATTAGGGCTGATTGGAGCTAATTGAATGCTTCTTGTCATGCCCAATTCCAGTCAAATATGACCTTGTCCTTAAGCAGATGAACAAAGGCTCTCCAATTCGTGCAAAATTGGCAATGAATCAGTAATAATAACCAATCATGTTCAGGAAAACCTGTGTATTCCGCTTGGATTTGGGTTATTTCATCTTTGGTATTGCATCCAGTTTTGATAGCTGGGGTTGGAGTCCTTCTTTATTGATAACAAACCCAAGATATTCCAATTGGTCTTTGAAAAATTGGCTCTTCCAGGGTTTGATCTTCAAATTAGCAGCTGCTAGTCTCTTAAAAACTGTCTCTAGATGTTCCAGGTGGTTAGTGAAGGTACAGCTGAAGACATTTATATTGTCCAAATAAACCAACATACAAGACAATTTAAGTCCCCTAGGATTGTTTCTATCGCCCTTTGAGACGCAGCTGGGGTATTGCAAAGTCCTTGTGGCATCATTGTCAGCTGTAAGAGGCCCCCTTGAGTTATGATGGCGCACTTTTTGTGCTCCTCTTCGGGAATATTGATCTGCTAATACCCACTTATTAGGTCCATAATGGAGAAGAACTTTGCGCCTCCAAATTGATCTAAGGCGTCATCAATCCGTGGAAGGGGATAAGAATCCTTCTTCATGATGTTGTTTAATTTTTGATAAATTGGTGACAACCTGATTGCTCCCATCTATTTTTCACTATTAGAATTGGGGCGGTCCATGAACTCTTTAATGGGACCAGCATTCCAGGATTTAGGAGTCCTTTTATTTGTTTGGAAACAACTTCTTCTACTGCTTTCAACATCTAATTAGGCATAATTGGATGAGGACATGGTTGTTTGTGTTTATAGTGTGTATTACATCTCTAGAACAACCTAAGTTAAAATCATCTTTTACAAAATTTCTTTATATTTCTGAATAAATTTGGAACTTATGTCTTTTCCAGATTGGTCAAGTCCCCTAATTCGGCCATAGGAATAATGTTATTGATACTTATAGTTCTTTCATCAAGAAGTCCTATTTTTTACTGTAAAGCACGCGCAATACATGTACATTCAATTCAACCAATCTTTGTCAAAGGTGGAACACGGGATCAGACTTTTCCTTGGGGATGAGTCACCAACCCTGTGGGAGAAAAAATGTGAGGCATAGCCCTCACTTTCCCTCACGCGGTGTATGTAGCCACCAACAACATGGGCCGCGGCTGGATCAATACTGGTTTTAAGAACAGCCGATGAAGCCGATGCTGCAGCAAAATCTGCGTGGAAATTGCCCTCCCTGAGGGCAAAAAAATTGTGCACACCGCGCGCACCAGATGGAATAAAGCGAAAACTTTGTTCATCTCCTTTGACTCACTCCCCACTAACCTTCCTCGTAAGGTAATCAAGGAGGAGCTCCGCAAAGGTTTTGTGGCCTACAGAAAATCCAACAACTCAAATTACAGAAATTTTGCTTAATGCCTGACCTGTGCACGGGCAAAGCTATCGCCATAATCAACCCCTTCCCAGAAGTGGAAGAGGATTTATCCAGAATTCCCTGCGCAGCAGAATTTCACTTTGCAGATGGGGGCCAGTTGGCTGCATTCCAAGTTACACCAGAATGTGCACCACCCATTTGCAACCACTGTGGCTCACTGGGCCACAAGGAACATGCATGTCCTGTAAAAGAGAGCTTAATGGAAAATGATTTTTGTGAAGAAGCTATGGACGAAGATAATGAAAACTTCACCAAAATGACTGATGGCCACCACCCATTCCACTGGGGTGAAGATGGAATATACTCCATCGTGGACCCAGTTACAAGTAAACAGCGTAAAGCAGCACAAAAAGCCCACAAGAGAGCAGCGACTGAAGTGGCGTCACACGCGGAATCCGCCATTAACCATGGAAGAATTCAGGAGGATATTTCGGATATTCACCAAACCAACTAATTAGAACAATATGCCCAGGTTGAAAATTATCAAAGTAACCAGACTGAGCCACAAAGCGTCATCAGTCATGCACATACTGAGGAACAATGCAACCGCAATTTGGGTGAAAATGCGGTGCACAATGCAACAAAGTTGAACCTCAAAATATAAAATCCAATCAAAAACCTGCATCAAATCAACATGAGACCTGTGCAGGAAAAGTTGATGCAAATGCAAAAAACCGCAATTCCCTTGAATCATTAGGTCAGATCAAGGGAACCAACAATGGCAGTGAAAGAGTTGGAGTACAGATGCGGAGCATGGCCAAAATGAGCCGTGGTGGGATAGGACCAGAGGGTCCTCCCAACCGCTCCTGAGGCGCCGCGGGCACCTCAGTGTCAATAGGGACGTTAAACATCGCAGGAGCCAGGGCTCATACGTCACAAGCCAAAAAGCTGGCATTCCTGTGAAAACCTCTTGTAGACATCTTGCCATCCAATAAACCCACTGCCTACAAGGGGAAGAAGAATCCTGGTCAACCAGGGTTGCACCATCACAATCAGTATGGACGTCTCACTGTGGGGTGATAGTCCAAAACAACAAAAAATTTAAAATTACAAATTCATCATCACACTTTCATGGTCAAGTCCTGGTAGCAACAATCACATGCCAAGATGAAATAATTTCGTTAGCATGTATCTATGCACCATGCACTGCAACTGAGAGAAAAAAAATTTGAAAAATTTCTACTCTCACCCTCCCACCAGGTATCATCATGTTAGGTGATTTCAACTGCTGGGATAACCCCAATACAGATCGATGGCCTAATCCCAGGGGATGCCCACCTGGACACATTGAATATTGCACAATGAAGGCATCTCTTGGCTTACAGGATGCTCTTCCCCCCAATTTGCCAATCCTTCCCCACATGACAAGACCCAATATATGTGAGGGACTGCTCATATCGATGAGTTGTATTGACCACATCCTCATCCCACAATCCCACCACTCAAGAATCTCCAAATTTACAACAAAAAAGATCAATTTTTCTGATCACCAAAAAGTTATGGTGCAGTTAGCGCCTACCTAATCCCACACACAGGTGTCGCCTTGGAGAAAGCTTCACCCAGAAAATATAAAATTGCCCGAGATATCTGACTGGGTTGAAAACAAGGCTACAAACCCAGAATTCACAGCCCCATTCACTTCAGATCCCATCAGAACATGGGAAAATTTTAAAAAAGATTTAATCAACAAAACCTGACATATTGCATCATGCAAGTACACCATGGACACAGCCACAATCAAGCGTACCTTGGCAGAACTAGACCACCTGGAAATAAATACTCCAAGATCTGGCTATAGCCCTAATTGGGGACGCAGATGGGCAGAAATTTCAGCCCAACTTAACAATCTCATCTTTGAACACCAACACAGAATCAAAGTATTGGACAAAGGTAAGTTCATAAAGGAAGGTGAAACCTGTTTGACATACTTTTTCCGCCAATTCCACTCCTGTGGAAACCAGCCCGCATGCACACAGGTCTGCAAGACCAACGGCACCATGGCAACTGACCCTGAGGAGGTCAAGGCGGAAGTACACTGCTATTACACTGAATTATATCGCGATATGCCAACAGATCCACAAAAAATTAAAGAATTTATTCAAACTGCCAAGATACAAAGTACACCACCAAATTACAATATACTATCCCTTATTACATGGAAGAGCTTTGGGAAACAATTCGCGGTGCACCACGTAGGAAATGCCCAGGGCCTGATGGGATACCCTACAAATTTTACAAAAAATATTTCAACAAATCACCCCCTCCTATTAGCGTCAATGAACCAGAGTTTGTTGAAAACACGACTATTACCAGGAGGCCATGAATCCTACGTTATAACCTTGTATAAAAAGGGTGACAAGTTGGACCTGGCCAACTGGCGCCCAATTGCACTCTTCAACACTGACACAAAAATTCTAACAAAAATTCTAGCAGCTAGATTAGGCGCAATTGCATCTGACATCCTATCACCCAACCAGTTTGGGTTTATACCAGGGCGTTCAATCTGGAACAACATACACCCTGTTGCAAACATTTGAATTTTAAAGCAACTGGTGCCCTGGTTTTCTTGGATCAGGAAAAGGCGTATGATCGTGTTAGCTGGCCATACCTAAAAGAATGTCTTCATGCCTTTAAACTCCCACCAAGATTCATAAACTGGTTGATGCTCCTAACAGAATCTGCAACCATGGCTGTATGCGGCTCTGGATTCCTAACAAACAATATCAAACCACACAGAGGGCTCAAACAAGGAGATCCCCTAATCCCACTGCTATACAATTTCAGCTTTGACCCACTCCTCCGAGTAACTGAATCATGTCTCATGGGGATAACCACACAAGGACAACCAACAGTCAAGATACTGGCCTTTGCAGATGACTGCGTAGCAGGTATTGCAAACAATGAAGATGCCCGACAGCTGGAACACACTCTAGAGGAATACTCCAAGGTGAGTAATGCATCGCTCAACAAAAGGAAGACAGAAATCATCCTCTTAGGAAAATACACAAACAACTGGGCCACAACATCAGAACCTCACACTAACACTCAAAGAAAAAAACCCAATTATTTTACCCTTTGCAACACCTCCCACCACCACTCCTGTCCGACACCTTGGAATCTGGCTAGAATCAGGGGGATATGCTAATGAGACAATGGAAAGTAACCTGTTACAACGGGTATCCAAACGCGTAGCCTCCCTCAAGGGGAGAACCCCAGGACTAACAGGACGAGTTACAGTTGCTAACTCGCTCATCCTCCAAATACTGTGGATCCAGGCCCATGCGATAGCCTTCTCACCTACCTTTATAACATCAATTTGCGCGCTTATCCAGGGCTGGCTGTGGCCTGGCTCTCACCCTCCTATACGGATGGAAACACTATTTGGCCCACGCTCAAGCGGAGGCATGGGACTAATAGATTTTGAGAGCCATGCCAATCACATCCTAGGTACCTGGATAAAGGAAATCCTTGCTCCAGACCTCCCGCAACAGCATTGGTCCAGAGCAGCAAGGACTAACTTTGCACAGGCGCTCAAATTAACCAACCCACATAGTCCACTCAAACTACTTTCATACCTTGCCAAGCACCCTACTGCAACAGGTCCGCATGGAACCTCCCCTCATTTCAAACATATCCTCCGAACTATCCGCCATATGGGATGGACCATAGAGAACATGGGTACTATACAGGGAAGGGGATGACTCAGCCCCCAATTCAAATTAAGAAACCCAGAAAACCACCCCCAGAGGGATATGCTCGCAACAACCCCAAGCATAGCTAGGATAGAATGCCTAGATATGCTGGACATTCCCTATGATTTAACCACACAGAAAGCAGTGTGGAAAATGACACACCACCCACTCCTACAGCCAAGGATAAGAGCAAACGCCTGGCGCTGTTTGAGAAGGACCTATAGGACGGCGGACCGCTGTCAACTCCCTCCACAAAACATGTGCAGTATGTGGAGGGGAGGGATCCTTACATCACCGCCTAGAAACATGCCCCCCAACCAAAGCTATATGGCAGGAAGTCTCACGCCTGCTCAAGATTCAAAATGAACAGGAATTCTTGATATCAAAAAGTATCTTCACACTCCAGATCAAGTCACCAATTCCATCTACCCTCCGCTCCCTAATAATACCCTTGCAATGTGGACAATACACACAATTGCATTAGATGCATTCAAGGGCACGGTCCCAACCATTCATGGGATTATTAACAGATTCCATGCCCACTTACTAGAGCACTTCCAAGCCTGGCTCTATGGATA
Organism: Massospora cicadina; assembly: GCA_022478985.1. Taxonomy (NCBI): domain Eukaryota; kingdom Fungi; phylum Entomophthoromycota; class Entomophthoromycetes; order Entomophthorales; family Entomophthoraceae; genus Massospora; species Massospora cicadina. Next base: position 15,010 of record JAKSZP010011826.1, on the reverse strand, counting down.
CATGAGACCAAGACAAAAAGCGCTCATAGAATCATGGTTCCCACTCTGGTTCCTCCACACAGACCCTTTCCTTCACACCTGCTCCATATCAGGGGAAACCCCCTCGGAGTAATGCACCAACCCCTCCATACCTGGCAGTCCCGCTGGCAACAGGGGTAACTTGAGTACCCTGGGGTGCCCAATTTTTATATTTGTTAGTTTTTCTCTTAGTTTCCCATATATTCAGTAATGTCTGTCCCCTGGTCGACTTACCTCAGTTAAATAAAATCAGAAAGTCCTATTTCGTCTAAGATCCCAAATTTCTTAAATGTCTAAATTCAGTGGCCGGAAATAGATGCAGGTAGGCAATAACCTGATGCCTTTGTATCTCAATGGGCTGATTCTGGAGTTTTGCACATAAGATTTGAATTTCCTCATGCCCTGGAATGACTACTCCTGGTGCAATATTCAGCTCAAATTGGGATCTACACCATGGCTGGTATATTTCCCCATAAAGTCCCTCTGGAATTTTAATGGTCAGCCCAGTAGGGATGACTACTTGAGTTCCAGGCAGCATAGTAATTTGCTGATTTGATTGTAATGGAATTCCCTTTGTTTTGCAAATCTGCATTGGGAGAGCCTTAATTTATGAATGGGATTTTTGTACTCAATTAGGACTATCCCATCCTTATAGGCCAAGTTAAAAAACAAATTGGGCTGTTTCTCTTTTTTAGTAATAGATGGTCCCAACCTGAGGGGGATTCATCGATATTTATTGAATTATGCCTGGGCTCCTAAGAGCCTGAGGCGAGGGAAGGGGAGGAGGAGGCATCAAGAAAGGGAGGGGGTTTGCGCGCCAGAGCCGTGCTGCAGTGACAACTGAGCGGGGGAGGGTTGGCGACATAGTGCAGACCTTCAGGGCCATCTCAAAGTGTACCTGAAAGTGGGTGATCATGTGTGGAAGGGTCCACACCTGCTGGTCAAAGGCAGCACGAAGGAAGGAGTTATGGATGGTCCAGATGGCTGTGGCATAGGCGAGGACACGGAGGGGTTGGTGGCAACCAGTCAATGTCTTCTCAAACATGAGGTCTTGCACAGGGTGTCCAGACCAGAGCTGAGCATGGAGGAACGCGCGGGCCTTTGGCCAAAATGCGGCGACACCTGGACAGGTGAAAAAATGATGGAGGTGGGAGTCAATAGGCTCCACACAGCGGGGGCAGCTTTGGTGCTGGAAGGTAGGGCCAGTCCGGTCCCCTGTCCTGTATGAACAGTGGAGCACCCTCCATAAGGTGTTGGACACCTTTGCTGACAGGATGGGGTGATAGACGTCCTTCCACAATTCCTTAAGGTCAAATCTCACGGAGGGAGGGAGGAGCTCAAGGAGTCTTGGGCGGATGGGAGGACGATCTTGGGGGTTGAGGCGAGTTGTGACAACTTGTCCATTGTGCACAATTGCATGGCGATGGGGGCTGAGGCCAGGGTTTTCCCTTCTGTATGGGAAGGCATGGTGGATCCGCGCGCCTACTCGTTTCAGGGCAAGGAGAGCCTGGTTCCAGTAGGGGGATGATGATGGTTTCAGGAGATGGCCTGGGTGGTTTGTGAGCCACTCCCTAATGAGGTCAGAGATGCTCTAGGAAGACCCAGAGCTTCTGACACTGATTGGCGGAGGGCGGGCGCCCATTGGGGAATGGGGTCGCATCCCAGCAGACAATCGGCCATAGGAACTTCAGGAAGATTGTGGTGGCGTGGGATCGCGTGTCTAGAAGCCCTAGGCCCCCTTCATTGCAGGGTCAGGCAATGGTTGAGAGAGCCATTGGTGGATGGTTTGAGCCCCAGAAAACAGTGGAGGATTACATTGAGCCGCGTATAAAAGGCATCTGTGAATGGGCAGACGTGCACTAGGAACCAGACTTTGGAGAGGAGGAACACATTGGCCATCAGAGCTCGACCCTGGGGGGTGATGTGCCGCTGGTCCCAGCTAGCAATCCTGGTTTTAACTGCTGTGAGGAGCAAGTCATCATTGTCTTCTAGCGCAACTCCTTGTTGGTTGGTGAGAACGCCCAGGTGACGGAAGGTACCGCGCACAGGTTCAATACCAAATGGTGGGGGGAAGGTGGGGGAGCTGACATGTTCAACTGTTGTCTTGGAGGTGTTGACATGGCGTTGGACGCCTTATTGTACCTCTCAATGGTCACAGCAGCGAGGGCAACATCCCCAGGGCAGCCAAATGCAATGGCGTTGCCATCTGCAAATGTTATGGTGCGTGTGGGGGCTTTACCTGGGACCAGAATTACTGTTAGCTTGTCCTGTAAGGAGGCCAAGAGGGGGTCGAGGGGTGATGTTAAAAAGGATAGGGCTCAGGGGGTCCCCTTGCCGGAGACCTTGTCCAACTGGTACTGCCACTGTAAAACCCATTGGCGCCAGGACTCTGGTGTGGAGCTGGTCATAGAGCGCTGATATCCAGCGCCTAGCTGCGGGGGAGATGGAAGCGGGCCAGGGAAGCATCAATATACCTCCAGGCCACCCAATCATATGCTTTCTCCATATCCAGGAGAGCCACAAAGCCATTCACCTTACGAGAGTTAGCAGTCAAAGTCACATGAAGGTCATTATAGTTGTCCCATAACGACCTCCCCGGAATAAAACCGTGCTGGGATGGGGAGAGGCGAGGTGACACCCATTTAGTGATGCAGTTGGCCAGAAGCTTTGTGAAGGGATTGTGGTCTGTGTTGATCAACGCTATGGGGCGCCAGTTCGCCAGGTTCTCACGGTCTGACTTCTTGTGAATGAAGGTCGTGATTGAGCCTCTGGAGTCGGGGAGGACCTCGCCATTTACCAAGAGTGCAGCGAAGAGGTCGCGGAGGGTTCTGGCTATCACCGCAGGTTCCAGAAGGTACACCTCGAAGGGTATTCCGTCTGGGCCTGGGGCTTTAAGCCGTGGGGATTTCAGAAGGGTTTCCATCACCTCCTGGATGGGAATTAGGCGCCAGTAGAGCCTCATCAGCCTGTGGGTCAATGGGCGGCTCTGGAGCCCGCCACAGGAAGTCTTGGATGTCCGATGGGTCCACCTGGGTGGCATGGAAGAGGCTGGAGTAGAAGCGGTGTAGTCCTGCGTGATTTCCTCCTTATCTGAAGTGGTTGTAGTGCCAATCTTCAGAGCAGTAATATCCTGCGCTGTTGACCGGGCTTTCTGTTTCTGAAAGAAGAAGCGGGTGGGGCGTTCCCATTGAGCATAGTAACGAGATGTTGTAAAGTTTGCTGCCCGTTCTTCCTGCAGTGTGAGCTCCAAGCGGAGTGCTTCCTGCGCCGCTTCCCAGTCTTCCAACCATCTGGGAGATGGCGAAGGCTGGCAGTTTCGCTCTAGATGTCTGATTCTGGCTTCCTCCCTTTTGACTCTGGCGCGAGCTGCAGTCATCTGGGCTTTGGCACAGTTGTAAGCAACGCGGGTGATGCCCTCCTTGGTCACCGCCCATCTAGCCTTGTGGTCAATCAGGTGGGGTGGGGGGAGGTGAGAGTCTCCCGGATGGTCATAGACAGCTTCTCCTTAGTGAAGGGGTTGTTGAGAAGAGCTGGGGCAACCCTAGGCCAGAAACTACGCGACAGTCTAAGTGTGGTGGTGAGGACAACGGTGAGTGACCTGTGATCACTCAGATGGTTGTCACGAGAGATGGGAGAGGAGACGAGGCCAATTAGCAGGGGGCCAATCAGTGCCATATCTATGCGTGACGCTGACTGGAAAGCTCCTCCATCATACTGGATCCTAGTCATGCAACCTAGGCCAGACGCGGAGGGTGGAAGCGCATCTATAAAGCCACTCAGGCGAAGGAAATCCTGGAGGCGACTTGATCCAGGGCGTTCCTTTGCTGCAGGGGAGTAAGAGTCACGGACGCGACTTATGGTTGTGTTGAAATCTCCTAAGAGGACTGTATTCCGTGGGAGATTGAGTTGTAGGAGCTCTTCCAAGAGCCGATTTTGCTCCTGACCTGCATTAGGCAGGTAGATGCTTGCAGCGAAGAAGGAGAAGTCAGGAGTGGTGAGTTTGGCCAGTATGAGGCGGTCACCTAGATATTGTGAAAAAGAATGGGTTTTAACCCGGGGATTCAAAACAATAAGGGCGGCATGAATTGTCCAGAAGGAGTTGCCTCCAAACTGTTCATTCCATGCAGATTGTTCGTGGGGGAGGATATGGGGCTCCTGGACAGCAGTGATGTCAATTTGTGCTGACCTGAATTTTTGGAGGAGGCGGGCTCTCCGCTTAAAGTCCCGAAACCCATTTGCGTTGATGGATTGCAGGGCCAGGGTGCTGCCATGGGGACTCAAAGCTGTTCCCCTCCATGTCCTGGGGGGTTGCCAGCGCTTAAACCTGCTGCTGTGAGGCGGCTAGTTTTGAGTCCTTTAGCTTGACTATTAGCTGCAATCCGTGAAGAGCGTCGAGGGTTCTGAGGGGAAGGAGAGGGTGGGGGGGCGGAGGACCCAGTAAGCCAGCCTAGGATGCTGCCCCCGCTCCGTTGCAGGGGAAGGACCTGAGGGTGCTCAATGGCGACCTCCGCGGTGTCCCCATTTGATGAGTCTGAGTCCATATTCACTTCCTCCAACACTGCAAAGGAGCCGCGCGAAATGGACTGTGGGGTTGGGGTAGGACTCTTTGAGGTGGCACTTCTACCGCAGGCCGCGGGTTGCCAGTCCATGCTGGTGGGCATAGCTCCATTGGGAGCTGAGGGTTGATGTGATAAATTGCTGGTGGAGGTTGGTGGGGGTGCCACGGAGCCCTGAGTGGGGGTGGCTGACGAGGGCCTTTGGGAGATGCCTTGCGCTTGGTGAGAGAGGGAGTTGAATCTGGGAGATTGGAGGGTGTGCCCACTGGAAGGGGGGCATGAGCGCGAAGATATCCCGTACCAATAGTGGGGTTAGCTGTTTCAACTGCTAAGCGTAAGGCCTCAGGGGACAAGTCTTGAATGGGAACCCATTGTGTGGGTTGTGAATTGCTGCTGCGGCCACGTGGGATCATTTTTAGCCTGGTTTAGGCCCCTGGGTAGTGGCTAAGAGGGCTTGTTTTTGAGCTGTGCAGCCACTATACAGGTGTCCAAGGGCGTTACAACATGAACACCGGGGGCGCGCCTGATCAGGGTCGACAAAAAAGATCTCAGGGCATGCCCCACTACCGCCACATGAGGAATAACCTCAATGTTGCGGGATACAGTGGCAAAGGGGATAAACGACGCCATGCAGTGCGAGCTCATTGAGTGGAAGCATAGTAAGAGGGGACGCAAAATTCCACTGAAAGAACAGACCCAAACTCCATTAAACCACGATGAAGCGTCAGTTAAGAGACTCAGGATCAATAGTCGTTGGTAGGTTGGAAAAAGTAACCCATGAAATTTTCTCCAGGTGAGAGCGTGTGCGGGAGATGCAAAGAGATCCTCACGGAATAATGACCTGGAGGGTGGCAGCATGGTCAGCAAGGGCAGCTTCAGTGAAGCCCACATCGATGTAGTGGCCCTCCACTGATTCATGGATAGTGGTGATAGTTGGGAATGTCTCCGCGATCGCTGCAAAGTATGAAAAGTAATCCTCTGTATAGAATTCAATAGGGTTATGCCCATAATAAAGATGAATCACGTGGGAGAGTAAAAAGCGAGGTAGAGCTTTTTGCGCTCTAGTTTCGGCCCATTTCTTCTTAACATCACCAATAAACGCCACTTCACGGGGATCAGCTTTAGGTAGCGTTGGTGCCAGAGGTTTTTGCCACGCCCCAGTGGCTCCTTTGGTACGTTTGTGTTTGCTTTGGGCTGCAATTGCAGGTTGAATGTGAGATGGTGGTTTGGACAAGTTTGCGGAGTTCCCCTGTTGCTGGAATGTTACAGCAGTTGCTGGCGTCATATTGAATCGAGGGGCGGATTGTTGGGCCTCGCTAAATTGGGGAGGCCCATCCAGATTGGAATTAACTCCAGCCAATTGGGAGGAGGGCGATGTTTCATCACCATACCAATCTATTTGGGTAAATTCAGCCCGAGTATTTGCTGTGATTTCGTGGGCAAAACTCACTGGCTGATTGGTGAATTAGTCATTTTCAGCATATGGAGATAAAGTGCCTACTTGAGAAGTGCCAATTACAGGGTTTAAATGGGACGGGTGATATTGGAACTGGTGTGAAGTTCTAAAACTTGAACCATTTGAATCCTCATTGGGAAGAGTAGATTGTCCCAATTTAGTGCTTAGTGAACCAGAATGTGCGGCTAATCCAATCTTACATCTGAGGGCTTGGGGGCCAGGTAGCTGGGTATCGCCCCTCATGGAGGGAGCCAGAAACACGGCGTCAGCAATAATAGATGGGGCTGAATTAGCTGACACAATGGGGGAGGTGAATGCCTGGATGGGCTGATTTTCATTCAACTGAGCAGACGCCATTAAAACAGCGTGGGTGATGGCCTCCTTGGTTGGAGGTGGCAGCGGGTTGGTGGGAGGCAGCGCACGCAGAGCTGTTGGGCGTGCAGGTTGCAGAAGTGCGATCAGGTGAACTGGCGCTAGTTGAAGTAGCTCCAGGTTGGGGGGTATTGCCTGCTTTCACGGCTGCTGCTTGAGAGCGGGTGATTATGGTTGACCCTGAAGTGGGTAACCGGGGGTTGCTTTGTTTGGGGTGGTGCTGGCTCGTTTGGCCGAGCCCGCGGGTTCTTTTGCGGGGTTTCCCGCCATACTTTTTATTAGTTTTTGTAAATCTCTTTAGTGGAGCTAAATTTCAAGGCTAAATTGATTTTCAAAAAGTGATGCTTAGCAGAAAGAGAAGCTTGAGAAGTGCTCCCATATCAGTAATGAAGTCTTATTTTACTAATGAGATTGCCACAAGGGCTCTGCAACGCCCAGTGACGTTTCAGCGCTATGGGATAAATCATTGGATAATAGAAAAATTGTTCATTTTCTATACATGGATGATATTACCATGAATATTTACTTTCCAGGTACACCTTAAATACCTGCAACTATTGCTTAACAAATCATACGCTTTCCAACTCAAATCTAAATCAAGTCAAATGTTATATAAAGAAACAATTAGATCTTTTTAGTAACAAGATCAACTCACAAGCAAAAACCATAAAAATGAAAGTCCAGAGGAGTAGTAGCATAGAAGGGTGGTTCCTGCTCCTTTTTTTGGGTTGGGTTTTGATTGATACAGGTTAAAAACCAGCACAGTCTAAAAGAATGGCGTGGTATATTTGTACCAAGGTTGACCCGCCTCATTTACTTACTAATGAAAGCCCTAATAATAGTACCATGGCCAAACTGAAAGTATTCGTGATGTTACAGTCTTTTTTGGAATAATGATATTATTGGTAGTTTATTCCTCATCTTGCAGACTTGGACGCCCCTTTTTTAGCTCTGACTAAAAGAATATAAGTTTAATGGCTCCTTTAGCATAAATAGGATTGCATAGATTTGAATGTAAGATTGGTAGAGGCACCAAATTTGATGTATCCCGGCACAAAAAGGCGTTTTATCCTTATATGAACTCCAGTAATCTTGGGATTGGAGAAAAATTTGACAATTATATTTGGATGGGATATACCATCCCACATAATTTAATTTAAAGGTCTTCACCTGGGTACATAAAAACACCAGGGTTTTTTAAGGGAATGCTTTGCTGTCATCATGGCAGTTAAACATTTCTGACCTTACCCTTATGGAATATAATTTGAGTTAGTGACATATAATGCATCTTTTGCTGTCTTCAAAGCATGTAGACCCCTTCAGATGGCTCTCCATATGGGTTGTACAACTTTGAGTATATTTTACAAAATCTACCAAGATTAAAAAACACCTGAGTGATGAAAAACTCTATAGTCTGCTTTTGTTCCATATTCAGCTCACAAGAGTATTCAATTATAAGAATTGATAGTATTATCTGAAGAATAATGAAAGTTGAAAATTTAGAATTATAAAATTCCTTAAGAAGATGTTTCAAAGTTACTCTGCTGATTGTCAGAAGTATACAAAAGAGTTTCTAGGAGAAACGGTTTTTCCTATATCTGACCCAAGAATTTCAGGACCTATTTGAGGCCCATAACATACTGGACAAGCCCTACCGCAACAAACCTTAGAATATTTTAAAGAGCGTTTCTATTGGGAATTTATATTAGAAGAGTCACATAAATTCTAAGAATAGTGTGTTCTGTATGTAGCTTCAGGACTTTTGTAAAGAACTTTTGAGTACCAGTTAATTTTACCTTCAATTTTATTTAACAATGTATTGATTGATGGGATAAGACTACTGCCCATGGCGATCATAGAGAACAATTTTTATAATAGCAACATACCATTTTTAACTAAGTGGGTCAAGGTTTCTGTGGTAAAGACATATATTTCAAGATCCACAGCTCATTTCTTATACAATCTAATTAAATAATTTTAAAAATGCCCACATTATCCAGCCTGGACATATTATGATTTTCTGTCTCGTTCTTAGTTGTTTCTCTTTAGAATAAGCAACATTAGGGGATAGTAGAGTTATCATTGTTCAATAACTATTGTTTGTTTTATTTCTTTACTAAACATTAGGTAGTATATTCCAGGATATGATTCTGAGATGGCTTACTGTATATTTTTTGTCAGGGGATGATCCCCAACAATATTTTTGGATTTTATTTCATTGATTTCATTATCAACAATTGTTTTGGGATTAAAGATGATGAGCATTCAAAATTCCCTGCTCCCAAATTGAGTTTCAACAGATTGACTCTAAAACCAGCATGAATGGAACCTTACCCTGAAGTGCCAAAACTAGATTTGATCAGGAAGCATCACGTGTATGAGAATCAATGGAATTACTTTTGGGAATCTTGTCCCTGCTTCCTGAATCATGAGAGGCGCTGCACCCACCACTGCGGTCATGAGGACAATGTAGTATAATGAGGGCGCCAACCAGGCGGTTGATTTGAAAGTCAATAAAAGGTCCTGATCTTACGGGCCACAAAGGTTCCTGAGGCACCATGTCCCCACACGCCCTATAAATATCAAGTTTTTTGAATCAATAAAATAGCATATTTTCACACCCTCTTTTCATTTTTTGACCTTTCCACTAATTTTCAGCTTTGAGACCATTTTTAGACTATGGAAATATTCAAGAGAAATGATATGCCAAGAGAAATAATGCTCACTACAGGGGGCTCTGAGCTGTCCGAAGTGAGAACGTCTATCAGAAACAATGGAGAATACTAGCAGTCATCTATATCAATCTGGTAATCAGTTGAGAAGCGTCACTCAATGGATTAGTACCTCCCGGTATCAAGTACCACCTATGCAGCCTGAAAGTATAGATTTTCAGGCCATGTTTCAATTCATCTTACCTTGAGTTGATGAAAATCAGTATCAGCTTTAGTACAAGAACCTTAACGACATTGTTCAACAGCTAATAAATGGCTTTTATTCCATGGGTGCCCACTCCAGTTGCTCCCGCGCCTCTTCAGTGTCCTCTACCATGAAGGATTTTTATACCTCAGCCCAGCTACCACCGGGAGAGCTGACCTTGGGAACCAAGTTTACCTTTGAAATTTTGTTCACCCTGCTATTTATCACCTCCTCCAGTTAGTCAAATTGCATTATTATGAAATCTCCCAAAAACTGGGGCTCACCTAAACTTTACACTCCCATGTTAACAATTTTTACAACGTGGCCTCCTCCTTTGTCCACAATGACTGAGAGTCCATTATCAATAGTTAACAATTAATCAATGAAGCCTAAGGCCAAATTGTGGTATTGGATAGCGGGATTACAGCTACCTCAAAGACCAACCGCTTCAGCATATCCACCTCCTCAAGGCTGCTTGGGAGCAGTGCCTTCACCTAGTTGAAGATCTGGTATGGAACCTGTCAAGGTTCTGATATGAGTGGATGATAAGCCCCAGATAGCTACGGCGGATTGGCCAGAATCAGTTGACCATGATTATTAGTTACAAATATTTAAGTGCCTTGAGATGAGGCAATATTAGGTAATAAAGAATTATTATTGGATCGCCTCCAAATAAGCTTATAAGATGATGTTGACATTTAAAAAATATAGGGTTATATCGCCTCAAAATAAGACTATAGAGAATTTGAGAATACCATGCTCTGCTGGAGCCAATGAGACTATGGCGTACTGAATAGTCTAAGCCAAGAGAATGGTATCATCCAAAGTCACTGATATATAAGCAATATGAGGCGATTGAAGGAGGATTGTTAGTAGGACCTAAAGGTGAGAGCAGAAGGAATCTGCTAATATTATATAAAAAAGAAATGAAGTTGGAGCATATTTCTTTGTAAATTATAATCTATTCACTTTTGTTTAAAGGACTGGAAATCCTCACATTGTCTGTTCATTTCTCAGCGGGTATGAACAGTGCGACCCTTTACAGCGTAACTCAAATAAATTGCCAAATTTATAACAGTGGTGCTCACTACAAGGGGCCCATTGATCAACCATAAAAAATAAAAAAAAACTTTTTCACCAGCCATGTCACATCAGGCCTGCTTTGATGGGGAAACTTCATGGTCCATTTCACTAGTTGAATATGCGTAACTCAAACTTGCTTTAGATGAGGTGCTCAGAAAAAAGGATGAGCTCCTTCAGGAGCGGAAAGACGTTATATACCAGCTTGACAGCGCATTTAGGCAGATTCAAATTCTTGGACGACAAAACAAACAACATGCTAATCGCTAAGATGATGCTACTGAATGACTGCATTGCGCAGAGCAGAAATTATTTGGTACCGCCCAGTCCCCTCATTGGGAAGGTGATGAGCAACAAAGGGCTGCTTGGGGAGAATTGCACTATGAATGATATGACACTTGCATGAGCTACTACACCCAGGAGGGAATCTCTGGATATTGTTATTAATCAGGTTGCGATCCCCCCAAGTGTTGGCAGTACTTCCTACTGAAGAGGCCCGCACTGCCTCAAAATCAGCAGACAAACCAACCTCCACTGGACCAGCTTCTCATAAAAATTGTTTATGGATCTCAACTCATTCCCTCAGTATGCCCCACAAGGTTGCAGTTATGAGTAGGAGGAGGAGGTCTGTATCAATAAACTGCCTCCATTTGATTGCAATTGGAATATCCATGTCCTCTTTAACGTTTTGAGTTTGCAACGGAAGGCGCCTCAGATTGGCGTAAAGCTAAACTGTTAATATCCTCCTTGGATGAAAGAAGTGCTTATCAAGTCCCCTGCTATCATCCAAGAAGTTCTGTTATTACCAAGAAGTGAAGGATACTGTGCTGCTGCTGTTTAGAGGTACCACAAAGGTGTCGCAGCAAAAGGTTTAATTCTTGACTATTGGTTTAAATGTAATGAGACCCACATCACATTTGCTGACCAATTTATGACAGAAGCTCATGCGTTAGTCAGGGCATGGCTTTTATCCAAATCCGATGTGTGCATTGCAATGACCTCCACAGTAAAGCCATACCGCAAGCTTTACAATGTCATGTACCTGATCCTGGATGACGACATACCCCTGCTCAAAATTTTCAGTTTCTGCACCGCCTATTTGCTACCTTCCTTCCACCAAAAACGAATTGGAAGCATACCGCCGCCATCTTTGGCCCTTCTTATTCAGTAGTTTTTCATCCTGTTTAAAATATACCCAGTAACCCCTGATCTTATTATAATCACGTTCCCCACCCTTGTCTGAGTTACCCCCTGCAGTTTGACTTCCACTACATCCCTGTTTATAAAGGTATTCAACAATTCAACTACTGACCTAAACATAATTACGCCAATTGTCAGCAATCTACCTATTGACTAGGCCCTGATCACGCCAATTATCAACAAATAAACTATCAGGCTGGCCCTTCTTATGAGAACCAAGGTCACGGACCCTACAGGGTTAATTTTATAATGTTGTCACCCTGGCCACCTTGCACTGAGTACCTTAACCGTCATATTCACTACGTGCAACAGGATCAACATTGTTAGGAAAAAGATGGAGCGGAGTAGAGATGTGACATTTTAACTCCACTATCCCAACCCCAGACGTCCCACCTGAGCCTATTATAGTATACTCATAGGAAGTCCCACAATATGATGATGGAATTCTATACCAGCAACTGGTTGGAAGATTTAAAGGATTGACCTGGGAGCAAGAAAAGGCTGAGGCGGATGAAAGACCTCAGGAGCAACTGAAGCCGTACGCCTGTCAAATTTTTGACAAGTTTTCACCAACAAGCTTTATCCACTTCAGATGCACCTTCCCTGAAAGGTGTTGCTATAACATTTAGTGGTTCTCAGAGAACGCCAAAGGAGTTTTGCACAGGGTTAAGCTCACTGAGCTATAGTACTGACAATACAATGATCATCATCCTTAAAATACCGCAATAAACTTTTATTAAATGTGGAGCAATTTTCCCAAAGACACTCTTTTATTTAATTTAATATATATAGCAGATTTTAACTGTTCCGCTTGCTATAAATTAATAACAACTCCCATCTTCAATCATCTCATCTCATTTAAATCTCTACGACTTCAGATAAAACCATTTCCTTGACTTAGTAATTCATTTCTGCCGTATCTAATTGGTTCTGGAAGAGTGTGGTATTCAATTTTTTCTATTGCCTTATTTTGAGGCAATCCAATCATTATTTGTCATATATTGACATCTCATTATTTAATGTTCATTGACATTAGCTTATTGACTGATTTAGAGGCAAACCAATATTAAAATTTAAACCCAACATCGGCTCATCCTAAGGCGCCTAAAATAATCATAATTCATATCCTGATTTGCAGGTTCTAGCCATTCTGCTGTAATATCTTAGGGCTTATCATGTAGTCATATCAGAATTGAGACATTAACCCCTCACCCTTGACTGGATGATAAATCTCCTTTTGTTTACATGCCTGAAAGAACTTTGTATTCACTCAGTTGATGATCCAACTACTCGCAGGGTCCTTGATAGTATTCACATCCACACCTGTCTTCTCAATAACTTCGGATGGCCCAAACCAGATACTGACCAACTTATGCTTCAACCTAAACCTGCGTTAATCATGGAATAGAACCATGTCCCCATCTTTGAACTAGGCTAACTCTTTATGATGTACCTGATTGGCAGCTTGAGGCTTAATCTTCTTATCTAAAATGAATGAGTATGCTTCAAGTTGCAATTTGATTAGTGTCAGTTACGTTATCAAATAATGTTGGGGATACATCCACCAGTATCTTCTACACAGGTATATAACATCGCCAGAAGAGTAGGGCGTCGTCCATACAGTAATTGGAAGTGGATCTTCCCTGTGGCAGAATGATAACTAATTTTTAGGCGAAGACAGCAGTGTAAAGAAAGGAACTACAATATGAGGGTCAATCCGCTACTAATTTATGAATAAGGTTCACTAAAGTCCCATTGACCCACTCAACCATTCTATTGGACTCGGGGTGATATGGGGTTGTCAGAACCTTATGGATGGCCATCAGCTCATTCATATTTGGGAGGGCGTGGAAGTTAAGTTAGTTCCATTATTAGTAAGGAGGAACGAGGGCAGACATGTCGCTAAATAATACAATCCATTTATGAACTTAGCCACTGTGAGCGCCCCCAGATCCAAAATTGCCCGGTCCTCAACCCACATGGTCAAGTGGTCAATTGCCACCAGAATGTATTTGGACTGGTTAGCTCCCGTTGACAGAGGGCCAACGACATCCAGGGAAACTGTATGCCAAGAAAAATGTGGGTTCACTAACCAGTAGGACGTCTTCTGGTGGAACAGCTTTTCCATTTGGAACTGATGGCAGCAGAAAATTGTTTCCAGAACGTCAAAGTTCATGCTTTCCCAATAATAACGAGAGAATAAAAATTCAAAAGTCTTGCACATGTCACCATGTCTGAATGCCCTATGCGCACTCATGACAATTTTAAGCCGTGCTGAGGGTCATGTGAAGTTCAAAATTAAATTTCTGAATTGCTTGTATAATTCACCATTCCACTGAAAGGTATTGGCTCGCATTTCATTCAATGAATTTATGGCTTGTGGCGGCTTATTATCATACTTTCCGCTGAGTATCTTATTGTACATGATGTCACTCATATCCGCCGTAACTGCAATGATTGGTATCCTCAGCAATCAATAAACGTTCTGGTGTTTAGCTCCAGGGTGGTGGAGAACCTTGAAGTCAAAAGCATGAAGTTTGAGGGCCTACTGGGTTAGACGCCCTTCAGACTCCTTGAGGTTCTGCAACCAGCATAACAAAGCATGATCTATTACAGCTTTAAAATTTTACCCATGCAAGTAGACTCTAAATTGCTTGTACGCATAAATTACCGCTAAGCAGTCCCTTTCAGTAACGGTATAATTATGCTCATTGCAGTTCAAGATCCAACTGTAGTATGCAATGGGTTGCTCCTCCCCTTATCATCTTTTTGGGATAGGGCTGCCTTAATGGAGGAAAGGGAGGCATCTGGTTGAACAATGAGCTCTTTACTAAAGTTTGGGTATTATAGCACTGGCGCACTAATCAGCGCCATTCATAGTATATAAAAGAGCATTTTCAGCCTTCTGTCCATTCAAATGCAGCAACTTTTTTAATAACTCAATCAATGGACCTCTATTACAATAAAAAGTTTGGTATAAATTGGTGGTAATCGCAACCATCCTCAAAAATATCTTTACATCACGTTTGCTGCTTGAGGCAATCATATTTTAAATATCTTTCACCTTGGCTGGTTGAGGCTTCAGCCAGGTCATATCTACTACAAACCCTAGGTACTCTAGCTGCTCTTTGAATAAATGACATTTTCGAGGCTTGATCTTGATGTTAGCCTTTGCAAGCCGGAGAAAGACTCCTTCAGATGAGTAAGATTCTCAGAGAACGTTCAGGAAAAGACATTGATATTGCCAAAGTACACAAGGACACATGACAGTTCCAGGTTGCTGAGAATGGTATCCATGGCCTGTTGAAATGTAGCCGGGGCATTACACAGCCCTTGTGGCATACAGGTTGATTAAAAAGGTCCTTTGAATGTAATAATGGCGCATTTTTTCTTTTCTGCTATGGGTAGCTTA